>JANDJT010000103.1:13783870-13797198 GCA_024331685.1 Stegophilus panzeri
CACTATAACTACTTTGAACAAGAGAACTAGGCTGTAATAACGTGTACTATTTTACATGTAAAACATGTTGCATTCCAATCATCTTACGTTCTAAAAACATTCGCATAAGAATGATTTTGTTATGTGACATTGTTAAATCTCCGGCTCTCAGACACTCACTGAATAGAGCAGACGCAGAGAGAGGTGTGAGTGCAGCGGGAAGAGAAAGACCTCGTGCTTGTAGGACAGTACTGGCGACATAAGACACTAAGTCGCTAAGGTTTGTCCAAAAAGTCACTAGGTGCTTTTTTGCTTTTTTTTTTTGCAAAAAAAAATCACTGAAGGGGTCTGAAATGTCGCTAAGTTGGCAACACTGGTCTGCACTGACAGTTAGATAAAAGGCAGGCTAATCTCCGCCTCTCCCCAGCAAAAAGAAAATACAGAGGGAGAGGGAACATGGGCTTTTTCATTTATGCACATTCTATTTGAAAAGAAATAAAATACACAGAGTACACCAAATGATGTGCTGTCTGTTTTTTTCTTGAAAAAATTTGTGCCCCCCTTCCGATCTCTCCACGCCCCTCTGGTTGAGAACCACTGAACTAGGGGAAGTTCATTCCACCACCTAGGTACCAGAATAGAGAAGAGTCTTGATGCATGCCTTCCTTGTACCCTGAAAGATCGTGGGACCAGTCAAGCAGTGCTAGAGGATCAGAGGGAATGTGGTGCAGTGTGGGGTGTGATAAGTGTTTTGAGGTAAGAGGGTGCTGGTCCATTTTTGGCTTTGTAGGCAAGCATTAGTGTTTTGAATCTGATCTGGGCAGCTACAGAAAGCTAGTGGAGGGAGTGAAGCAATGGGGTGGTGTGGGAAACTTAGGAAAATTGAAAACAAGTCATGCAACAACAGATGCATTTTGCTCAGAAGCAGGCCTGCCATGAGCGAGTTGCAGTAGTCCAGTCTCGAAATGACAAGGCACTGAACAAGCACCTGAGTGGCCTGTGTGGATAGAAATGGATGAATCCTTCTGATGTTGTAAAGGAGAAATTGACATGAGCCTGTCAGTTTAGAGGAAAAAGACAGGTGATTGTCCATGGTTACCCAGGATTGCATGCCCAAAGGTGAGATCAGACAGCTTTCCAGGGAGGTCACAAGATCCGGACATGGGGATGAATCACCTGGGATGAACAGCAGATTCTCTTCCCAGACCACCTCTTCCATCAACACCTAACTAACCCCTAAAATGCCAACCCCACATTATCCTTAAAAAAAACCCCAAAAAACAAAAACCTACTCTGGCAGTTACACCTCTACTCTGCACACTTTGCTTTTCTAGAACTCAATTAAAATATCTTGTATGGAAGCACTACTTGTATTGTTCTCCGCTTGATATATCGCTTTGCTTGTACTTCTTCATTTCTAAGTCGCCTTGGATAAAAGCGTCTGCTAAATGAATACATGTAAATGTAAATGATGAGATGTCTGCTAGACATGCTGACATCTAAGCGGAAACATGAGTGTCTGAGGGAGGAAAGGAGATGGTGAGTTGAGTGTCATCCACATAGCAGTGGTATGAAAGCCCATGTGAAGATATGACCTCACTGAGAGAGTGGGTATAGAGGGAGAACAGAAGATGAGCATGCACTTGGTCTTCAGGGACACCAGTGTAGATGATATGACCGACTTTCCAGGTAGGAAGTAAACCACTGCCATGCTGCACCACGAATTCCAAGACGCATGAGAGTTGACAAGAGTCTTGTGAAGAATTAGATCTATTGATGCTTCAATGTACACTAGCTCCTTAGATAACACATATCAAAAAACATTATGTATTCATACACTTTCTGCTAATAAAGTAGCAATGGTAGTGCTTGATCTCAAACTATATCGCATTTTTCCACCTAAAAAATAGGCATTTTTGGCTGGTAAAAATCATTCAGGATTTCAATGATAAACCCAAGAACTGTTGATATCAGAGGATTAGAGGCAGAGAAATCGTTTTGTTCTCATAACAAGTTGATCGACTCAAATATGAACAATGAAAGGGGCTTAAAATGACTTTTGAGGTAAAAGGAAAAAAATCACTATGTCAAAAATCACTAATCAATATGTGTGATATGTGTGTAAACCAGGATGATTTAGCAATCTGATTAGAACTGCAGGAAAAAACACAACTTTTTTTAAGTTCTGATCTAATGGACAAAACTTTAATTGTGATAACAACTACATCAGACAACTGCATTTAGTCATTTCATTTCGCTGCTGTGTGTGTTTTGTGAAAGTGGCCATTAGCTTTCTCTTCAGCAGAAGAGTCTCTTTTTGAGGGCTCCAGCTCATTAAGCTCATGGGAGGATAAATTAATCTAAAGCAGTTTAGTACAAGTGACCCAAGCCACCCCACTTCACCTTCTGCTTCTTTTAACTGTGACAACTCCTAAACTTGCTGTATGCACTGCATTTTTTCCCTGTCTCACTGTACTCTTTGCCCATGTATCTTTCTTGCTTTCCTTTAAACCCCTCTCTCTTTATTTCTCTCACTATTTCTCTTGGCTTACCCTTTTAACAGCCAATTTGACACAAAACAATACAGTGACTTTATGTCAAGAGGATAAAAAGAACCTTGAGCGAAGACATGAAAAATAAATAATACTGCTAGGCACTTTGTCTTGATCTTCTAATGAAATGATGAGGGGGAAGGACAGGGAGTGAGAGAGATTGAGAGATATGCACATACTGCTTAAGCCAAATTGATGAAAAGACAAAGCGAAGCAATTAGTGAGTTAACGCTCCTGAGTTTCTCTCTGTGAGGCCAGACTATAGCTGAGGAGATAAAACCATTTAACACAAGGAAACAATCATTTACATCAGAGACTAAAATTTGTGAAGGCCAAATGCCTTAAGATTGCTTGCTTACAAAGATCTGGGTAAGCAATTAACATGACTGAACTGAGATAAGAGCTACCTATTAATACTTAACCATTAATAATTGCTTCATGGATCTATATAATTTGAAGTGTTCATGTTTTGTTTCATAGTGACACTTCATAGTGACACTTTTGATTAGCAGCAACAACTCTGAACAGATGAGATTTTGAATTTGATGCAGGGAGATAAAAACGCATACTTCAGACATCCATCTGCTATTAAGCTATTTTTAAAAACTTATTTTTTAACAAGCCCTGTGTAATTCAAATGGTTACATGTGATTGAATTGAGTTACATTAACACTATTTGTTTTTGTACATCCAACATGATTTGATAATGTATTTTCAAAGCCCTGAATAAAATCAAATTCCACGCTCTCACCCAAACTGTGGTTTGAACCCAAGTTGCTTCCATTCTTCAACATTACCACTACATTACCACTGTTCTGTGCTATTCTACTGCACACATCTTAATTGTGTTCATTATTTTAAAAAACCTTAAATGGATTGGCACCATCTTATCTCTCTGATCTTTTGACTGAACGCCACAGGACTTCACTTTTAGGTCCTCAGAGATTATTAATTGAAAGTCTAGACTGAAACTGAGAGGTGACCATGCTTTTGCTGTAGCTGCAACAAAGCTTCGGAACAGTCTTCCTGTTTTTATTAGATCCGCTCCTATGTTACAGGATTTTAAATTTAATTTAAAACATACCTCTTTTCTTCAGCTTATAATCAGCATTGACTTATTGTAAATGGTACAGGTGTGGCCTTTAAGAATGCGCGTTTTTTCACGCGGTATCACGCAATTCACGCACGTGTGATCACGTGGTATACTGCAGGCAGGGCTCTAAGAAATTAAATTAATTTGTTGTGCTTCACACAATAACCACCAGGTGGCACATGGAACAACATACTGTAGCTGAATACAGTACAATAAAAATGGAATGTGTGGTCAAATGGTTCACATAAAAATATTACGTTTCTCATCAAAACTTATGATAAACCTAATTTAAACAAGTTTCTAATTACAAGATTATATAAAATATAAAGTGAGCGTGGTCGTGTCTCGTAGTACAGGTACAAAACTATAGTATTTAAATTAACATCGTATGTTGCTATGATAGTGCAGTGGTAACATGCAGGCTTTCTACACCAGCAACCTGCATTCGAGCCTCAGCTCAAGGAAGTGTTTTTTAAATGAGCGTTTTTTTCACTGTAGAAAGTTCATTGAGGTAACATTGAATGAATTCCGCATGAACAACACTTACTGGAGGCCCATGCCAATTAGAAAGATTCAGGTGATGGACTATTATCAAGTTATTGTCAATCATTCGTATAATTCCAACAATTATTATGTTTTTTTTTCACTATTTCACTGTCTGTTTATTTTAAGGATCTAATAAATTGCATATATAAAATTAGTTTATGTACAAGTGTCATGTTTGTGATTTTTAGGTTATTCATCATTTAGTACAGCTTCAGACTTGTGATCTGATGACATAATGCTTATTTATTCAGAAACAGAAGTAACTAAATACAAAAATGCTACTTTAAATTTTAACTCCCAGCGTGCTTTCAGTTGATGGGCGCCCCATTTATATTTTTGATGAGCTGCAGAGGTATTCAAGAAAACTATATTATACATTTTTTAATTAAATAAAAAAATGTATTATTCACAAGTGTCATGTTTGTGATTTTTATTCGTTATGTAGAATATTTAGATCAAGCAATGCCCAGAAATAGGTGCAGTTGTATAGCTTACCATTTAATTTTCAAGTTTAACTTTTATTTAACTGTAGATAAAAAAATAAAAGAATGCTTTGTAACATTATTTCACAATGACAGAAATCACTGACAGAAATCACTGCCTATTCCAAATGCAGTTTGACTTTTTCCATCTTCAGAACATTGAACGAATATTGTTCATGCTAGGGGGAAAAAATATGTTACTATATTGTTTGTAATTTTATAATGGGTCTTATGAGCAACTGATAATTTTTACTAACTTATTTCAGTGTCCCACCAGTTACAATTGTGACCAAGAATTTTTTTTAAGTAAGCACCACTAGCTTTTTTACACTAATTACCACTATCTTATGTTTTTCTTTTTTTTTTTTTTTTGAAAGGTAATGGAGTTTATTTAATTGGGCAATCCAGGGAGTAAAATGCATATGGTCACTTACTGTAGCTTGAGTAGCTTTGGATTCACACGCAAATGTACTGGGCGATTAATAAGCAATTTGATGAGCCAAAAACAATTTGATGAGCCAAAAGATGATAAGATTACTTAAAGATGATTTTAAGTAATCTTATCATCTTTTGGCTCATCAAATTGTATGGGAGGAGCAGAAGCATAAAACTTGGAGAGTCATATAAATTCTATCCAGATCAAGTTATGTGTACGTATTTGCAATCACAGTGGATGCAAAAGCATTTTACTAAAAGAGAAGCGCTACTGAGAGGTGATAATATTTGGGGGTAGGGATGTCACGAGAACCGATACTTCGGTACCAAGTCGGTACCAACATTCTTAAAACATGACGGTACTTGTTTGTCTGCAGTAGCATAGGTACCATTGGTAATGAAGGTACCAAGGTTGCAATTCTTCCGGAACTGATGGGTGCAGCAAATACACGTAAGTGTTTTAGTCGGCCCACAAGTGGTAAAGAAGAACGCCGACAAGCACATTGGAAAAACTACAGAAGTTTAGCTCTGCCCCGACTCACTGAGAGGAAAGGTGGTAAGAGTCAAATATGGAAATACTTCGCATTCGAGGTGGATGACAACAAACATATAATTGATGCTCGGAAGCCGGTGTGCAACTGATGCCATCGTTCATTTCAGACAAAGCGAGGAAACACCGGGAATTTACCGAAGCACCTGAAAGACGGTCCTATATTAGTTTGTTTGAGGCAACTGGCATTGTTGCCGTGAAACCAGCTAACGTTATGCTCCATGTAATGTTAGCGATAGCTTGTTATTTGTTAACGACGCTAACACATTGCAATGTTATAAACTACCTCCTAATGGGCCACCATGCATCGCTATTCAACCTGTGTCCTGTCAGCTAAATGTACCCTAATGTCACAAATAATTATTGAAATGTTAATGGTTTTAATAAATCTTTTTTGCCTGCCACCATATCAGTGAATTTAAACTAATGCTTGCATTCAGAGTAGAGAGTGTGTGTGGGTGTGTTTAGGAGTACACCTTAGCACTTGTAGCCTCCACTGTTTTATTAGTCATTGTAAGACAGTGTTTGATAACTATAATACCCCCCCACCCCCCCCACCCCCCTTTTTGCCATTATCAGCCAGAGGAGGATGTCCTCCAAGAGAGTTTTTAATTTTATTTTTTTAATTAAATTTTTATACCACACTGTGTTATTGACTTTGGTATCGAGTATCGTGTACTTTTGGTAGATTTTTTGTATTGTGACATCCCTAGTTGGGGGGAAGGGGAGATCCACGCATCAATAAGTAACTGGCAAAAAAGTTGCAGGATTAATCCTCTTCAAAAACACAAAGAATTTCTTTGTTACTGAACCCAATCCTACGGAAGCCCTAAACGGCCATGCATTATTATTTTTTTCTTTGCCTTTATCCTTCCCACAGCGAGTGTCAAACCACTCTACCTGATATGTTCAGAGACCATGGCTCTAATAAAAAGTGCCAGTGTGAAGTGCCACTACGAGACAAAGCACAGATCTTTTGAGCAAACATATCCACAGCAGTCTGACGTGAGGGCACGCAAAATAAGCAAACTCAAAGCCCAGTATGATCAGTCCACCAGAGTCCTCTCCCATGCATTCACTGCCCAACTGGCACTTTTGTTTTTGTTTTTTTCGTTAAGATATAGTCTTGTTTTGCTTGAAATTAGAACATTAGTGATAGGCTTACATTTATTTATGATTAGAGTGCATATTTATTTGACCCCATATTTAATGTGTTGGCATTGAAAATGTGCAATAAATATTGTTGAAATGTAGTACTTTGTTTATTAGCTATACATATACAAGAACGACATATGCCCCCAAATCATAACGTACATTAGACATTTTAATGGTTTGCACCTTAAGGGGGAGAAAATGTTAGTCACTGGACCTCTTTGAATTCTAATTGTGCACCCCTTGTATAGAGAGATGGTCATCTATCTGAGCTGTACCAGTTCTCCTTCCAGCACTGTCCATAACATGGTATAATTTTGGGGTATAAAAAGTATCTTAGCAAGGCAGAGTCTCTCAGAAGTAAAGATGGGCAGAGGTTCACCAATCTTTTTTGAGGCGTGTTACTGCCATCAAATTCAAAATTACCTTATTTTTCCCTTAAAATTGTACATTTCATCAGTTTAAACATTTGATATGTTGTCTACGTTCTATTGTGAATAAAATATGGGCTTATGGGATTTGCAAATCATTGCATTGTTTTTATTTACATTTTACACATTTTTTATATGTTGATGCTGACAATTGTTGTGTATTCCTCTTTTTTTTTTAGCTGGAAACATTCACAGATGCCTTTTCTTTCATCAGAGGGAAAGTTAGAAATTATGGCCCTGTGCCATGCATGGGGTTTATTCATGTAAAAAATCAGGTTGCTGGTACTACCATCCTTATGGAGGTCTGCAAATAGAGTCTCTGGATTTTCTGTCAGTCTCTTGTTTTTGTAAACTTTTCTTGAAGTTTCATTTGAAATATCTTCTGGGTAGTTCAGTGGAATGGCCTCCACACTTTGGGTTTGTGTGGTCCTAGGGTTCTGGGCCATTTGCACCTGTGCTTGGGGTTGGGTATGGATAATTTCTGCTATTGTTTTGACCAAGAACATTTCACACATTCCCTTTCACACCTCCAAAATGTAGGTCAGCTGGTCAGGTAGAGCTGAACCCTCATAGAGCAACTGTTCAGTGGGGATAAAGACGTGATAGTGGAAAGTAAAAGTATAATATTAATAATAACTTGAATAAAAGCAATAAAGTATACGATGAGATGTGTTTGTGTGTGTGTGTGCTCTGACACGCTCGTTTCTTCCCCCTCTCCAGGATGTTAAAAACGCGAACGGTTGCTGCAGCATATTGCAAGGCTCGCAACCTCATTGTACGTGATTTAAACTAATTATTAAACCTGAGGAACGGAACCGAATGTAGTGAAGTAAATGTACAATACTGTCATTAAAAATGAACTTGAGTAAGAGTATAACTATGACCAGTTAACTATTAGACATATTTTTTCTTTTTCAAAAAGTTTCTGTAAGTAAATGTAATGAAGTAAATTTAGCGTGTTACTACCCACCTCTGAGTTATCCGTTATAATCAGGATGTGTGAATCACCTTGTGAATATGCTCTTTCTGTACCAACACATTTGATAAATATTGCCACATGTTTAAATTCCTACATAAAATGATTGAATATTTGGTTTGATTTTGATTGATTCACATAGTACAGTACAATATAAGTCAATTCAATCACGTGGAACTGATGTAAGAATTTGAATTAAGTAAATTCAATAAGATTTTTTTCAGTGTGTGGACTTCTGTGTTCACCAGTTTTTAAACCAGTTTTTAAATAACTTTTAATCTATGAAATGAACAAAAGTTTCCATTGGCTATAGAGGAGAAGATGGAACTCATTCAACGTTACCTTGAGGAATTTTCTATAGTGAAAAAAACCCCAATCATTCAAAAAACCTTTACCTAAGCCGAGGCTCGAATCCCGGGCACTGGCGTACTAAGCCTGGATGTTACCACTGCGCTACCCAACTGCACACCCATTAATATATTTATTTATACTATGTGACTCGACCATACTCCCTCTTGTAATTAGAAACTTGTTTAAATTAAGTTCATCATAAGTGTTGATGAGAAACTTAATATTTTTTCTTAAATCTAACCATCCACATATTCCATTTTTTTTCAGGGTCGACAGTGTTTAATGTGCTCTACTGCTTGTTGCAAAACAATTCTAAGAAAGGTTCACAGATCCGTGGGCCAAGCACAGCAGATCATGGGCTTCAGTACAAGAACCTGCACTGTTTGGTTCGTAAAATAATATATGTGTATACAGTTTATGTCTAGGCAGAACAACTGTATCTACTAGCAAGCTGTGTTCATTCAAATGAAACATGACTGCCCCCTACTGGTCCTATATTTCCTGTGCCCGTGCATGATTCCGCATGATACCGCATGAAATCGTAGGATCCCGTTTCCTTTGATGTGCATTTTTAATGGTAACACCTGTATGCACTTATATAGTGCCTTTTAACCTTGATTATAAAGAATCAAGTGTATGTAAACTTTTGAACTGGTTCATTTGTGATTATATGTAAACATCTGTTGAGCAGTACTAAATACAAACAAAATGCACTTTTATGATCCCTCTTTTTTTTGTAATTATTTAAAAAAAAAAAAAGAAATATCACTTGTATGGTTAGCTTGTGTTTCATCTTTAGGAGCTGGAACGAAGGTCTTAATTACACAGTGCACATGTTTTCCAGTAACTAGAACCTAAGGGGGGGAGGGGGGAATAAAAACATAGATAGCCTAGCCAAGAGAAACTATCTAATCTATCACTGTCCTGCGATGGCAGAAGGAGTTCAGACAGATTTTGTCATTGATTTGGATTAAGAATAATCCATCAGCACTACTGTTAGTGTTAACCCAATAGCTTTGGAACACTTTTCAATTTAGTACAAACCTTTCATGACAGGGAGCCGATAAAACCCACAAAAGAATACCGCTATGGCTGTACAAAGTACAAAAACCTCTCAGTGTCCACTACTCTTGCCACAATCATTTAAAGTGAGAGCTCAGATTCTCTGCGCAGTGATTTTTGCTGTGTGTGATCTAAAAGACAAGGGGTGTGTGTGTGTGTGTGTGTGTGTGTGTGTGTGTGTGTGTCATTGGAGGATTTCAAACAGCTTGAGAGAGACAGAGAAAGCACTAAATGTTTTAGAAGCTGTGAGAAGTGAGGAAGTAGTAGAGAGTATAAAAAATGAACATGAAGTTTCACAGCTGTAAAAAAAAAAAATGAGAAAAATAAAGAATGAACATGGAGGTTCACTGCTCCAGCTACCAACAGATTAAAAAAAAAAAAAAAAAAGAAAAAACCATCATTGCAGACAAGCATTTCTGTGTGTTCGCTTTTGTTTCTGACAGAAGCTGACTGACTGCCCTGGTTACATTTTAAGTTCTCTTCAATGATTGGAAACAGTTGTCCCATGCAGAGTTGAAGTTAAAATACCCACCAAGGAAGGTTTATGTGTGGTCTTATCATTTTGTGGACAAAAAGCTGTCCAGACATTACAACCCAAGCTGTGTGTTTAGCCTGACTAAATTTCAGATTGGGCTCTACCTCTGCTTTCAAAAATAAATAAATAAAGTCCAATGTTTCCTGTACAAAACCTGGTCTATTTTATTGCTGTGCATGTAATTATATACTTCTGTGCTTTTGTAATTTTGGAGTTCTTCACAATCAACACGTTCAGAGAAAATGAAGTAGTTAATAATATCAATATAGCTAACCTCGGGCTTCATATCATCTACTCAGTCATTAACCCTTAAACGCATACCTTGGGTCGTTAGCGACCCAGGACGTCATCCACAACCCTCCCCCTCATTAATTTTTTCACATTAAACATCCACCTTAGTATTCCTTAATCCATTTACAGTATTATCAACAATAAAACAAGAAAAAAAATGCAAAATTGTCAAATAATATCTGTTTTCTAATTAATTTATTGTAAAAAGTTTATAGGGTCGCTTCTGAACCGAGGTATGTAATAGTGTAAGTATATTTTTTCTGTGCAACAATATTGAATCTCTCACAGCTAAATAAGTGCAATTCACTTTTATTCCTCAAGGTGGGAATGTTTGGTAAACAATGAAGATGTAATGTGTCAATCATGATTACTCCAGACATAAAAGAAACTTTACAAAACTTGACATGGCTCAGCGATTTACTGCAGAATAAATTTCTAAGCAAATATTAGTGTCGTTTGATGGTGGATCTGATGATGACGCTGTCAGCGAACAAACTATTGATCCTGATGATTATGAGCACGATAGTAGCTTATTGAGAGTAAATTATCGAATGATCCAGATCCCTAATTTAAGCCAGATGCTAAATTTACCAGGGAAATCATAATATTGCATGATAATATTGTTTTTAGCCAGTAAAATTATACATGATAAAAATGACTTTAATTAAGAACATATAAAATATTGTAATGATTTTAATTTTGTTACGGTGACTGAAACGATTAAATGAAAATGCTACAATACTTTCATTATTTCAGTGCGAGAATTATAAGTGTGTCATCTTAACGGTGTATTTTTTTTTTTTGCATCTGTATGATGGCAAACAAAATGTCAAAAAATAATAAAATATGCTGTATTTAATTATTCTGTAATTGCTAATAAAATATTAGGACAGTTTTATACTACTGGGGCAGTTTAGAAATCCATCCGCGTTAGATATGTACTCCAGGTCGCTAAAGACCCGAATACGTAATAATGATTGTTGAAACATTTATGTATTTTAGGGTTAAACTTTTGACAGGCAAGGTCCTGGACATGGCGACACTGTGAGGTGTTGGCACTATGCAGCCATATTATTTTTTTTTGCCATTTTGACAAGTTTAACATCACATTATCAGCTAAGAGCATACACTAATTTGACTATAAACTCTGGAGACCGGACATGTAAAACTGCCTTCCGGTATGAGCCAGGCGAGATTTCCATGTTCAGGAATAAATGTGGATAGAATCAGACTTTATTGGAAGTTGCTTGCACGATTATTTATTTATTTATTTATTTTAAATGGCCACAACTTATAATGCCTGGGACTCATTACAATATTTATATAATCCTATACAGATTTATTTTTAGTCATCAAACCACCCCTACTACAAGATTTCCACAGAATAATACACAGCACACAGAATTCCTAACAATAATCCTGACTCTCTCACCTTGGGATCTCAAGAGTCAGCATTACCTCCACACTGCAGGATGTTGAGTCTTAAATACTGAACATGACTAGTTTGTAAGGAGACTGCAGGGGCTAAGACTGGACTTGCACATCACATATTACAGGATAATTGTTTAGGCTAGGAACAGCTTTCGCAATTACGAGGAGAAGAAATCAGAGTTAAATCCCCATTTCAATCCTGAGCTTATGTTACTGTCTTTGTGTGTTTTTGTGTGTGAGTTTTGCGTGTTCTGCCCATGTCTGTGTGGGTTTCCTTACGCCTCCCTGAAACATGGTAGGTGCATTGTCTACATTAAGTTACCCCTAGGTGTCAATGTCTGTGTGAGATGTGATGTCACATTCAGCGTATATTCCCCCTTCGTGCCCAATGTTCCTGGGATCCACAACCACAAGTGTATTATATTTGTAATATTAAGTTGTATTGCATATATCTATTATCGGGGGGGGGCATAGTGACTTAGGGGTTAGCACATTTGTCTTGCCCCTCCAGGGTTGGGGGTTCGAATCCTGCCTCCACCCTGTGTGTGCGGAGCTTTCTTGTTCTCCCCGTGCTTCAGGGGTTTCCTCCGGGTACTCCAGTTTCCTCCCCCAGTCCGAAGACATGCATTGTAGGCTGATTGACATTTCCAAATTGTCCTTAGTGTGTGAATGTGGGATTGTGCCCTGCGATGGTGTCGTCATCCCCCCACCCACGCCCCACATGCTCCGAGTTCCTTGGGATAGGCTCCAGGCCCCCCCGCAACCCTGTGTTGGATAAGATGGATGCACGGATTGATGGATATCTATATCATGATATATCATGATTGCAATATAGCAAAAAACTTATGGATGCTGATACACAAAACCCATTAACACACACTTCCTAATAGTAACATTTGTGTGGATGATGAGCATCACTGCAAGTCAGATCAACCTGTTGGATTCTTATTCTTATTATTTGCAAATGTGTGTATTTGTGTGTTTTTGTGAGTGTGCTAAATTGAAAAGGAGGAAATCGGCTCAACAACAGACACCCGGTGAAATATCTGACATTATGCTAGGCACACAAAGTGGCACATTTAAGCTTTAAAGGTCAAGTCATACTATGGTAAATGCCTTACAATTATATGATTATTTGTTTATCTTTTCAGCACAGCCAAACATTTGCACTTTTAATATATTTTTTTTTTTTAATTAATGAATCTAGAAATATCAGGGAACATTTTTTCTGTCGTTAACTGACATTTGGACAGACGGGAAATCTCAAGTTGTGCCAAGCTTTCAAGGTGAATGTCAGTAAAATAACCACCCACACACGCACACACACAAACACATACGCACACACACACACATACACACACAACACAAACACATACAAATCTGAGTCCTAGTTGACTTTGATGACTTTGTGAAAGACATCATGGTGTGGCCAAAAGAAGTATTAAAACCAGGGAGTCGCTGT
>JANDJT010000103.1:13825477-13838360 GCA_024331685.1 Stegophilus panzeri
CTTTTCGACTAACTGTAGCTTTCATTTCAACGGCGGGGGTTCGCTTGACTTCGTCGAAAGCACGTTTGTGTTTGCTGGGTAGTCTAATCCTACCTCAACATGCTTTTTCAAATTGGATGGCGTTCA
Source organism: Stegophilus panzeri (assembly GCA_024331685.1). Classification (NCBI taxonomy): domain Eukaryota; kingdom Metazoa; phylum Chordata; class Actinopteri; order Siluriformes; family Trichomycteridae; genus Stegophilus; species Stegophilus panzeri. Next base: position 13,825,604 of record JANDJT010000103.1, read on the forward strand.
TGCCTTCTAGGGAGGTAAAGGAGATGCCTCATTTAACCATGTCTTTGCTTAGTCTAGCATATTGAAATCATTTACTGAGGTAGGGCCAGGGGCGCTCATCCTCAATTTCCACACTGCAGTCTGGTGGTACATCCATATTCAAACGCATACAGATAGCTCTAGCATAAAACTACACTGTGTAGCATGAGAAGGTCACAGTAAATGACGAATAGTGTTTTCTACATTGATGAATCTGATTGGATGTTTTAACTGAAATGTAAATAAAATGCAATATAGGAAGTAGAGTGATTGGATAAGATGTCTTGCTAATTTCTCCATCTGGGGATTTATAAAGTATTATTTTATCTTGTCTTACCTTATCTTATCTTATCTAAAGATTAGAGAAGAAGAGACTGTCAAGATTTATAAGGAGTGTTTTGAAGCCTGAAATATAAATGTAAGAAGTAAAAACTAAGTATGTACAAGTATTCAGTTTCAATATTACTCAAGTAAAATATAAATACGCCAAAATAATACTTAAGTAGAGTAACAAAGTGCAACTACTCAAGTATTTTCCATCCCTGTTAGTGAACAGATTCCATGAGCCTTAATATTACAATTTGAACCTGAAACCAACGTTCAAACACACACACACACACACACACACACACACACACACACACAAAGTAAAACCCATCCATTTTTCTCCTGACCTTTACCATGCCACATAGACGTGATGCACGGTTCGAATAGGAAACGTGTCTGGTATCTGAAAGAAACAAAGACATGAGTTGCATCCGACCCCTTTCGGCAACAGCATGAAATATTTACTACTCTTCTAGCAGTGTGAAGAGCTCCACTCGAAACGGGAGTGAATAAATATATAAACAAATAACAAAACGCAGTCACAAATCAGTGTTGACACAGAGAGGAAGAGAGTGCACAGGATAGGGAGAGAGAAAGAGGAATAATGAGATACAAACTGAAGATTGTGAGTATTTATGAGTCCCTGCAGTCCTTGTATCATACACATGCCCACACATGCAGCGAGGCTCCCTCTGGTTGTTATCACTGTTGCAGAAGTAGCTCACCAGAAGCCTTACTCTCTTTGGCTTTCACCATGCCGGGATCCTCCGATAAACACAAAGCATCAGGGAGAACAGCACAGAGTTTAAGCAAATTAAGTCATTTACTGCTGTTTATCATTCTGATTTAAGGAAGACTTAGCAGCAAATTCTGTTCTGGTCAAAATGACCTGTGCAATTATATTATTTTCCAAATATTAAACATTTATGTTTATTCATGTTTAAAAACAACCTGCTATTTCAGACATTAGGTTAGGTCAGACATTGACATTTTAACCTAAAAGTAAAAAGGACTGGTCTTTATAAATGCATTTTGGATATTTTAAGATGTACTTTCCAATTCTGTTACCACACAAGAGCTCACCACTGTTAAATAGTGAATATAACGTGAAGTTAAAACATAGCTAGATGCCCACAGCATGTTCGGAATCCATAAGTGAGGGCAATTACGAAGTTTTCTCAGTAGTGCAGTCTAGGAATAGTTGTTAATGATGTAGAAGTAGCTGTGTATAGCTTCTCCCTTCAATGTTCCCATTAAAATGAAATTCACAAAATTTAATGGATAGCTGATAGATGAAATGGAAGAGCAAAAGTAGCAAATTATTTTGTTGTATTAAGAAAAAGTATTCAGACTTGAAAATGGCTGAACATACTGTAGCAACTCCATCCTGAACACATGAAACATGTTTATATTGAAATATTTGTGTTCATTTGTTGGTTTGTAGGGGCATGGTGGCTTAGTGGTTAGCATGTTTCCCTCGCACCTCTGGGGTTGGGGTTTGAAGCCTTCGTCCTGTGTGTGCAGAGTTTGCATGCTCTCCCCGTGCTTTGGGGGTTTCCATCGGGTACTCCGGTTTCTTCCCCCAGTCCCAAGACATGCATTGTAGTCTGACTGGCATTTTGAAATTGTCTGTAGTGAGTGAATGGTTGTGCAATTGTGCCCTGTGATGGCACCCCATCCAGGATGTCCCCCTTCTTGTGCCCTGAGTTCCCTTGGATAGGCTCCAGGCTCCCCCATGAACCTGTGTAGGATATGCGGTATGGAAAATGGATGGATGGATGGATGTTGGTTGGTGCTGTATTATTCTTTTATCCCTGTGAGAAGTTAGCATTTGCAAGTAGTGCAAATACAATGCCATTGTTTAAATGAAGATAACTTCAACAATCTCAAATGGAAGGGAATTCCAAGTTGAGCGGGTGTTTTCTTTGTTTCTTTTTTTTAAGTCAAAGGTCAGAAATTATGACTTACAAACCTTACTTGGGGGAACGCAGGATGAATCCCACTGAAACCTCTATAGCAAGTAGAGGAATTGCATTGCAGCTAATGTAGGAAATTGTTAGCCAAAGTGAAAACAGACCAACGTTTTAATGAAAAAAAGGTGAAGCCAAAATATCAACTCAGAATTTCAGTATAAAATAAATATTGGATGCCACTGAATATCATATATTAATTTTACTATATATAGATAGGGTGTATAAATCAGGGTGGATTTGTCCTGTAATGGATTTGTACTTTTGAAACTAGTGATTAGTCAACTCTAACACATTGTCCTCTAATGATGACATCACAAAGTGACCAAAAAGAAAAAGACCTTGGCCCAGCTTGGGTATTGGCTGTGGTTATAATTATGTCCTTGCTGGGCGGAAATGTAGAAAAATGAGACCATTAGGAAAGATAAGGGAAGACAGATGAAGATGAATAACAGTGAGGAAGAGAGAGATATGATCCAATGATGAGGTTTGATAGAGAACAGAGCAGACAGACAGTGCACTATTCCCTTGATTAATTAGGCTTCATAAGGGCCGGTATGACCTGTGGAATTTTGATTAAGCCAACACATCCACCGTCTGAGTCACTGTTGCTGTACTGACAGCAGCGGCTATGTGTGGGTTTGTGTGTGAATCATTGATGAGGGTGTGTGTGAAAAGTATCATCTACACTGACAGGGTACTTTCTCTCCCCTACACTTCACACTGTCATGGGAGCGCACAGGGTAGCTCCTCCCGAAACAACATCTCTACATCTTCCTTCAATAATGTGCCTAACAACAATGTTTCTATCAATAAAAACCCATGAGCAGCCTCCACAAAAACAACTGAACTATTTCCAAAGCATCCCACATGCAATCTAGTCAGCATGTAAATCCAAAAATAGAACAGATATAGTACATAATATACTCTGATTTGTGATAGTGGGGCTAATCCTTCCATCTCCATATGGCTTGTTTTTTGGTATCAACATTGTCTTATTAGCTGTTAACAAATGGACAAGTGGATTATTTTTGTCTTTTGTGGAAACAAGAACAGCAGCAACTTTAACTGTTGTAAGTAAAAACGCACAGGATGGTATGAAGAGGCTGAGGCTGATGTCTTTCTGGCCCAGGCTGTAGATAAATGCAGCCTATCACTAAGAGTCATGTCAAGTGATTAGGCTTGGTGTAATGCTATTTAGATTCCATGTGCATTAGGTGTAATTTATGTAATCCACTTCCATAACACATCATGAATGGTGACTGAGATGGTATACATGAAAAACAAACAAACAAACAAAAAATCATAGTGAATGCAATAAAAACGAATAAGGTGGATTACTTTCTCAATCAATGATTTGTTTTAAAATTACTTTAGAGAAAAAACTAGAATGCGAATAGGCTAAGCACACATCACCTAATCAAAGTACAAATTACATACAGGGACAAAGGTAGAAACTTAATGTTGTGTGTTTTTAAATGAAAGAGCTGGCTAACAGCAAGGGCAGCTTCACTGTTTACCATGCTTGCTATTCAAAAGAGGCACAGCAAGATTACACACTTGAAACACTTGACTTGGTGCTATAGCAATCATGAATGGTCTTTCAGTAAGTGTGTTTCTATATATATCAGTAACAGTTTTATGCCTATGCTGAGATTCCATACTATAAGGCTAGTTAGTTGAGATAGTAGGTATATAGGTAGTAGATTTTTTAAGCCCTCCCCTTCAATAATGTGACCAGCCATCACATACAGTATATCCTCAAGAAGTGTCCAGAGTGTGTGTGCGTGTGTGTGTGTGTGTGTGGGTGGGTGCATGTGTGTGTGTGTGTGTGTGTGTGTGTGTGTCTGAATGTGTGATACATTTTACATTTTAGTCTTAAACAATTTATTTTCCTCTATAATGTCAGTCACACTTTATTCTTAAAGAGGGCCTTTAGCTTCATGGTAATTGATGTACTCCGTTCTCTAAAGAATAGTGTCTAATCAATAAGCAGACTTGATTCATGTCACTTTGCTTTCAGATTGTTTTAATGATTCTGAGCTCTGACAGTGCTCTAATAAGTAACAGGACCTCAGTAAGAACACTGATTTATCTCCAAACAAACTCAACAATCCTAGCTACTCACATTTCAGCCAAATCCTGATTTAGGGAATTGGAATGAAAACTCCACTCTAAAACTCAGCAAAAACATTCACTGACTACTTTATTAATACAACTGTCCATGACTGACTTGGCACGGCAGACAGACAGGTTTGAGTATTTCAGAAACTGCTGATCTCCTGGGTTTTACACGCACACACACGCACGCACACACACACACGCACACACGCACACACACACACACACACACACACACACACACACCAGTTTCACACAGAATGGTGCGAAAAACAAAAAAACATCTAGTGATCCAGTAGTTCTGGAGGCAGAAATGAACAAACTGGTTCGAACTGACAGAAGGCTAAGGTAACTCAAACGATATTGAGCAGAAAAGCATCTCAGAATGCACATCGAACCTTGAGGCAGATGGACTATAACCACAGAAGACCACATCAGGTTCCGGTCAGCCAAGAACAGGAATCTGAGGCTACAGTGGGCACAGGCTCACCCAAACTAGACAGTCAAATACTGGTGAAAGCCCAGGAAATGTTTTTGTGAATATTAACTCTTGACCTGAATCTGCATGACTGTACAGTATGCATTGTGCTGCTTCTACAAGATTGGCTGTTTGGATAAATACATGAATGTGCAGGTGTATTAATAAATTGGTCAGTGAATGTATGGTTATATTGAAATATCTTTGTGAAGCCCTTAGCGATTGTGACACTAATTTGTTGGGTGGTGCTGCATTTTTAGTTATTCCTGTGAGACTTTGCAGGCACTTTGCTCCCTAAGGGCTGAATCACACCACTATCAGCAGGTAGACAAACAGCATTGAGGGTAATGTCCAACCCTGTTACCCAAAGTGAAATTCAAAAAGTCAACTCAGAATTTCATTATAAAATAAATCTCAGATGCCACTGAAGATCATGTTATTCACAGTGGATTTTTCCTATAGGGTCTACAAACCTCATATGCACTTATTACCTAATTAGTAACCTGAGACTGGCTCAGTGTTTGTAAATAATATTATAGGGTATAAAGCATTTAATGTAAACCTGATCACTCTTTAATGGCTGGTGGTTAGTTCAGTGACTGTAATTGTAGTAATTATGTATTTGAGATAATTAGGTATTTAAGAGAATAGGTAACATGATGATGAAGCGAAGAACTGGATCCAGCATGACCATAGGACATGTTTTGACTCAAAATTATTACGTTTAGGGGTAAGGAAGCGTTTGAGGTGTTATAATGTGACTACATTTGTGTAATAAAAATCGATATAAAATCAAGAAAAGACTCCCTAAAACCCAGACCCCGATTAAAATCAAAATCAGACCTCCAAGTTCCAGATTAAGATGAGACTCAAACAGTAGTCTGTGGTATGGCAAAAATTTTATGCAATAATATATTTTTTATAATCCTCCCAGTATCAGTATACAGTATATCGTGATATAATTGGATGTCCCACATTTCATTTAGTAACATAATTAATCCATCCATCCATCCATCCATTTCTGTACCGAGGTCCACTGTACGAGGCAGTGGACACCCTGGACGGCATCGCAGGGCACAATCGCACACATATTTACACACTATGGACAATTTGGAAATGCCAATCAGCCTACAGTGCATGTTTTTGGACTGGGGGAGGAAACCTGAGTACCCAGAGGCAGAGACCCCCTGATGCATGCGGAGAACATTCATGCTCACAGTGTGGAAGTGGGAATTGAACCCCCAACCCCATTAAATATATAATTAATTACACATTTATTAAGAGAATTAAAATATTTTAATGACCCAAACAAATAGATAAATAGATAAACATTTAAAAACTAGACACTAAAATCTTAGACTGATGATAAAATTAAAAGAACCTTGTTCTAGTGGATATAAAAATAAATGGCGCATTTTGCATGTTGAGGCGCTAATGTCTCCTCCACACACGCTGGGAGTGAGTGAAACTGTTCACGGCACTCCAATTTTTAATCAGGAAAGACCAACATGAGAGCCAACAGAGCAGTCAGTTCCAGTGCTGCACATTTTCCTACTTCTGAATGAAAATGAGCATCTTAGTTCCTTGTTTATAATAAAATATTTACCAAATGCAGAGTCATATTTGTTATTTTGTGAATACAGACGTGAGCATGTTCTAAAAACTGGCTTTGGGGGTCATTAAAAGTGAAGGTTTAAGTTAATGATGCTACTGGCAGTAAGCTTAATAGTTAAAGGAAGAGTGAGTGCAACCACAGAGCACAGCAGAGCTGGTAAAAGTAACAAAATTCATCTCAATCTGTGCAATTACTCATTAAACTACATTCTACATTCTACATTCTGGACTCAAGTTGCAACATATAAACTCTATATAACTTTACTTAACGTATGAAAGTAAAGGTACAAGAAAGATTCACAAAAGAAAAGAAAAAAAACCAGAAACATCTGTCTCAAATCACACGGATGGCAATTTTATGTCCCTTTCACCAAACAACCAAGGAATGTAGAAAACACTTCAAGTAAAGAATAAAATATGACAGGCCATGCTGTTATAGGAAAATCATTAACGACAGGTGGTGTGATTCAAACCCCGGATTTGTTGTTTCAATAACAGCACAGCCAAAGTGTCTTATTCCTCTTAAACCATAGCAGTTTGCAACTACTGCAATTTCAAATTTATTAATGAATGACACACCAAATCTTTAACCATTTATATTTACTTCTAATGTTGTGGAACATCCTCACAAAACTTTAGTTCTTGTTATCTCTCATGTATATCAGAGAAGGAACTCTGAACTGCAGTTCCCAGCAGCCACTGCACCTCATTGCATCACAGTCACATGACCACCTGCACCTGAATCATGTCATGTTAATGGGCACCTATGTGTATATAGCCACATTGTGCACTGCACTTCTTGTCTTTGGTTTGTCTTCCTTTGCTGTTGTCTGTGTTGCTGTGTTTATGGTCTTTGTTTCCCGGTTATTCGTTGCCTTAGTGTTTTGCTGCCGATTCATAGTTCTTGTTTTGTGTTTGGTTGGGCTATTAATTAAAGTAAATCTGCACTTGCAACATTCTCCTTAATTAAGAACAATCGGGAATGGCTTGACGTGATGTACTCCATCATGGGGTATACCAAAGGGGAGCCTTCCAACCAGGCTGGAATCATCTCCCACCCTCCCTCCCCTACTGTGAATCTAGTCCAGCCTGCCATGTCGACATATAACGTCGTTCACCCTCCCTGCTCGTCTGAGGACACTGCTCAGCATCCCTGTTCAGCTGAGGACGCCGCTCAGTCTCCCTGTTCAGCTGAAGACGTTGCTCCGCTTTTCTTCCCTGTTTCACCTCGGACATCACTATGCCAGGCTCCACTTCGGATGTCGCTCCGCCTTCCTGCTCGGCTGAGAACGTCACTCCGTCATCCTGTTCGGCTAAGGACGTCGCTCTGCCATCCTGCTCGGCTGAGGACGTTGGTCCTTTTCTTTGCTTCACACCGTATGTAGCTCCCCGTTCCTGCTCCATGGAGGTCATCGCTTCTCCCTCTGGCCTTGTGGAGAAGTTCGCTCCCCCCCGGACCTCGCGGAGAACTTCGCTCTCCTCGCGGAGAGCGTCGCTTCCCACATGGCCGACCAAGTTCTGCCATCCTATTCCACCAAGGATGTCGCTCTACTTCCTGTTCTTGTGAGGATGCCACTCTGCCTTCTCGCACTGCTGAAGCTGATGGCCCAGCTTCCCATGCTTGTGTGAGTCTAGCGACCCCGGCAAGCCTGCCTCAACCTCATGCCTGCCCTGTGGCTCCTTGAGGAGCCTGCTCTCTGTTGGACAATGCCTGTCTCGGGACCTAAGGGGTTGTGAAGACATTTTGCCCAGAGGGCCAGGACCACCGGGGGAGGGAGTGTTTTCTGGCACTCTGGGAGTAGCGCATTTTCCAGCAGCCACTGCATCACAGTCACAGGACCACCTGCACCTGAATCATGTCATGTTATCGGGCACCTATGTGTATATAGCCACAATTTGCACTGCACTCCTTGTCTTACGTTTGTCTTCCTTTGCCGTTATCTATGTTGCTGTGTTTATGGTCTTTGTTTCCCGGTTATTCTTTGCCTTAGTGTTTTGCTGCCGATTCATAGTTTTTGTTTCTTGTTTTGTGTCTGGTTGTGCTATTAATTAAAGTAAATCTGCACTGGCATCCGTCTCTACCTTGAAATCGTGACATTTTTCTATCTGTACAGGATTTTGCAGATTTTTTTTGAGATTGTGTGAATTTGTTGTTTTTTTTCCAAAAATTTTTGAGGCAACAGTACTTGCAGTCTTTTTTTTTTGTGTTTTTTGTTTTTTGTGGAAAACTACTTGAATTGGTGAAATTGCAATTGCACAAAATTGTTTCACACGGTCTTTCGCTGTGATGTTTGTTGGTAAATGAGTCCTTTTAGCTGTACTCATGTTCAACACACTTGAACCAAAGAGGCTGTCAAAGTCTTTGGCTGAATGTGCATTGTGACAATGTCACATAATGCATCTAGGCCCAGATCTGCAGAAAACCTGCGGTAATTCTGAAAAATTTCAAGCTCCTCCGGATATTGCTGAGTTTGTTTGAATTTTTTTGTTCATTTCTGCGATCGCAAAATCACAAAATCTGGGACGGACTGGTTATCATTCATAGTATGTTATGGCAGATACTGTATAAACATTCGGTTCTGTATCTGCCTTTCTTTTTTCTCTCTCTCCAAATTAATTTGACAAAAAAAAGTACACCTTGTCATGTCACTGAGAAACTGGAAAAGTGGAAATTCCTCTGTTCTGAAGATACTCCCATGGTGATAAACAGAGGTTTAGCCACATTTACTTCATTACATTTACTTGAGTAACTTTACTTTTTTACTTTGAAGAGTAGGTTTATCTGGCCATACTCGTACTCAAGTAAATTTTTTATCATAAAAATGTACTTTTACTTCACTACATTAAATGGCGTTCCTCCGTTACAGTTAAATATTAATGAATATATGTAGTTTTAATAATTAGTTTATATCACATATAATGAGGTCGCAAGCCTCACAATATGCTGCAGTGGTCTGAATGCGTCTGCAACAACCGCTCACTTATTTTGTGGCTCCGCCCTGGAAGATAGTGGCCGAAGTGGGAGAAGAAATGAGCGTGTCAACGGAGACAGGACACACACACAAACACACACACACACACAAACACACAAACATACTAACACACAAACATACTAACACACACAAACACTCTCTCTCTACACACACTTTCTCTTCTGTTTTGTTCCATAGTCTACTCTTTTGTTCTCTGTTCTCTTGTTTAAATGCAGATGCTGACAAGTTTGTGTTCTTAACATGATATGAAAATAAAGACAGTCAAATGTTGGGAAAATAATTGTTTTTTGGGGTGTGTGTGAGAGAGATTTTGTGTTGAAAATGACAGGTTCTGTGTTATTATACCCATCACAGGACTAGGATATGCTGCTTCATCTTGAACATAGGTTTTATATCATATAAACAGAACGGACAGACTTTCATGGAGAGGTCTGACTTACAGTTCTCCATGTAATCTGAGATTCAGGATTTTCCCTTCATTTTAATTAGATCTGAAGTAACTAGTAACTTGCTACTTGAGTAGTCTACTAATTGGATACTTTATTACTCTTACTTGAGTCATTATTAACATTATTACTTTTACTGTTACTTGAGTAATTATTTTTATATGTAGTTTTATTTGTACTTGAGTAAAATTTTTGGCTACTCTGGTGCTAATAACCAAATCTTCTTCCATAAACATTAAATATTAAATCTCCTTACAGAAAGCTTCGCTATATCAATGATTATACATTTTTCTTTGTTAAATAACATGTTTTTGATTTGTTTCTTACTAAGCTTAGATGTAGATTTTGCCCCCATCCCTGTGAACGAGTTGTTACTATGGAAATGATAACATACTATTAGTATGAGTGCATTAACATAAACCTGGGATTTGACTAACATGTAATCTCTCAAATGTCAGCTAGCATTACAATACATCTAATGATACAAACTAGCTGAATGCTAATAGCTAGCTGTCACAATACAAGCTGGCATGAAAAATGCCAACAGTATGAAACAGCAGATTGATTACAGTAGTTGGAGTTGGGACTCATGGTATGTAGGTTTAGATTTGTCAGGAATTTAGACTGACTACTTGAAGCTGCCTGATACTAAAAAGTCACCTTATGACTTTTGAAATATATGTATGACTCTAGAGAAATGTAGTAAATTAGTTTGGAAATATGTATTAGGTGCAAGCAAAACTCAAGTAAAAGTACAAGTACTTCAAAAGCACTTAAATAAATTATACTTTTTTACTTCCCATGTCTGGAACACAAAATACACAGTAATTAGCTAACTCTGCAATATTTTATGTCTCTTCACATTAATTTACTGATTACTTTGGAGGATAGATAGATACCAGACAAGTGAAAAGTCGCTAAAATAGAGACAGAGCAAAGAATTTTCAGTTGCTGAGCCACACATCACATTGGGTTTGTTGTCGCATTCACACAGCATGGGCATCACAATAGCAAATCATATTCTGTATGGACTATGCGCAATACGTTGATTTCTCCTATAAAAGTCTATACCTCATAGAAATATACAACTGGTATACCAGATCAATCATCATTCTGACTACTGCAAAACTCATGTCCCAGATACAGATCAATTTTAAACCGTGCAATCCTCAGATCCTGATCAGGATCAGTCTTCACAAGCAAACATCTGTTTCTGAAAACTCCATATGGCTAACAAGCTGAAGCTGAATCTAATTTAAGGATAAAGTAATGCCTTTATTCATTTTGCATTTATTCATGACAGAATGCTGTTTCTCTATAACACGGGTAAAAGTTGCTAGCTAGTCGTGATTATTAATGTTGCAGATATTAGTGGACTATTAATGGCTGTAAACATTGCATGATATTGAGCGATCGTGTGGAAGAGGGTGTAGCTGTATGTTACTTTACTTTTGAACATCATATAGGACAGTGAGAATACTAATGAACAGAATTAGGAAAAGATTAATAAAACATGAGAATAGAATGAAAAAAAACTGAGCTTTTGTTATACCACTAAAGGGTCAAAGTGTGATCCTTAATAGGGGTGTAAGCCACAGATACAGATACAGCTACATGTTTAGTGCTACAAATATCCATATCAATATTCAGATTTAAATCCCAAGTGAATGTCGCCTAAACCAAAGGTCTTTCTTTCATCTGGAAAAATCCCAGATGTAGAAATGCTAAAACTGTCAAGTCAGCAACTCTTTCTCTGACAGTTCCTCAACCTCAGATATATCACTCGAGTTCATAATTGCTCTCAATTATAGATGAGAGATTATCATTTTAATTTGTTTAGTTCCCCAAATCAAAACAAACTAGTAGCATAGTTAAAATCATTGAGAAACTGACCAGGCCATTACTATTTTTACCCTGATGATAGAAATACCATGATGTATACTGAGCGTGATTTAAGCACATTTAATTGCAATGAACTGGATAAATTAAAGCAAGGTAATATTTCTGCCCAAATCGATGCTATAAATTGATTTTTCTAATGGTCTGATGTGGACTGATGTAATGTTTTGTCTTTAATCAAGAACCCCAGTTTATTTGTGAGCCCGAGCTGCAGGAAAGTGGCGAGCCGACAGCCTGTACATGTCTCTCTATGTGTGTGTCTAAATAAATAAATAAATAAATAATATTTAAAAAGTGACCTGACGGAGACAGAGAAGAGGCGTCTGTTTGTGCACACTCTATAATTAGCAAGCCACTAAAAAGCGTCTCTTGAATTAGAGTCTGCACTCCGCGGCTTTGTTTCTCTCACCCCCTAGTGAGAGAGAAAGAGAGCAAGAGATATGGAGACAGCAATACAAGAGATTTAGGAAGCAAAGAGAAACAGACAGACAAATAGAAGGAAAACAGCAGGACGCCTTGTTTCTCCAGCATGTATTTGGCAGGAAATGAAGTAGATCGGGTGAATTAAAACTTGTTGCTGTGCAATTCGTGAATCTTTCTAATACATCTAGAGCTGCTTTTCTTCTTGATACCAGAGGGGAACACTAGGTTATGTTTTTTTTTCTCTTCATTCTTCCTACTTCAACTTCTCCATTCCTATGTCTCTTTTCCAGTTCCTTAAATAACCAGATCTCTTAAAAACACCATCTAAACATCAGCAGGTTTGATTTTTTGATGTAAAGTTGTGGTCGGAAGTTTACATACACTCACCATGGACATGAATGTCATGGCAATATTGGGCTTTCAGTAATTTCTTTGAACTTTTCTTTTTCTGGGGCAGAATGATTGTAC
>JANDJT010000103.1:13843435-13855826 GCA_024331685.1 Stegophilus panzeri
GGAACATACTGAAATGTAAAGACAACCAAAAATGAACAGACCAAGCTAATAAACATTAAAGCAGACACTTAATACCTTCATAATGTCACTAAACCTTTTAAATCTTTACTGTAGCTTCACTAGCTGTACGCTAGCACTTCAGGCCATTCTGCAGTACATTGCCACATTAAACCCTTCTACAGCAGCCTTCAGATCAAAGCAGAACTAATTAGCAGAGACCTGCTGCACAAACCATCATTATTAGAGCAGAAAAGAGGTACTGCTATGGCTTCTTCACACTTTAACACACACTCGCACACACAAACACACCTTAAGAGCTTCCTGCTACAGTAAAAATAAATAAAGTCAGCTACCATATAACTATACCAGAAGAAAAGATTATCATTTTTGGAACATTGTTAAAAAATATATATTGTTGTTTTATTATTTATTATTAAGTGTGCATGTTTAATAGTGTTACCTAGATCATTTATATTATGCCATCAATGAGACCTTGTGATATAATGCATTGCTCAACCCTCATAATATCATTCATGAGATAGATATTCGACGTTATACATTCCATTTAATATCATGATCTAACATCTAATATCCAGCCATCATGGATTTTCAGACATTCAAGAACAAAAAAAATCTCAATTGAATGTTCCATGGTTAAACTTCTTCTAAAGCTGAAAGTGATCTGATTAAAGGTAAGGGGGGAAAAAAGAAAAAACATTTTTATACAAGCACAGGACACTGAATTTATTTCCTTCACATACTGGAGCTTGTTGGAAAGCTAGGGTCAGAGCACTAGATCAGCCCTGATCCAGCACTCCAGGTCAAGGGCTTGGCTCAAAGGCCCAGCAGTGATAGCTTTGTAGTATTGGGGCTTGAACTCATGACCTTCTGATCAATAACCCAAAGCCTTAACCAGTAAGCCACCACCGCCTGACTACTACAAATATGAAAGAAATATTTGAGGAATACGATTTGAACTCAGGGTTAGGGTTATTGAACTTAAATCTCTTCATCCATGCCTCAAAATGCCCATTTCTCAGCCACCATTTTAACTGCACAGAAATGCAAGCATGGCAGAATCCGGGGAAGCATACAGCATTGATAAATACTAAAATTATGAGCTGTTTTGCCAAGATGAAGCAGTCTGGTAACCATGAAGATGGTAGTGTTGGCCACCAAAATGGCAATGTTTCTCATTTGTTAATTAGTAGTGAGATCCCTAATGTTATAAACTGGTAATCTTCTTAGCTCAGGAATGCATCAGTAATTTATCTGATATGTCAATATTTATTATGGTTATAGCTAATTATAATCATAAATGACCAAATAATTAAAATTCAATAATAATAAAAATAATAATAAATTATAATAATAAAATATTTTCTTACAAATCAACAAATTACTAAATATTTGTGCGTTTAAAGCTAACTTCAGACTTAAAGTCCCTATGAAATCAAAATTGAAGTTTTGTGGATTTTAGAATTAGATGTTAGCTTTAAGTTTATCTATAAGCTAGTGTGGTCCAAAACAATGACAAAATTCACATTTAGAAGATATATGCATTCAAAATATATAGTCTCTCTCTACCACCAATACGGATAACAATTTTGATGACATCATTCTACACTTCAGCTTCTCATCCTATTTTCTGTCCAATCAAATACTCTCTAGAATCTGAAGTGTCCTGCCCCCAACATTATAAAAATCCATGGTACTAACTGTCAAATATGGCTTAGTCCTGGCTGTGAGGCAAGCTAAGCACTATTGGCTATTTAAAAAGGAAGTGGGGCCACTCAATATGTCCCACCCTGACTTCTTGTTTCAGTGGAATTTACTCCAACACATCAAATAATGCTATGCGTTTTAGGGCACTTCACAGGGACTTTAACTGGCCAAGTATAATGAGACTATGGAAAGGCAGCTAGCTAGTTTGTGTAAATTTATGTATAAAGAGACCTCAAGGCTTCCAATCATATTATTTAAATGAGATACTGCAATTTAATATACAAACTTTGCTGTCAACCTGAAATACATACAAAACTTCTAAGTGAAGCCAAATAGACATTCAATTAATACAAAAAAGAAATGGCACCCTATAGCAGGCGGTGTAGTTGTGTAGTCCATGCCTGTGTTAGCTGATGCATTGCAATGGCTGAGCTGCATTGCTGGTAGATTTAGTGTACTCCATGCTTAGGAGGCACTCTTTCCCTGAACATACTTGGAACAGTAATTCAAGAAGAAAATCAGTGTTATTGAAACTTTTGTAAATCTTAAGGGAATGTTTAGTTTGGCCTTTAGATTAGACCTACAAAAAGCATTTACACAGAATTTTACTAAAAGATTGATAAATGAGGCCCATGATGTCCTAAGAGTAATATAGCATGCCATTTCCAATAGGAATTTATTAAACTCGCACCTGTTCTGTGGATCTGAAATGGACTTCTGTTAGACATACTGAATGATGTACTTCATAGGTTCTAGAAAACCATTATATTGTATCCAAAGAACCCACAATTTTATTGCATGGTTAATGTGGTACAAACACACAAGTGTAACACTGCTGCTAACCTTCTTCCTGTCTATGGTAGTGCAAAACTAAATTATAAGCTGATAAATATGTGAAAGTGTTCAAATGCTAAATATTTTAAGTAGTTGCATTTGAATGATATTGATTAAAGGGTTTTATAGTAGTTACCCTGTCACACAAACACACCCAAAACTCTCCCAAAGCACTAGTTCTCCTGCACCAAGTGGTGTTAAATGCACTGTGTGGTAAATCTAGCTTGTGTAAAAGGTGCTCAAAGCAGAAAGAGCTTTATTATGGCTTTGTGGAGTTTGTCCAGCGCATCACTCTGGTGATAAGAAAACCTTGCCTGAGGACTAGAATAGACTAGGTGCCACTGTGTGAGTCAATGCATACATGTCCGCTATGCTTTTCAACATTGACCTCTCCCAGCCCATGGATTGCTCTTTTTTTTCTCTCTCTCTATCTGAGTATTGATCACAGCAGATGTCCATCAATCAATCTTATCAGCTCTGAGCATGCTCAGTTTGTGCTTCACGGACAGGCCTGGGGAATTCAATATGGCAGCACAGGTCCTGAGTGAAGGATCAGATATATAATCACAAGACCTAGGGAGACAAAATATGACTGTGTGGGTGTGTAAGAGTGCTAGAGAGAGGTAGACAGATATCTGAAGAAACAGTCAGAATGTGAGAAACTGTGTCAGTTCAGAAGAGAGTAGAAGAGTTAAGGTTATGAGTCATTGCCAGTTCGCCTTAGGTCTGAATGTGTATGAGTGAGTGTGTATGTGTGTTTCTACATTTTTATGTGCAAGCCAAACCACCAAAATTCAGAGATGTCAATTAGGAGCAGGTAAAAGCACGCTTTACAAATAAGTATAATAACTAACTAGCATTGTCAGCATCTAATTAGCATGGTCAGTATCCAGATATTATGGATGGATGGATGGATGGATGGATGGATGGATAGATAGATAGATGTGTTAATGGTAGAATTAATGAATATATACAAACAGGTGACAAAATAAATAAAATAAAAAACTCGTGACTGTTAAGCAGTGGGGGGTATTTTGCTGTAGGGGCCTTTTGCTATGGGAGGCATGTTGCTGTAGGGGCATTTTGCTATGGGGGCATTGTGCTGTGAGGGTATTGTGCTGTGGGGAAAATGTGTTGGCGTAGTCTGTGTCCACTTATTAACTTAGAATGAAGCACCACTGGAAACCAATACAAAGTTATTCTGACTGATCAGCTTTATCCTATGATGAAACATTTCTAACCTCATGGGAGGGGTCTCTACCAAGATGACCCCACCGCATCCACAGGCCATGATGAGTCACTATATGGTTTGACAATATAATGATGTAAAGAAAATGCTATGGTCTTCACAGTCACCAGATCTCAATACAACTCTCCACACAACGCTCTCCAACACTATTGTTAAAACACATATTTTGAGAATATATTTTGGAAGAATGGGGCTCATCTCCCAGTACAGTTTCAGATACTTGTAGAATCTATGCCGAGCAACACTGAAGCTGTTTTGAAGACTTGTGGTTGCCCAACACCTTATTAAGTTACGTTATGCTGTTTTTTTTCCTTTCATTTCTCACTCATTTTATTTACATTCTTACTTAATTAGTAGGTGAGTAAGAGGACACCAGAGCCTATACACTATAAGCTATCAAACTGGACTAGCCCCCTTATAGTATGAAGTATTCGTGCACTGTATGTGGGTAATGAAGTGTTAGAGGATTAATATGCAAACTTTGCCAGTTTTATGCTCCTTTAATTGTTTCCTTATACATTATGCATTGCTGTACCAACTCTTTTACGACAACATACTGTACCACATTTTTCAGCTGATAAAAAGAAACCACGGTAGTGAACTCAACAAAAACCAAGGCCATCTGCTGGCCTCTTACCTCTGCAGATATTGCCGTTGTCAGGCTCAAAGCCAGCCTTACAGGTGCAGCCACCGATGGGCACCATCCACTCGCCATCGCCGTTGCAGTAGAGTTTGATGGGTACATCAGCCTCCTCTGAGTTTGGGATGCACGAACCACGAGCAATCACCAGCGACGTGCTCTCAGCACCGGTTGTAGTCTCAGGGAAGACTGCAAAGTTCTGCACAACGCTTGGGCACTTCTTGTAGAAGACACGCACAGACAGCAGTGACATGCACGCTCCATAGTCTTGGAAGGCCAGGTAAAAGCCGTTTTTGGAGAGCGGCCCAAAGCTGCGCACCTCTGTGTTGACCTTCATGAGGCGCCCACCGAAGTCCACCTGAGAGAAGCTCTCGTCTGCAGCAATGGTGTCCACCTTGAGGTAGGGCGCCTCTGTCCAGAATGTGGCCCCCTTGGTGGCGATCACCTGGTCGCTCTCGTAGTAGTACAGGTTGAATGTCTCTTTGCATGAGCCAGGAACACGTGGAATGCTGCTGCAGTCGCGTACTGTGAAGCGCATCTCCACGTAGACACGCTGAGCAGCACGACGCCGCACAAATGTGGTCACTAACCAGTTGTTTTGGCTTGACTCAAACACGTTGCACACTTGGTACGTGCGAATGGTGTTTAGGTTCTCGTCATAGCCGCTCACCTCCTCCCACTGATAATGCAAAACACACAGAGAGAAAAGGCTTTGGGTTAGTGAAGGAGACTGACAATAATGATCATGTCTGTGTTGTTTTCTCTTTACAGAGTCTGGGTCAGCAGGAAGTACTATCAAGCTATCATTCTCCCATTCTCATCTATTCTCACACTGTGAAAATGTAAACTGCTCTAACATTGTCACAATCTCACACTTCGTTGTAAAAATAAGCCAAGGTGACTGGGCTTGTGTTAAATCCTTATAGACGTTTTGCAGCTTATCCAAGCAGCTTAATAAGTGCTCAAGGTGACAGAACTGATCAAGATCACTGGATGAGTGACAAAATGATTAAAAGGAAAATCCTGTAACCTTGACTTTAATACTACCACACATTCAAAATTATCTGGATGACCGCAAGCCTATATAGTACTGGTGTAACGCAATGCCACTATCTGTATCTGTTTAATGCTCCAAATATTTGTAAATGTATTCAAATTAATACTGGAACTGGCCATGGCCTAAACTGTATATACTGAGACATGGGCAGGACTGTTATTATTTTGTTTGCACCCACATGTGACATTTTCTAATGAATTTAGTTGGTTTTATTTCCCAAAATATAATTAAACCTGTGGCTTTATTTAAAAAAAAAAAAAAAAAAAAAAAAGCTGCAACCCTGAGCAGGCAACTGCTAAAGATTAATAAATTAATGTTGTAGTGTATTTATGTTAAAAAATGTGTTCTTAACTGTTTAGGTGTGTCCCATGGGATCCCAGTCCCAATACACACCTCTGGTCTCAACCAGATGCCTGTGAACCTTTCTGGCACGTTTTCCTATTTGTACCTGCATCTGTTTAGAACATATCTGTTGATTCTGAATATTTGTTAATATTCAGTTGCAACGTGTTCATAGTCAGTTACATCCCTACTTCATACACAAGATCTGTGATAATTTGGAGAGTAAATGGCATTAAATTGATGTGTTTGCATACAAATAAAGTGTCATTGCAAAATATCTAGCAAAAGTAAGTCAGAAGAACCTGACTGAAGCAGGTAAGAACATGGACTATTTTTAAGATTTATTAATTTTTTTCCATTGAGAAAGGTCATTGGATGAAATAACCTGCACCACTGAGCTGAAAGATCTGAGATGTTTCATTTCATTTCATTTTCTTGTTGTAGAGTTTAGGTCAGCCGGAAGTGCCTTCCAACAACTTAACAACTGAAGCTTAACACATAAAGACACATAAAAAAAAAAAAAAAAAACCCCAACAACAACACAAGTAATACATAAAAAAATAAACCTGAGATGTCTAGTAATAGTAAATCAAAGTAACAAAGCTGGTCTTATAATACTGAACACATTTCACCACTTATCCAAAGAGTTTCACTAGTTAATACAGTCACAGAATTGATTAAGCATCTTGAATGAGTTGGATCATCATGAACAGCCAAGAAAAATAGTTGTTCTTCATTAAACAAAACCATTGTCACTGCGATTCTTATGAAACTGCCATTCATTCCTCTCAAGTATTTACAAATATACACTGAAAACCCAAACAAGTTGACTATACTCAAATGATTAAGTAAACTTAACTTGGTGCTCATGTAGAATGTACTTAAATTGTTAAGTTCCGTGTGTGCTTTAACTTGTCAGCTTCATCACTGCTGTCACTTTGGTTACATTTATACATTGTGAACATAAAAGAATAAGTCCTGCAATCATGGATTGCTTTGAAATAAATTGGCCAAGAATCATGCCTTACAAAAAGGCCTTAATTAGTGATTGTAGAAACTGGTGTGGATAGGTGTGGAGGAAGATTCAGGATGCAGGCAGAGTTTCAACAGTGCTCTGGGCTCACATTTATTTTCACTGTCTTCACCACACTTTCAAAACTCAAGACAGAGGGACACAAACAGAAAAGGTGAGCGTTTAATTCTGCATGTTGTGCAAGCAAGACATAACTATGGGAACTAGAACAACCCAAAAGCATGACGACATGGTGAAACAGCACAAACACACAATAGACGTGCGCAAACTATTAGACCGCCCAGCTTGAGCTAATAGGTGGCACAATGCAGATCAGTTTACACATGCAACACACTGGACACAAAATGTGCGCACTGCAGTGAGCAACATCACTAGTTATTATTCATTTGCCATGTTAGTGTAATATCACATGGCCCTGCAAACAGATGGCAAAATCGTATAACCTAGTTCATAAAGTGATGAAGCCCTTGAGGTTTTTAAAATGATTATGTGTGTGTGTATATATATATATATATATATATATATATATATATATCCATCCATCCATTTTCTGTACTGCCTATCCTACACAGTGTCATGGGGAGCCTGGAATCTTTCCCAGGGAACTTGGAGCATAAGGCAGGGGACACCTTGGACGGGGTGCCAACCCATTGCAGACGCACACACACACACCCATTCACACACTACGGACAATTTAGAGATGGGCAGAGGCAGGAATCGAACCCCCAACCCAATGTCTAGTCTAATACTTGACATTAAGAATGATCATATTGACTGAAAACTTAAAAAAAAACATGAACTGTTTTATCTGCCACTAAGCTGTTGTATCAACAACAAAGCCAGCACTGCTGTAGCATTTTCACATTATGCAATCATAAACAAGTTATAATTTTTTTTAAATATTTTATTGTAGTTATTTTTATGGATATTGTAATCATCAACATGATTTAAATTGGAACTTGGATGCCCTGAATCTGTACTGTTGTCTGCATTTATTACTTCTCATGAAATATTTATGCCAATAGAATTCACATACACATAAAAAGAGAAAATCTTTGGTGCCCCTTATGAACTTCAAATAAAAATAAAACTTATTTGCAGTACTTTATATGCGTATTAATACATAACAACATTCTGTCAAGAGCATGCAGAGGCAGATTAGGAAATCCTGTGCCCATGGGCAGGAACCTAAGCAAGGCCAGCTCCCCACAACATGAACCAATGCATTACAGTACATACAATCAATTTCTTCCCTTCTCACCTTGCAAACTCATCCAATAAATCATCAAAGTCCAGCTCCTTACCAAGCTCCGACTCCATGATCAGCAGTGACAGCATGAAGAGTCTTTTCAACAATTTCTCTGGGGTTTGCTTTTAATCTGATCCATTAGGGCAAAATGAATGTTCTCTGGCTTCTCTTTCCTTTTTACGTTTTCTTTTCCTTGACACATGGATATCTATGTTATTGTTTTTTTTAGCTGTGATGTGGAACAAATTCATAATTACATGATCTTAAATTGTAATTAGTGTGAGCCAGAGGGGAGAATATAGCAATGAACTGTGTCTATAGAGCTACCGTGTCTAAAACAAAAGATTCGGATCTTTTGAGAGACAGAGAGAGGTGACGGTTATTTTCAGATGGTTTTTATATTAGTGTAATGTAGAGAAATACATTAGCACTACAGGGATAATGGCACCAGTACACACTGTAATAACACTTCTGATGATTAAGAATTCACACCAACTCATAAAAAACATAGGGTGAGGGGCAAGGTTAGTGGATTTTTTTTCTGTTGTCCAGCAGACATTGCTCTTACAACAAAATGCATTATATATGGATTATAAAGAAGAAATTATTGGTTAGGTGGAATTATTAAAGTAAAAATAAGCATGCTCCTGAGTCTATAGGTCCAAGAACGTATTCTCGTGGCTAAATCGGGAAGCTGTGGCAAGTTTGCGGTGGACTGTGGAAGTGTTGTGGATCAACTGAGAAGTCAATGTCCACGAACATCCACTGACGCAGGCACAACTGACGTGGTGTTGGAATATATAGTCCCCATGTATGGAGACCTTTGGGACACGCTGTACAGTACTTTCAATCATAAGGTGCAAGTGAAAAAGGATTGCAGGTGTGACAGGTTTAAGCAATGAAATGTAGAAATGTAAACTGATACTAGAGTTGTTTTTTTTATAAGCTATTTTTGTTGTGTTACAAAAATCAGAAAAAGGTGCACTAACATCTTAACTGTTGGATTATATACAGTATAATCTAACAGTAGTGTGGTGAGATTTTGTTTGAATTCACACAAATTTACATATTGAAATCTTTTCATACAAATTTCCATCTATCCATCCATCCATCCATTTTCTATACCGTTTATCCTACAGCATCATGGGGAACCTGGAGCCTCCCAGGGAGCATGGGGCACAAGGCGGGGTACACCCTGGATGGGGTTTCATACAAATTTATTTGAGCAAATCAAATATTATAATCTATGTACATATTTATCCATTTTAGACCATGTTGGAGTTTAGATAAATAGGACAATGTGTTTGTGACCTCTCATGACCTCTCACAGTTTAACCAACTAGATTTATGAAATATATAGATTTATGTATTAGATTTATGAAATATATAGATTTATGTATTAGATTTATGAAATGCAAACTTTTCAACCTCTCTTCTAAGGGTTAAAAAAGGTAAATGTACCTTCCATACTACTACTACTGCTGTACTACTACTACTGCTGCTACTACTACTACTACTACTACTACTACTACTACAACTACCACCACACACACACACAAACATACACACACACACATTGTCCCAGTTACAGCAAGTTAGGTCTTTTGTTGACATGCTCTCTGACCGTAGCTGTCTCTTTGATATAGAGAGTGCTGTAAGGTCACCTAATGGTCTGTGTGTTGTGCCAAGTCAATGTGTGAAGTTCTGAACTGCTGCAAAGCTACATGGGTAATCACTTACATTTTAACAGAACTGGGGATGGATTAAAAATTATTTTGAGGGAATGAAGGAAATTATAAAAACAAAAATTTCAGTCTTTTTTATGTTTAAAATATATAATATACGACATCTCACAGGACATGTTTTTCTTTTTTTCTTTTCTTTTTTTTTCTGCACCCTGCATGGCCGGAAATGTGACCCAAACATCCACAGAAAGCGAATTATACTCAGCACGTAAATGTGTCCGCGACCGGATTCAAATGTTTACATGATGACAATTGATCTGTTTAATGGATTATAATCAGTGGAATCCAAGACAAATCAATGTGGCGAGAGTAAGCAAAAACAAGCATCAGTCTTAACAAAACAGTTTTGAACAAACATAGCAACGCTGCATCTGATGCATAAAGATTTATAATGAGAGACCGAAAATCTATGCTCAAAACAATGCAGGCAGGCCAAATAAAATAAATTGATTTAATTACAAAAAAAAATAAACATACAAACAAATTAATTAATTCAATCATTAATAAAGCTTAATTTAGACATAAGCATGCTTGGCAACTTGTAAAATAAAACATACAATATACAATAAAATACAAATATTATGTATAAATGAGTCAGTAAATGAGTTTAAGTAAAGAAAGAAAGAAAGAAAGAAAGAAAGAAAGAAATGAGCATGTTTTTTTTAAATCAAAAATAATATAAATGATCACACTGACAGCAGTAGTAAATTTAGCTAATTCCTTTGTGTTGCAAAATCACTTTGGCTTATGATAAGTGCTGCAAATTTTTCATAATGTCAATTGAAAATGAAGATGGATCTTCCATTTACTCCCTATATCTGTTAAACCCACCGTGAGAACTGAGACGGAAAGAGCACACCATTAACCCTCAACCCCGCACACATTTCATCATTTTAATGGTAGAAACTGCTGAAAGAAAGACTCCTGACCTTTCTTAGACAAATAAACACACACACAAAAAAGATTTATGTAATAAATATGTAATTACACAATAGCTACATTATAATAACCGGTAATAACTAATCAACCACTGAAAAACCAAAGAAATTTTGTAGAAAGCCTGTGACTGGAGAAGGAAAATTGGAAAATGAAATGACGATCCTGAATAGGGATCGAATTGCGAAACGAGTGGTGAGATGATAAACGAGTTTGCAGAAAGCCTAAACCCAAATGAAAGCCTATTTTTTTCTCTCCATCTCCCTCCATCCAAAGTGCGCCTCCACCTCCGCCCCTCTTGCCTCTCCTCACTAATGCTAATTTATCAGAATTACATGGAGCTGTCCAACGGCTTGGTCATTAATCCAGTGGAGTCTGGGACCCAGGGGCCGTCAGTCTGGGGAGTGTCTTCTCTCTGTCTGCTCAAATGACTGCCATCGCTCACCGGCCCCACGCCACATACACACACACACACACACACACACACACACTTTCTCTCTCTCTCTCTCTCTCTCTCTCGCTCTCTCAGCCTGAGGTACTTCACATCTCACACCTGCTTGTGTGTGATGTAGCATGTATGAGCACACATACACACACAAATTCATATATTGCAATAATGGTTCAAGACAATATTGAGTATAACAGAAAAATGCACACACCTACACACAAAGACACACACTGGAGCACACTCATATATCATCCTAATCTAATAGATGCTTTGTGTGACACTCCTGGTTATTGGGTGTGGCAGCAGCGCTAATATTCACATCCAAAACCAGCCAAACACAGCGAATCTGGTAGATTTTCATCTTTCTACTGCATAAATTCACACAAAAACAAACTCTTCCACCCTCTTTCATTACTTCCTAACAAAAAGTAGAAATTAAAGTGAACATGGCTAAAGTAGCATCAATGTAATGCCCTGTGATATGTACAGACATGTATGTTAGGTTTAAGGGGTTAAAAACAGTCATTTTTAAATACAAAATTCACATGCACACATTCTTCTTAATTATAGTGAGCAACACATTTTTCTTAGAATAAGAAGAAAGAAAGTGTGCATACTTTTCTAGTGTCTAGATCTTAACTAACACAGAAGAATGGCAGCTTTTTTCTGAAAATGCCTGGTGGTTATTATAAAACCCCTTATACATGCATACATACATATTGTGTTTCTAACACAAAGGATATTAAACAGCATTTTAATCACTTGCTATTATTCCTATTAAAAATATTATTAATATAATAATTTGATTTAGTTTATATGGTATTAGATCTGAAATATAATAATTATTTAATAATAGTTTTACTGATATTCTCTCTCTCCCTTTCATTTTATATGTATATATACTGAAATATAATAATTATTTAATAATATTTTTACACAGTAAAATCCCTAGTGTTGAATTAACACCCAGAGTGTTTATATGAGTTCAACGGACTTATATAAACACTGTAGGGTGTGAATTAAACACTGTGAGTGTTAAATCAACGCTGGTGATTTTGCTGTGTACTGATATATCTATCTATCTATCTATCTATCTATCTATATCTATATCTATATATATCTCTCTATATATA
>JANDJT010000103.1:13871061-13881423 GCA_024331685.1 Stegophilus panzeri
CCTCCTTCATCTCAACACTGTACTGTGGCTGTTTGGACGATTCCTCCACCTTGTCCATCTTCTCTCCTGTTGTTTTCCGCTCAGCTGTCGCATGGGCACGGGTGACAGTGCTATCGCTGGGTGCTGTGTCTGATTCGGTGTTGCTGTTTTGTTCTTTACAGACCTCTTCTAGCAGTGACCTCGGTGTGTCGATGCCCCCATCTGCCCCAGGCTCCTGTTCTCCGCTGGCTGTCTCCCCACACCCAAAACACCTCAGGCGTTCGGTGGTGGCAAAAATGGTGTAGCTGCTGTCGCCGACTTTACACTTAAAGTTCACATCCAGTGTTTGGTCGCGGTTGTTAATAAACATATAAACCTGTCTGCGGAAAGACAGGACGTGTTTCACTGCAGAGTTCGCAGAGAATATTCGTCATGGGGCCAGCGAACTTTCCGAAACGGGCCAGCTCCTTCATTATCAACTCGTCTTTAATGAAGGGAGGCACGTTGGAAAAAACGACCCGTGTCGCAGGGGCAGAAAGCGGGGTACAGCAATATTCCTTTTTCAGACAGCGTATTGGCAAATCTTTCTTTCTTTAGGAAAATCACTACCGCTTTGTTCATTCGGGAGGCAGAGTAGATGTTCTCGCACCCAACCTGCTCACCCACCGCTAGCAGAACCTCCTCCACCTGTTCTCCATTCTCTGGTACACACCTGATGCCATGGCGGAGAGACAGCGTCTCCCTTCCGGCCTCGGAGGCCATGGCGCCCCGCTCACTCTCACCCACTCTAAACTTTTTTCGGTCACTGATACTTACTTAACTTATACATTCAATAAATTATGTGAAAGAAAATAAAAAGAAAACAAACTCGCAGAAAACTTTGGCAGGATGCCAAACTGTTCTCACACGCTCCACACACCACGCTTACTCCTCCACCGCGCATGTGCAGAGAGAGAGAGAGAGAGAGAGAAGGAGAATGTAGTCTCAATGGACAGTATAAAGAGTATAAAGTTAAAAAATATAGAAGTAAAATACAAGTACAAAAATAAAGAAAAGAGAATTTGACAATAAGTCCTGGGAGAGGAAATTAAAAAAGGACAGAGCATGAAAAGCAAGAGTGTGTGTTAGGGAGTGAGAGACACTGATGAATGAAGTGTAAAAGGCATGACTGGCCATCATTTTCTTCTTCTTTTTCATTTCAGATTCAGAGACCCATCTCTCTCTCTCTCTCTCTCTCTCTCTCTCTCTCTCTGTCTCTCTCTCGCTCTCATGTTCTTTACCCAGCTGTAGGTTAGCATTAATAATGAATGGTTTACAGATGGTCAATGAGAGATGGACAGGGTAGGCCAACTGGGATGCTTATTGATGTGAGGACATCCGTTAGCTCATCAGTTTTCGTGTTATAGACACCTGTCAACCACATCACACATCACACACCCCCGGGAGAACGGCAGGGATTCAGGAGGCACATACTCTTGTTTTTAGTTGTGACTTTTGATATCAAGATGGGTAAAATTCAGAGAGTTAAAGAAAAGTAAAGAGAAGATTCAGCACATCTTTTCCTCATCTTCCCCATCTTTTTTCCCCTCGTTATTCTTTTCCCTATATATTCCGGTCCTTACAAACCCAGAGGCTTGGAAAGTCCCTATATCCCTGCCTCTTGTTTCTCCTCTATTGACATTTACTCAAGCCTGAGATCTCCACACACACACACCCGCACACACAGCCGTTCCCAGAACATACCCGTGTCTGTCTCTGTAATTCTCTTTCACGCCTGCTTGGCCTGCTCCCCATCCGGAGGTCAAAGGTCAGCCGCCTCTCCAGCAGCACATATTTAATTCATCAGCTTGCCTCATTATGTGCTAAGTGTGTGCGTGTGTATGTGAGGGATGGAGGGGATTTGAAAGGAGGATTTAATGAGTGCAAACGTGTGCAGTAAAGCAATAAGTCTGAGCTGGAGTGATGGGGAAACAAGTATGTGTGCTATGCGTGCGAGTGAGAGAGAGAAAGTGAGCTACAAGAGGATTATGTGTCTTTATTTCCACACAATATAGGGAAGTATATCTGAATACATTTGGGAAAAGGGATATACACTGATTCGCCAGATTTTTAGCAAAACATATCCAGTTCAGAAGTGCATGTTGGTTATTTTGGTAGCTTAAAAGATTTGACAGAGGAAAATGAGCAAGTGTTAAAATTTAGAGTAGGGGACAAAAATAGCAAAAGAAAGTATTTAGCTAACATTTCAGCAAGATATTGATTACGTCTGATTAACATGATTAGTGTGAGGTGATGACCAGGGCCTGCACAAGAGTTGCTTATGGCATAAGCAACTCAACAACACTTATTTGACTTCCTGTAATTCATTTAAGCATCAAATGATGATAAAAACATACCGTCTGAAATGCTTAGTGCATTGATTGTTTTCTAGCATGTATGATTTATTAGCTAGCTAACTTCTATGACTTGTTAGCTAAATAGTGTCTATGACTTGTTAGCTAGCTAGCTTCTATGAGTTGTTAGCTAGCTAGTGTCTATGATTTGTTAGCTAGGTTAAATGACCAACTGCTGCGGGTCCATTAAAGCATGCCTGACCAAATAAGTAATGAATGATGGCATTAAATAAACATGTTTCTCCATTGTGCCTGTTTTCTTTTGTATGATCCAAAAGAACACATCCTTTTGACATGGTGAAACTGCTGGCACAGTGCTGCAGTAAAACCACCGAATTAAACAGGGATTGCTGAGGTTCAGTACAATCAATTTTTATATCCACGAATAAAAGAGTAAGTAATAAGACTACCATCATTTTGATTTTAAAATCTCGTATTAATTTAAAAATGATTAGTTGCCCATAATGGTTTAATCATTTACCAAATATGTTGGAAGTTAAGTGTGTTATCACACTATTATTATATAACTTTTTGCCTTGCTTACTGGCTGCAAGACTCTAAGGAGTTGCTTGGTTTTCAGAATTTGCACTGTACAGTGTTTAATTCTATTTCATCAGCATTTTCATGTCATCTGTGAAATCTCTTTAGACTGGTAAGTCCCCACTCCAAAAAGTAATTGAAAGTAATAGGACTACAACAATATATTCCATCCATTGTCTATACCACATATCCAACGCAGGATTGCAGGGGAGCCTGGAGCCTATCCCAGGGAACTCTTGGCACAAGGTGGGGGACACCTTGGACAGGTGCAATAAACAAACAAACAAACAAACAAAAATCATTCAGTGAGCCGTAATTCTGTGGGCGGAAATGCCATGTTGCTGAGAGAGCTCAGAAGATAATGACTAGATGGCAGGAAGGCCACAGTAACTCAAATAACCACTCTGTACAACCATGGTGAGCAGAGAAGCATCCCAGAAAGAACTTTGAGGTGGATGGGCTACAACTGCAGAAGACTCAACTGGACAGTTGAACATTGGAAAAACATTGCCTGGTCAGAATTGGTCTTACCTAGAGACGTGACAGTTTTTCTTTTAATTCCGTCCATGCAGGTGTTATTTTGTTTGTACTAATCCTCAGTATTTTCTAACATATTTAGTTGGCTCTATTTCCCAAAATATAAACTAGTAGCATAATTTAAACCGGGTAGTTACAAAATACACTGCACAGCACCATGCATTAATGTTAATAAATACATATAACATACATCTAGTCTTAATACTAGTATTTGTATTAAGTAGTATTAATATTAGTATTCGTGCCAATTTCTACTATGTAGTACTTCAAGCTAGAACATAACCTCATGCAAAATCAACAGAAATACTAATGAGTTATAGTGTTTAATAGATTTCTTATGAATACACTCATAAAGAACAGATATGACACTAGCCTCTCCTATCACCCTAACCTTGAACATTCATTACATTCATTACAAGTTAGCTCATGTAAATACATAAAAAATTGCACATGTGAGAATAGCTCCTGTTCCACTCTTCCAGTTTGGGATGAAATTTTTAAAACAACCCATCAGGTGCAGCAGACGAACTCACTCATTAGCAAATTCACTTGTGAATTTGTCACATTTGCAGCATTCACACAATTAAAGCAGTAGCATTTAATGAATAGCTTTAAAAATGACAACTGTGAATATGTGAAATTACATTAAATGCATGTTGCTACTCTTCTCTTCCTTTATTTCAAGAATGCATCGACACGCTCACTTAATGAATCCACATTTAAAGCTCCTATCAGCTACCGGCAGGCACGATTTTATTCAGAGGCGTAACCAGAGTGGCTTTGAACAGCCATACTGCACATACACTCGCTGGCTTTATGTGTGTTTAAGGAGTTGTTTTGTCGCATATGTTGGAGAGAGAGGTGACAGGTGCGGACTTGAAGAGCTGCTTTAAGAACCATCTGCTGCTCATCAGAGAGGAAAATTAAGCAAAGAAAGGTAAATAGTTCAAAAAGTGCACCTTTTATTTTTTTTTTAATACTTTCTATGAAGAATATGTGTATTATGAACAATGAATAATTTCATAACCTTATGATGCATTTATTGAGGCATTGCGAAATTTATTGAGGCATGATGAAATGTTAACAGAATGCATTCTAAGCAGTATTCACAGTACATTATAATACTATTAACAAAGAATGTCACACACAGACCCACTGAGACCCTTGATTTATTTTTTTTATTTTAACAAGTAACTAAATGTATATACATTTTATTTATGAGCGTAGATTACTGCCAGACATATTATTATTATTATTATAGCTTTATTATAATACCTTATAAGTTATTATATTTGTGAGCTATAAGACAATGCACTATAAAAGTGAGGTTGAGTCTGTTTGGTCTTGGTGATATATTGTGTTATTTATAACGCATTAGGTTAAGAATTTCTCTATAATGTGTAGTTCATGTGTATAATTCTTTATGGATGCATTATAACTCACATTGTCAGGAATGTGTTCATAGTTCATTATACAGGGTGTCCCAAAAGTCTCCATAAATAGGGGACTATGTATGTTGTACATAGGGGGAGTATGTACAACACTCGTCCACTCGGTTGGTCCGCAACACTTCCAGCGTTTTTGAATTTTTGTTAATAAGTTTGGCAGCAGTGTCGTGTGTGATGTGCTTGCCATGCTTCCTGTTAAAGTCCATCGCAACCTTGCGACAGCTTGCCAATCCAGCTATGAGAATGATTTCAATACGTTCTTCTTTTGTCAAAGGCATTCATAAAGGTTATCTGAAAAAAATTAATAATAGAAACTAAGTATGAAATATTTTGGAAGACATTTTGCTAAAAGTGTTAATTTCCCCTATGTATGGAGACTTTTGGGACACCCTGTAGACATGACCTTCACAGAAAGTGTTACTCTTGTTTTTCCAAAAGCATTTGATTATCAAGACAATAACACCCTTAACCTTTTAAGGCCAAATGTCTCAGAGGCACCAGGTTTGTGCCATTTTTAAAAAATATATTTATTTATTTTTTAACGACAGGCGCAAGTTTGTTCATCTGGCAGAGCAAAACAAAAGTTCATACTTCAAAGCAACTGAAAACATTTTAAACATGGTATATGTCAGCAAATTCAATTTTAATTAGGTTATTTTAACTGACAAAAATAGCACAGAAAAAAAAAACTAGACATGCCCTCTGGAAATGTCAAGCATAAGCCATGTTCCTGTATGTCTAGCTGGACAGCCACTGCCAATTATAATCAGTGAGCTTAAAAAAAATATACACACACACACACACACACCAAATGTAGTCTAGGACTTTTAGGTGTGTTTTTATTTCTAAATTGTTGACGTGATTGATTTATTATTAGCTGAAGCTCAGAAGCTGTATCAGTTATAGTTTTAGAGCTTTCTAACTAGTAAATATAATATTGCTGAGAACTAGCATTCATCCTCTGTTTAGTAGTGATTCTCTCTGTTGTACCTTCCAATATATTAAACTTCTGCTGTCGGCAAAACTTGAGGCCATTTAACACTGAACACATTTCTAAAGTGTTTTATTAATAGTTGGACTACAATCCATCAAGACATGACCCCATCCATTCTGCTGCCTCTTTTTCCTCTGAGTCGTCATTGAGATCCAACCAAATCATATAATCTACCTTTCTAAAGGCTGTGAACTTGAAGCACTGAAATTACTGTCAGCTTTTTTAGCAGCCATGCCTGGATCATATTTATTTCATAAATAGATGTAAACATAAATTGTAAAAATACTAGAACTGTTAGAACTAGTATCAGTATCGACACTGGTATCAGGCTCATTTACTCATGCTCATACTTTACTCGTACTGGTAATCACGTGATGCTATTTGATGTAAGCCTAGTGTTTGTGATTTTGGCAATGACAGGGGACAAGAATGACAGTAATCTGGAAAATGTCAAGTGGTGGAACTACACCTTCTATCTACAACACATAACCTGAAAAAACCAAAAACAAAAACAAACATCTTATAGTGAGATACTTAAACAGTATCTTGAATAGAGCGTGAAGGCGCAGAGCTGCATGAGTGAGAGTGGTCATAAAAATGAGTACAGGGTGCTATGACCTGCGGGCAAACAAATGTATTCCTAAGTGTAGTGAAGTGAAACAAGCGTGCAGATAAACTGTCGCACATGAGAGCACTTCACTTCTGCAAGCACTGAGCACTGAGAAACAGGGTGGCCGTGGCTCAGGTGGTAGAGCGGGATGTCCATTAATCGCAGGGTTGACAGTTCAATTCTCGACCCACGTGACTCCACAAGTGTCTTGGGCAACACTGAACTCCCAAGTTGCTCCAACTGGCAGGCTAGCGCCTTGCATGGCTGTTCTGCTGTCGTGTGTGTGTGAATGAGAAACAGTGTAAAGAGCTTTGTAGAACTGCTAAGGTTAAAAGGCACTATATAAGTGCAAACCACTTACATTTTTTAATAGTCATGCTGATTGATACTGCTCTGCTCACTAAGGTCAGCTGCCATCACACTCTATATTAAAGATACTGTTTAAAAGCTATAATATCTTCAACATAAAACTGAGTTCATTGGTAGCACCACATGGCACCACCACATGGCACCAACCAACATAACCAGAGCTAACTGCACTGTTCCCTTACACTGCGTAATACAAAGTAAGCATTAGTACTTGAATCAGTATTGATGAGTACCAAACACATCTAGAAAAAATGGTATTGATTAGAGATGCACCGATGTATCGGCCGATAATAAGTATCGGCCGATAAAGGCTATTTTTCCCGCTATCGGCTATCGGACGATAGTTTAAAAACATCCGATGTTCAGGGTCGATTATATCCTGTCAATAAGAAGAGGGTGGGAAAACACATCGATTTCGTGCTGTGTGTAAGGATGATGTCTCTTGTGTGGAATGATCACAAAAGTGCAGTTTGTAACCTCTGTATACTCTGTACTGCTAAAATTTTACACAGGAAGTGAGCAGCAGTGAAGCAGGAGTTTCGGCATGGAGTCAATTTTCCCCCCCCGCGCTACTCGCGCACTGCTCCCATGCTGCTCGCGCTGAATTAAAGGGCCAGTACACCATTGAAAGATTTAAATGAAGATGAGTTGACAAAAAAAATTTGTATATATTGCACAGAAAAATATATTTGTAGAGTAGTATGTTTCATATCCAGTTAATGTTAATATGAGTTAATTTCATCAAAAAAAAAGTTTATATTATGCCTATATATTACCAGTTTGTTGTTAACGATGAAGTAGAAATGCGTTTGTTTGTGGTGAGTGAGTGTGAGCCTAACAGGAGTTTTTTTTAGAATTCAGTCAATGTTAATATGAATTAATAACATTCAATAAGTTAAGAAATCTTACTTTAATCTTCAGAATTTATAATGTGTTAATGTTAATGTGAGTAATGTGTCTTCTGTTTATGAGACCAGTTACTGTGAAATAACTTGTTGAAATGGAGAGAATACAGTTTTTATTTGCATTTCTTTCAGAATTGTGGAATTAATTATTGTTCATTTAAACAAAGGTAACTATCGGTATCGGCTGATATCACTCTGAATAATCGGTTATCGGTATCGGCTGAGAAATTTAGTATCTCTAGTGCATCTCTAGTATTGATGCATCCCTAGCTTAAACCCCAACCTACTGTATGCTAGACTGAATCGGCCTCAATTCTATCCCTTTATTTAGATGAATGCACTTAGAAAGAGAGAGTATGTATGCATGTGTGTATGTGTCTAAATGCAAGCTGACAGCGTTCTATATTGTATGCTACATGCTTCCCATTCCCAATTCTCTGCCCGGCTTTAGCATTCACTCTTGTGTGACTAACACAGTGTCTCTGTGGCACCATTATCTTCCCAGAACTCAGTAAAGAAGCAGAAGGCTTTCTTAGATATTTCGCTCCATTTGAGTTTGCCTTTAATTGCCTATGCCGTATCACGCCAGGGACTTTCTCAGCTTGTCACTTCGAGTTCATTTTCACTTTCTGGCCCGCGGTACAATGGGGTTGGTATATTAACAGTGATGACACTCAAAAGAGGTAATACAAACAATCCCATAGGAACATGCGTGTATGCTCTCTCAACCTACAAACCCAGAAACCCAATCCATTTCTTTTACACAGCACAGTCATTATCAAATCTCTCTCTCTCTCTCATATACACACAGTGTCAGTGCATGTTCAGCATTTATTTTTAAATTTGCAGCTTTGTCACCTGTGTGTGTGTGTATTCACTTTCACTAACTGTTGCGAACCCTGCCATGTCGTAAATCATTCTCCAATTCATCCATCAATCCATCTCATGTTTAAGGGATGTGGGGCACATTGGCTTAGTGGTTAGCGCATTTGCCTCATACCTCCAGGTTGGGGGTTCAAATCATACCTCCGCCCTGCATGCACAGACCATGCATGCTCTCCCCATGCTTCAGGGGTTTCCACTGGGTACTCCGGTTTCCTCTCCCAGTCCAAAGACATACATTGTAGGCTGATTGGCATTTCCAATTTGTTCGTATTGTGTGAAGAATGTGTGTGTGTGCGATTGTGCCCTGGAGTGGCACGGTGTGCCCTGAGTTCCCTGGGATAGGCTCCAGGTTTTGAAGATTGTGAGACAATGAAAGGCCATGTTGATTAATATGGGAGTGTATTGGACACCGAGCTGCTATTACCACATCTGGTGTAAATTGGAATTTGCATTTTCATTCATATTCAGTAACTGTTTTATCCTGATCAGGGTCATTATGCTTTAAATTGATTACTCATTTAAACATTTACATTTTGGGAAATGCAACAACATTTTTTTTATGTCATGGGTGGGTGTACAAACAAAAAATAACTGTATGAGCAATATTGGTCAGTTGGTCGTGTCTGGGGAAGCAGGTGGGAGTGGGATTATAAAACAGAACCACACACTAGAACTCTAGATATTACTAAAAAACCGATTGAGACCTTGGAATTATAAAGTTAATGCAAAACTGAGTTAAGGTTCTAAATATATTTTTAATATGCCAATGTATGTGAAAGGTTTAGTAGATAGAAGTTTACATTAAAATGCCAAGGCCTCAAAGTTATATTATTACAATACATATACAGTATATGAGGTCTGGCCAGTTTATAGGAACACCTTACTTATGCTCATTCACGCAATTATCCAATCAGTCAATCGTGTGGCAGCAGTGCAATGGTTACCAAAACTGAACAGCTGTAGACTGGAAAAAGTCTAATTTTATCTAATTTTACCTGCACAGTTTGGCCCATTGTAGCCTCAGATTCCTGTTCTTGGCTATCAGGATTGGAACCTGATGTGGTCTTCTGTTGTTGTAGCCCATCCACCACGAACATTGATGTGTTGTGCATTCTGATGTGTTTTTCTGTTTACCATGGGGGTAAAAAGTTTTTATTTGAGTGACTGTTGCTTTCCTGTCTGCTTGAACAAATCTTTCTATTCTACTCTGACCTCACTCATCAATAAGGCATTTCCACCTAGAGAACAACAGCTCACTAAAAGTTTTCTCCTTTTTTTTGTAAATTCTGTGTAAACTCTAGAGACTGTTTTGTTTGAAAATCCCAGCAGTTTCTGAAATACTCAAACTAGCCAGTCACATATATATTACAGCACAGTGACATTTCTTTGCATATCCCAGCTTGTTAGGAAGTTGGGGTCAGAGCACAGGGTCAGCCATGATATGGCGCCCCGGGAGCAGAGAGGGTTAATGGCCTTGCTGAAGGGCCCAACAGTGGCAGCTTGGCAGTGGCAGGGGCAGGGGCTTCGACCCCAGCCCTTCTGATCAGTAACCCAGAACCTTAACCATTGAGCCATCACTACCCAATGAGGTGCAGGTGTTCCTATTAAAGTGGCTGGTGAGCATACATCATACAGTATCTCACAAAAGTGAGTACACCCCTCACATTTTTGTAAATATTTGATTATATCTTTTAATGTGACA
>JANDJT010000103.1:13919965-13946275 GCA_024331685.1 Stegophilus panzeri
ATACCGTGTTGATATTTCTGTAAAGCTGCTTTGAGACAATGTCTATTGTAAAAAGCGCTATACAAATAAAATTGAATCGAATTTAATTTTGGTATGGTCAGATTATGAAAACAATATCCTCTGTGAACAGACAGACAGACAGAGAGATTCACAAAGCAAACCAAATTCTGGTCTTGCCAGCCATGCCCGACCTAGACTGGGTCACATCAGTAGTCCGTAACAGTTGTCAGTTGCTGTAAGGTGCATCTGAACGAGTACAATTTTAAACTGCTACCTCACTAGAACACCTTTCGATTTCCCAAGTTGTGTTAGCCACTCTCCTGTATTAGAATTTTTTATGAATTGATAAACACAAGAGTTAAACTGGTAGAAAAGCAGACTAATTCTTAAAGATCTACCGTGAGATAACCAGTAGTTATCATTGCACTGACATTGAGCAACTCTCTTTCTTTCTTTTTTTCTCTTATGATATTTCCCACTCGGAAGGAGGGCAAACTGCTTTCACATGAAGTTTAGCTGTCCTCAGCTAATAGCCATATGGAGCTTGTATGGCATAGCCCATTACAAAAGGCCCTACGGCCCATTGGCTTCAGCGCATGAGGTCCTTTCTCACACACATATGGATGTTCTCCTTCATTAACGCCCATCTAAAGAGCACCTGGAAAGAGAATCTTGTCTACAGGCTCAGAGGATTTTGTTTTGATGTTTACAAACCAGTGCTGTGTTTTGTCTAATTAATGATGACTCTCCGGAGCGAGGTGTAGCTCTGCCTTTTTCACACCGAGAAACAGAAAACGCTGAGGAATTTACACAAATTTGTTGTGTTTATGCTGACAGTAGATACATGATCGATGTTAGTAATTAATATCTTAGATGTTTCCCGTGTTGGTAGCAGCCCCCTACTAGAGAAATCATTTATATTTTATGGTAAGTGAAGCTAAGAGCCTAAAAACAAGCTTTCAATTAACTTCAAAAATTCATTACAATTTTTGTATTTTGTTGCACTTACAGATAAATGACTATTGACAGCGTTTTTTTTAAACGAGAGTCTTAGTGTTTTAATAAAAACAATGAGGAAATAAGCTAATGGTGTGAAATTAATTTGGTTAATGCCATTCCCTAGGCCTTGCTTGCTTACATTTCAGCAAAGCAGCTTGGATTATGCTCTAACTTCAAGAAAGCTGGTATAGATAGTCAGGCATTGTGAATATTTCACATTAAACTGCTCAACTTATTTGGAGGAAAAGTACTCTATGTTCCACAAGAAGGTTTATGGAACTGTATTTCTTTATCGCTTTATCTCAATGTGCAATTACATTTACTGTCCACTTTATTAGGAACAGTTTTAAGTTGGCCCAATGTGCGCTAAGATATTCCCCACTCCATCACAGCATCACCATCAACCTGAACTTCTGACATAAGGCATGCTGTTGATGCCAAATTCTGACCATAACATATGCATGCCACAGCAGAATACAAGATTCTGTAGGCCAGGCAATTCTTGAACTGTCTAGTTTTGGTGATTTTGGTGGCAATTCCTGTTCTAGGTTAACGGGAGTGGAACCTGATGTGGTCTTCAGCTGTTGTAGCCCAACCGCCTCAAGGTTTTCAAGGTTTAACGTACAGTATTGTACATTCTGAGAGGCTTTTCTGCTCACCACAGTTGTAAAGGGTTTTTATCTGAGTTACCACAGCCTTCGTGACAGCTAGAACCAGTCTAGCCATTCACCTCTGACTTCTCTCATAATAACATGGCTGGTGAGTTTATATTAATACTATATTTCTAATGCCAAACCACATAAAAAGGAAAAACTTGCCCCCTGTCTTTCTCTTCTAATTTGAGTACAAGTTGATTTCTCCAGAGGTGCATTGTTCCCAGATAGAGCTTAAATGAAATCCTCCTGTGCTCCATATTTTATATTCTGCTCTAGTATAATGCTCTAGTCATAATCCAATGTAGGGTTTCACAATAAGGTCTGTAGCATCTAGACATTTTCCAACTTTGCACAACACCATCTTGTTACACTAATGAGCTCTCATTCTCAATCAGGGTGTGAACCCAAATAAGTGAAACTGTTGTGGTGCATGACTGGAGAAAAAAAAGAAAAAAAAAAGACTTGCAGACATTCAGTCTCTCAGTTGGGTGAATTGTGTAGTGCCCTTAAACCCTGAAGACCTCAAATACAAGGCAAAGTTTTTAATTACCACATCAGCCTCTTTCAGAAACTGAAAATACCATAACATATAAGGCAATGCCTGAGTTTGGGAAATCAGCTTGTATGGTCAAATTAAAGCCAATGTAGCTGGCTTACGGATAAAACATCTCTCATTTTCCTTTTATCGCCCCTTAATTATCTCTTTATATCTAACTATAGACCAGGAAAGGAATGGAGTTACACTGAGAACTACAGCACTGAAAATAAAAGGAAACTGTACTGTAAGACGGTAATGCTATTATTCACATTGCACACTGATAAAATTAGACTGTGGAAAGAGAATTTAAACAGTAGTTAGGTCTAAAGCTAGACTGAATCTCTGTTACAGAAATCGAGTCGTGGAGGGTTTTACTACACATTTAATATCTGTCTCAAACAAGATCAGAGCATTAACTGTGACACCACTAAGCAACTGTTGAACATTTCCCTTTTTTATTTTTTTTGCAGGAAAGGCCTATCTGCCCTTTCTCGCATACATGAGCTCACCAACGGCCGAAACTGACTAGTGTTGCTGTGACTGACAGGTAATGCCATCCCTTCCACACAGAGAGCACAGCCATATAGCTGTGACATCATCGGGATACAAACTCACAATCTCCGCATGATAACTTGAACTCTTTTCTGTTGCAACACTTTGGCATCACTAATATTGAGCTTCTGTCCAATTGTCTGATTGACTGCGAAAGAAAAATAGAAAACCAAAACTGAAAAATTTGCCACATTCCATCCATTTTGTGCACTGCTTATCCTACGCAGGGTCGCCTGGAGCCTATCCCAGTGAACTTGGAGCACAAGGCTGGACACCATGAACAGGGTAACAACCCATCGCAGGGCACAATCACACACACACACAATCACACATTCACACTATGGATAATTTGGAAATGCCAGTCAGCCTACAATGCATATCTTTGGACTGGGGGAGGAAATCCTAGAAGCATGGGGAGAACACGCAAACTTTACACACACAGGGCAGAGTTGCATTTCGAACCCCCAACCCCGGAAATGCGAGGCAAATATGCTAATCATTGGTTTTGTTGTCTCACAGTTCCAGTCTTTGGTTTGGCCATGAGCTTGGGTTACTGACAGTGTTCAGTTATGCACGTCATAATGATCTTGTGTAAGAAACTGCCACCATGTACTTCCTGAAAGTACATGTGCATGGAAGTGTAGAGAGCCATTCAGATTGTATGCTTCAAGATTCTGAACCTCGTGGGCAGGGGTAGGTACAAAATATACATAACGCTCCATGAGCCGTAAGCAAATCAACTGAGACTACTTGATGTGTGACCATGCCAATCAGCAGTGAACACTGCACTAGTACCATTAAATTCTTGTTCGTACCCATCTTAAACAGTTACCAAAACAATATATTCATTCATTCATCTTCAGTAAGCACTTTATCCTGGTCAGGTTTGTGGTGCATCCAGAGCTTATCCTGGGAACTGGGCGTGAAGTGGGAATACACTCTGAATGGGACATCGGTCCATCCAAGGGCACCATGCTCACACATATTCACACATTCTGTGCTATGCTATGTGCCATTAAAGCTAATTTTCAAAGGTAAGTGTAAACTGTATGTTGTATATCATAGCAACATTTATTTTAAGGATTACATGATGAAGAAAAGTGATTCTAAAGTACATCAGGGTCAGCCATCACTTGCATTATCTCTGCCTCATTGGACACTACAACACACACACACACACACACACACACACACACACAAATACACACCTCAGTTTAGCCCAATCTAGCACAACAAGAACTAGAAGACAGTTCAATGTCATCCTCTTTATACACACACTGTCATCAGAGTCATAAGCCGACACAGCAAGGGCAAGACCCAGCATAATGGAGTATTTAACAGTTAGTGGGAGAGCAAGTATGATGTGTGTATGTGTATGCTGCATCAGAAAAAGAAACAGAAATGTGTGGGCTAAGATAACAGCAGTGCAATTGATAAGAAAGCTCAAAACACTCCCACGCACCGAGTGATCTTTCCAATGAGAGAAAAAAATGCCCTGGAGTTCAACAATTCTTCAAATCCTCTTTCACAGAAAACTCATCCCAGAATTGCTCCGCCATCTTCGCTTCATCTGCAGCTACACTGAGGAGCCGCTGTTCCCGATATCTGATAATGGAGGTATTTCAATACAGTTCTCACCTCGCCTCCACCTGCCCTGGGGCTTTCTGAAAGTTGAGGTAAACACAATGCTGGGTAGTGCCAACAGCTTCAAACGGTCCCACTGGATCACAGATAAAGGAAGACCTTTCTCACATAATGCTTTCCTCTCCATTTTTCCCCTTCTCTCTAATGCTGTCATAGCAAAATAGCACTCTACTCTAGCATTCAAACAACTAATGGAATACTTACCCTTTTTACTTATGCTAAAATTATAACATTCTCTTCATCTGCGCTAACACTGATAATTTAGCAACAATGCTTACTTCATGTATTCCTGTACTTATGTCCTGTATTAAACACCAAATTTCACTTTCTGTCATATATTTATTATTATTACTAGTGACACAACTAGCTGTACAAGGAATTATGGTCTCTGCAGCTAGCAAGCATTATTTTGAATTAAATGCAAAAAGAACTTTAAGCCTCATTTATATTTGGAAAGTCTCTCTCTCTCTCTCTCTCTCTCTCTCTCTCTCATTCTCTCCTGGCATGAAGACTGGGTTGGTGTCCTGAAATTTAATATTATATACAATAATATATGGCTAAAATGTATTTGCTGACAAAACCGACAATGAAAAATGAAGAGTTTTAAAACAAAACAAAGGAAGGAGACTGCCTAGGGCTGGGATACATGAATGTTTAGAATAGATATCACAATGTATGTCGCGACATGCTTTTCTGAAAGCATTGCTTCACTAAATTCTTAAAGGAGACCTATTTTAAGCCTTTTTACAATATGTAACATAAGTCTCAGGTGTCTCCAGAATGTGTCTGAAGTGTCAGCTCAAAATACCGCACAGATAATTTATTATACCATGCTGTAAATGCCCCTTTTTGGGTGTATGCAAAAACACGCTGTCTTGGTGCGTGTCTCTTTAAATGCAAATAAGGTGCTGGTCCCCGCCCCCTTTCTGGAAGAGAACAGCTCCTGCTTTGGATACTACATTAGCTGTGAAATCTGCTAACAAGCTCATTCACAAAGCAGTCTGGTGTAAAATGATGTAATGTATTTTTTGGGGCACATTTCCTTCAGAAATGAAACTGCACTGCGTCTTCAGTGGCTTTGATGCCGGGAGTACATGAAGACTCTTATGTTCATTCTTACAGCCAACAACAGAACACTTACAAAGCTTAAGAAGCTGAGACATTCTTCTCATCACTGTAGCTGCTCCAGCACAGGGAACATGGTGGTGTTCTGTCAATTTGTCCTACCTTGTGAGATTTTCCTACTATAGCACAAAATTATGGTCACAGGGGAGCCCGGAGCCTATTCCGGGGGACTCAGGTCACAGGGCGGGGTGCCAACCCATTGTAAGGGAACAATTACATGTATACTCACACAATATGGACAATTTAGAGATGCCACTCAGCCTACAATGCATGTCTTTGGACAGGGGGAAGAAACCCTCAAAGCATGGGGAGAACATGCAATCAAATCAAACCCCCAACCCCAGAGGTGCGAGGTAAATGTACTACCCACTAAGCCACCATACCCCTATTTATTTATTTATTCATTTATTTATCTATCTATCTATCTATCTATCTATCATTTATTTATTTAATATTTATTTAGTTATTTATTCATTCATTTATTTACTTATAAAAGAAAAGACATAATTGAAACCATCATTTTTTAATGTGGTAATACTGCTTTGCTGACACTTTGTCTTCATGGTTTTTTTTTTGCTATGTTGCCTAAACGCAGTGCCATTGCACATTTAGTCCAATACTCCTAATCTTACTTCATAATCTTCATGCTGATTTTCTTTTTTTTTTCTTTTCTTTTCTTTTTTTTGCTGAAGAGATATTAGCTGCCACCACCCAAAAAAACATACACATGTAGCTTTAATTTGATTTAATTTGTAAAGAAGAGTTCAGAACATCTTCCTGCTTGAATTGGAAATGCAAAAAATCAGATTTGAGCTGCGACACTCGTATCAATGTCAGCTCTTTTAACATATCAATGTTTGGATTGAATTCTGCCTCAGTCGTAATTCACTTTGGATGAAAGCTTCTGCAAATCAATATATGTAAACATAAATGTCAATGCAAATGTGGTTAAATACAGCAATCCAGCATATAGAATACTGATGTAGCACATTGTGGAATCCCAGGCTTTGCTATGAAAGCCTACTAGACAAGCAGCTAATGTGCTTCTGAGATAATGTCCCAGTCATCAATAAACACATTAAACATATTATGACTTGGCGTCATTGTTACCTTGGAGCTATCGGCCATCAAAGCTCATTTTCCTCCTATGAAGACTTCTCGAGTCAATAGATATTGGGTTTTGCCTTCTGATTATTCGCTGCAAGAAAGACTTGTTGCCTAGCCATTATCCATGTATACTAATGAATATAGAATAACTATTATCCACACATCATCCACAGTTCATGGAATAGTACTAATGTTTATGACTGAAGCAAGTAATACACTGTCACACTGCAGGTACTGTCAGACAAGGCATTATGTTGCATTGTAAGGATCGTGTCACTATACGTGGGAGGAAACGCATGTAAGGAGATTCATTTCCAGTGATCACACACTTGTAAATGCAGTATTCTAATTACTCCCAAACTTTTGAGCTAGCAGCAAATATATTAAAGCCAAAATTGCTGAGTGTGTATGTGACAGGGAAAGTTGTTAGAGTGTTAGAAAGGCAGCAAGTCTGTGAGCAGTTGAGAGACAAAGACAGTGACGAAATTGAGAGAATGAGAGAAAGGGAAATAAATGCAGGAAGGTGAGACAGATGTATGTAAATAAGAGTCTGATAAATTATTAGAAAGACAAAGTCTATGTTCCAAATCTCATACTACTGCACTATATAATATTTCAACATGGTCACATTCTGGTATCCTTATTTATAGCCACATCATATTAAAATCTTATAAAATACTATAAATACTATAAGTTTACACTGATCAGCCATAACATTAAAACCACTGACAGGTGACGTGAATAGTGTTGATTATCTTGTTACGATGGCACCTGTTAAGGGGTGGGATATATTAGGCAGCAAGTGAATAGTCAGTTCTCAAAGTTGATGTGTTGGAAGCAGGAAAAATGGGCAAGCATAAGGATCTGAGCAACTTTGACAAGGGCCAAATTGTGATGGCTAGATTACGGGGTCAAAGAATCTCCCAAACGGCAGGTGTTGTGGCATGTTCCCAGTATGCAGTGGTTAGTACTTACCAAAAGTGGTCCACGGAAGGACAACCAGTGAACCGACAACAAGGACATGGGTGCCCAAGGCTCACTGATGCGCGTGGGGAGCAAAGGCTAGCCTGTCCGATCCCACAGAAGCAGTTAATACTGGCTATGATAGAAAGGTGTCAGAACACACATTGCATCCCAGCTTGCTGCGTAGACCAGTCAGAGTGCCGATGCTGACCCCTGTCCACTGCCAAAAGCACCTACAATGGGCAAGTGAGCATCAGAACTGGACCACAGGGCAATGGAAAAGGTGGTTTGGTCTGATGAATCACAAATGAAACATGAATTGAATTTTACATCACGTGGATGGCTGGGTGTGTGTGCGTCACTTACCTGGGGAAGAGATAGCACAAGGATGTACTCTGGGAAGAAGACAGAGGCAGTGTGATGCTCTGGGCAATATTCTGCTGGGAAACCTTGGGTCCTGGCATTCATGTGAATGTTATATTGACACAAACCACCTACCTAAATACTGTTGCAGACCAAGTACACCCCTTCATGGCAATGGTATTCCCTAATGGCAGTGACCTCTTTCAGCAGGATAATGCACCCTGCCACACTGCAGAACTGTTCAGTATTGGTTTGAGAAACATGACAAAGAGTTCAAGGTGTTGACTTGGCTTCCAAATTCCCCAGATCTCAATCTGATCGAGCATATGTGGGATGTGCTGGACAAACAAGTCTGATCCAAGGAGGATCCAACTCCAACTTACAGGACTTAAAGGATCTGCAGCTTGGTCTTGGTGCTAAATACTACAGCACACCTTCAGAGATCTTGTGGAGTCCATGCCTTACCGGTCAGAGTTGTTTTGGTGGCAAAAGTGGGAGCTACACAATATTAGGCAGGTGGGTTTTAAAGTTATGGTTGATTTGTGTAGATACACAGTGAATGGATATTTGCTACCATGTTCACAACACTATGAATATGCTGTCATTGTCTGATTGCAATTTACATGGCGTCCTTGCAAAACTATAGTACACTACAGCAGAAGTTGAGATACAATTAGAATTTTAACAAATGAGATACCATGTGTGTGTGTGTGTGTGTGTGTGTGTGTGTGTGTGTGCGTATGTGTGTGCGTGTGTGTGCATGTGTGTGCATGTGTGTGCATGTGTGTGCATGTGTGTGTGTGAGTATACTCTCAAGAGTCTCTTGCTCAGAGAACTATTTATCCACCCAGACTCCAAGGCAGATTAAGTAAAAAAAAAAAAAAAAAAAAAAAAAGAAAAGAAACACACTTGGAAGTGTGCTGTTATAGGAAAATATACACCACCCACAGGGTGGTGTGAGGAAGCCTTGACGGTGATTATTTTCCAACAACAGCACATACTAAAACGTTTAATCCTGTTTCATTTATGTCTTAAACTTTTATTCACCGCTGTTTTTAGTTACGGTTAGAGTTATGGAACATCCGCAGTTAGTTCCTGTTATCAATTCAGCTACAAATGAATCATATAACATTCCTTGACTAGACTCTCTTGTTTCTCTTTCTCTTACAGATAATAAGACAAAAATAAATGCAGCTTGTCACGTTACAAAGAAACA
The DNA here is from genome assembly GCA_024331685.1 of Stegophilus panzeri. Classification (NCBI taxonomy): domain Eukaryota; kingdom Metazoa; phylum Chordata; class Actinopteri; order Siluriformes; family Trichomycteridae; genus Stegophilus; species Stegophilus panzeri. Next base: position 13,929,129 of record JANDJT010000103.1, read on the forward strand.
GCAAAGCAAATGCCGTCCTATCCTGCAGACTCTCTTATGATTATTATGAAGGAATACTTCAAGTTAAAGCTTTATCTTTGACTGTTACAAAGCATTGACACTGGAGACTCCTTCAAAAATGTCAAAGAAATGTCTCAGAATGTCTATCAGAAAACCTCACCATATCAACAAATACACACTTTTTAAAATCATTTATTTACATACAACAACAGTACTGTTGTATGAAGTCACTTAAGGGGGCGAATGGGCGCATACAAGGGCCAACTAGCCCCAGTGGTTTGGCATACACTATAAAACTTATGCCAGATGGTTGGCCACCGACGCTCAAGATGCCCTTCCTAAAAGGGAAAGTGAACGATAACATACTATGCCCCCTCCCTCCACCATAATACAATTAACTAACGCTGCAATTCCTCACTCTGTGTGTGTATGTGTATATGTGTGTGTGTGTGTGTGTGTGTGTGTGTGTGTGTGTGTGTGAGAGAGAGAGAGAGGGTTAAGGGAAAGAGAGAGGGCATCTTTATCTAAGAATTAGTGACAGCTTAACCTTTATCCACTTAAATTTTTCTTTACCACCATGCTCTCTTTCATTTTTTCCCCTCTGCTGTTTTTTTCTTTTTACTCGCTGATGGATGTGAATTTTGTTGCAGTAATTTCAGCACAGCCTCACATATTATGAGCTGTGAGAAGGCCATTATTTACACTGGCAAAGTGCCACGGAAAGGGAAAACCAGAGCTTCACATAGTCAATTTTCATGGCCTACATAGTCAGTGTATGTGTGCTTGCAATGGCCACACACACACACACACACACACACACACACACACACACACACACACACTTCCTCTCACTCTCTCCACTTTTCCTGGTTTCAAGGCTACGCTTTACAGAACAGCCTGATGACCATGCACAAGCTGAGTCACTGTGCAAAGCTGAACATTCACACTCAATATAGCTTTGTTACTTAATCCTTAAGAAGAAAGCATACGATGAATAAGAAATCCACTCACTCATTAAATGGAGAGAAAGAATTTCTTGCATGTCCTTTGGGCAACAAAGGATAGAGTGAGCATTTTAAAGATAATGATATCACGTTAGATATTATAACTGTACAATGTTCCCAGAAGCCTTTAATTACCGGATGGTCCCAATTGATATGCTGAACTGACTAAACGTGCCGCAAGTAGGCATACTATTTCTACTTAGTGAATTATTTTTCACACCGTCTCAGTAGATTAATGCTCAACAAAGAAAATGAAGATACACACACACTCTAAGGTGCATCATTAAAACGTAATTGCCTATGCCCACTCAAGTGGCACTAATGAGGCACGGATCCAAATGGAATTTTTAAGGAAAGTCAGTGACCCAAAGAGACAGCAAAGAGAAGGAGAAGCAAAAGAGAAATAGTGCAAAAGAGAGAATCAATCACTTGACTTGTTCCCACTAAGAACAATGGTTTAATAAAAACAGTGACTGTTAAATTCATGGACTTTTATAACCCGTTGGAAGGCAGGCCTCTCGGGCCAATAACAGGACACTTTTACTAGCTCACAATGTGGCTACAGCCTGGTAAACACATCTCAGCAAAAGAGTCTGTCAAGATATTAGCCTTTGAAAGTGAACGGCTGTGCACTTGGTTCAGGAGCGACACCAGCAATTACAATAACGCAACAAAAGCAATTGCCCTAAAATACATGCACCCAAAATCAATAGGGCCTTATCAATAACATAAAAGCTCTGGCTGCTCAATTAAAGCAATTATGTTTTTGTGCGACCGTCACGTCAGATGCCTTTTATGACCGAGCCGATTGTAAAGTTGCCCTTTTTCCTCACTAATGGGAAAATAAATTGCTGTGATGTCAGTTACAGCTGTGCTTCTGACACATACAAGATGTGTGTGCCTGCGGCTCGAAGCTGGTAATTTTGTAGAGCTTTCTACACCATGTCATGTCCCTTTAACAGGCTACTGTGGACCTTTTGTTCAACAGGGGAACTAATTTTTGAATCCCAGAGAAACTGAGTGGCCCCTGAGCATTATTAGTTCCATAATCTCCACCGACACCAAGATTAAATGAGTTACAAGGTACCAGAGGTATCCCTTTGTCTGCTATTGTAGCCGGCGAACAACGTGACGAGATAAGGCATGACAGAGGAGTCGTGGAAAAGGCCAACGGCGAGGCCCATTCACTGGAGCAGCTGCTTCTCTTTGTTTGAAGGTTGTTGTTTTTTTCCTCGGTTCTTATCTCTTTCTCTATTTTCATATCAAATGAAAAAAATACCATTTTGTCTAGAGAAAATCTGCTAACAAAAGACATTATCAAATTCCAACAGCATCTAATACTGACAGGGTAATGCTAACTTGGCTTTCCTTGTCTTCTAAGAGAGTTCCATTCAGGGGAGGCTGGTATAAAGATAATCATTATAATGTTGACATTCGGAGGAAGCACGGCATGAACATTACACACTCATGACACTTAGAAATCACAAATGAAGCTGCCTTTCTGCACTAAAGTGTAAGTGTGTGTGATTTTTGGGACCGTGTGAAACAATGCATTGCTCAGTCCTGATAGTTTCATTGTCAAGCTACTGATAGATATTAGATTTCATCCCTCCCATATAATATTATGTCCAGCCGAGTTCTACAATACAGATATTTTGCTGGGTTTGAAAACACATCACTGTAGAAAGACACAATTCACTGATTTCAAATTCTGATGACACAGATTTCATTTAAATACTTCACATTTAGGTAAACAGTTGCTAAATGTCCTGTTCAGCATCATTATTGAGTATTTTTTAAGAATGTTGCAAAACTAGGAGCTGTACATATAAACATAAAAAAAAAAAAAAATCTGTGAATTACTGGTGCCAGTGCTCCATGAATGAGAAGGCCAAGAAACAGATCCTGGGCAACAGAGCCATGATGAATGCATGCGGATGTTTGCCGATGATAACTCACAATCTTAGCACCATGCATGCTTGGCGGGTGGACTGGGCTCTCCGCCGAGTGGTGAAGCTGTTCAGGGGTAGCCCGCACCTGCAAGGTCTCATGGCTAGGGAATCGTGAGAGGAAAAAGAAATAATAATAAAAAAAATCATAATAAAAGCAACACGAGTGTAACCACAATGGTTTTTGTGAGTTTATATTTATCCAGATTAAATTAAATCTGAGCCAAAAACATGAGGCTTTTTTTTTTTATTTATGTTACTGTGCAGGGGAAAACTGAAGGGGTGGGGCTAGGGTGCCAAAGAATCTGTAATCCTTCATATCAGAGCATGCAGACATTGTGAAAGCTGAAATTACCACCCAAGCTGGCAAAAAAAAATTTTTTTTTCAAAATTGCAGCAATTAGTGACTTAGCACATGTTCTGGATTTTGCAGTGCTTCTGTATAAGACACAATTTACAAATAATACCTATAAGAGCTAAATCAAGACTTTACAAAGCAATACTCTAATAATAAAGGTGTGCACAGCTTCATAGAAACTGGGCACTTGACGATTGGAAAAAACATCATGGTCCAGAGTCTGTGCCCACTGTAGTCTCAGATTCTTGTTTTTGGTCTTCTACTGCTGGAGCACATCTGTTGTGTGTGAGATTCTTTTCTGCACACCACAGATGTAAAGAGTCATTATATGAGTTACCATAGCCTTCCTGTATGTCCAAACCAGTCTGACCTCTCTCATTAACATGACATTTTTGCCTGCTGAACTGCCACTCATTGGATGTTTTTTCCCCTTGCACCATTCTGTGTAAACTCTAGAGACTGATGTGTGTAAAGTTTCTGAAATACCCAAACTAACCATCCGGCACCAACAGTCATGCCACTTAGATTCCCCATTCTGCTTTTGACCTTTATCTGCATGATTTTATGCATTGTGCTGCTGTCACACTGGGTGATTTGAAGTCCCATAACTCAAAACAGCTCTTCATCCAGATAGAATCTTATAATACTATGGTCACGAAACATAAATACAGCCAGATTTAATTAAACAATATTATAATGTGTGATGACAGAACGATGTGGAGTATTAGCCTAATAGTCAGTAAGCCAGGGAACTTTAGATGAGGTTTCGATGAACTTTAGACAAATTGTAATCTCTAGAAATACATTTCTGTCATAAATTATTGTCAAAATTAAGACGACACAGCTGGAGACAGTTCTCAAATTCAATTTACACATCAGCCCTTGCTAGCCCTAGAAACTTAGATACTAGATACCTCTACAGATACATTTTCACCTCATTCTTGCTACATGGTCAAATACAACACATAAGATATTATCTAATAGGTGATTAACTGGTTACCTCTTCCCTTTTCCATAATCCCCTATCTATAATTTCCATCCTAAGGAATTCCATCATATCTTTGTACTCCATAGGTTAGTCCCATCTGATCCTGTGCTTCCTGTATCAGAAGCAAACATCACCTTAGCACAAAGCGTGATGACGTTCATATCCTGCTCAGAACAACCATGAAGTCAAAGCATTGTTCCTTGTGCTTGTGTCAAAACTCATCTCAAACTCATACACCTTTACCATGAGGAATCTGTTAGTGCATCCTGTCACCTTGCCAAAACTTCAACAACTCCAGCTCTATTTTCTTCTACTGTCATTTTATTCAAGGTAAGACAGTTCACTAATGATACAAAAAAGTATAAAATAAAATAAACCATGTTTAATCAATGGATTTGATACAAATGAGGCACACTGAGCTGTTTCTCATGAGTTCTGGGCAAAGGCTAGCATTCATTTTAGGGGAACAAAAGCAAAAACCTGTCTCCAACCTCCTCATGCATACTCATACTGCAGTAATGAGCCTCCAAGGGGCTAGTCATATCCCTCATTTTCTCTGCTGGTATTTGCAGAGGCCACCCCAGCCATGCCTGTAAGGACCCCTGAGGAACAGAATAAGCCAACACCCAGCCTTGTTAATACAGAAACAAGCGTTAGCACACTGGAGTAAAGTTAATGACCACAGCCTCCATTTCCCAAGCTCTTTTAAGCTACCACGCATGCAACAAACCTTCTCCTAGCCTACTTTCACCCGTCTCATATACTAAACAAGCACTACTTTTAATGCTAATGCAGGACTGCACTGTCTTGCCTTATTACTAAAATATTTCTCCTGCTTGTGTGCTATTTTCTTGCACAAGATGTATGTGAGAAGCTGATTAAATGAAACTATGCTTATGTTGCCAGTTAACGCACTGCTATGAAGAATTGTTGTTAGCTTTCAGGTAAAGCTAGTTAAATTAACACTGCCTGTTACTGTATGTTAGCATCATTCTCTCATGACACGTGTTTAGAAATTTAAAAAGTATATATTAAAAATACTGACCATGCTTAAGACCTTCATCAAGTCTTTACCGTCTTATGCTAACTGCACTACATACATTAATTGCGCTACACTTTCAGAAAAAAGGGTACTAAATTGGACATTTGCTTGTTGCAGGGGTGGTACCCTCAAGTTACATCTTATGTAACTTTTACCTAGAAAGGTGTACATATAGTGTAGTTAATGCTCTAAAACTGAATTATTTACATTTAAATCATTCTTAAAAGGTACATTATATATGTATTTAGTGTACAAATTATATACTCCTGGGGGTACCACCCCAGGGGCATGAAAAGGTACTGTTTAGTGCTATTTTTTTTTCCAAAGAGTGTGGCTGTATACATGACCAGCAGTTCTTAAAGCAGGGTCTCCAGAAGTCTGTCAAACAATGTTTTATGATTTGTTTTGAACCTTGTTAAAAGCTTAGCTTATATGACTAATCACTTGACTTCAATTAATCAAAACCTCAATGACTCAAAACAAGCAGGCCTTCAAATAATGTCAGTTTAAACCCTGGTGGGAAAAAAACCCCAATAGAAACCTTCAGAAATGTGTAATCGTTTTAATGGCTATAATGCGAATAGTATTGGTTTTAATAGAAACTGTAATGGTCCCTGTGGGTCTCTACTGGTATTTGGTTGCCTTCTACTGGTGGCATATTATGTCTAGTGGATACAATTAAGGACCAATAATGGTAATGGTTTTAATGGTTAGCTGATGGTTTGTAATGTTTGTAATGGTATTTGTAGTGGAAACCATTAGAATTTCTATTGTATTTTTCAGCAGGAAATGTAGTGAAAAAGTGGAAATTTGTGGAATAAAAATCTCCATGGCTCCCCAAAACAGCTGAAATTTGTTTGTACATGTGTTAACAATGAGACTAATATGTAAGTAGCTTTATTATGTTCATAAAATAAATCGGTAATGAGGAGATGCATGGAATTAGTTTACTTTCAAATGGGTATCTGGGTGCATTTGACCTATTATACACCACAAAAGAGATAAGTAAATAGCACAACAGAAGCTTCTATACAACATCTACCGTATACAACAAAAGTAAAACAAAATTGTGTATCTGTTTCAGAGGCAGTCATGTTGTTACTCATTCACTTCATGAGAGATTAGAATCTCACTTCTCACCACTGACCCCGTAGGGTTGTAGTGCAAACTGACCTTCTTCTTATTTCAGCCTACAGAAACACACACGCGCACACGCACACACGCGCACACGCGCACACAGACACACGGACACGCACACACACACGGGAATGCAGTGGAAGGAGTGAAATGTCAGTTGTCCCTCTCAGGATTTTCTGCTGTCTGAATTATTGAAGGCAGACTCAGATTTGGCAGTTTATTCTATATATTTTGCATTATCTGCCTCTGACAGCTCAAGAGAAACTAGAGACATACTACAATGGAACGAAGACGTCTTTTAAAAATACAGTATGACAGACAAAGAGTGACAGAGGAAGACAGAGAGAGAGAGAGAGAGAGAGAGAGAGAGAGAGAGAGAGAGAGAGAGAGAGAGAGAGTGTGTCCATGCAGCTTTTTAATTAAATGGGAGAGGGTTATTAGTGATCAAAATGCCATTTTTAAACTGGTCAGTGATATTACTATGAATAAAGAACTTCTATAAATGGGTGTATTTTTCAGGCTGATACTGCACATCCTTTCTCAAATGGTCTTTCCATTTTCTCTTTACACATACACTGTGGTGAAACTTTTGTTACATACAGTATGTTCTGACATGTACACTCATGGCTAGTTGCACATAGGGTGTAACTTTTTTGGCGCTCCAGACGTTATGTTGTTTATATTTTTTTACTCTGTAATAGTATTTCTACATTCTCAATGGTTTCTTCACTGGACTATATTGGCATGCGCCTGGTCTCCTGCTGGTACTGCACTGAGTGTTGATTACACTCTCTCTTTAAATGTAGAGATATTCACAGCATTTGTTTATTACATGCTTCATGAATAAACAAACAAATAAACAAATATTGATGTTTGAAAATCACACATTTTTAAATAATAATGAAAAACCTTTCTTTTTTATTGTAATGTCATGTAATATGACTTACATTTAATTATGGTTATACTGTATTTAATTTATACATATAAATGTTAATTCTAACATATCAAGAATTTGAAGCTAAAAATTAATTTATACGAACATGTAACATTACTAAACAATAAAACCAAATGTGCAAATATTTATAATTTTGCTGTCTTTGAAGAAAGAAACCTTTGAAGAAACCAAGTAATAATAATAATAATAATAATAATAATAATAATAATAATAATAATAATATATCCATCCATTGGTTTTCTGTATCGCTTATCCAACACAGGGTCGCAGGGAGCCTGGAGCCTATCCCAGAGGACTTGGGGCCAACCCATCACAGGGCACAATTGCACACACACACTCACACACTATGCACAATTTGGAATTGCCAATCAGTCTACAACGCATGTCTTTGGAGTGAGGGAGGAAACCGGAGTACCGGAGGAAACCCCCACAGCATGGGGAGAACATGCAAGCGCTGCGTACACAGGGTGGAGGCAGGAGGCGAACTCCTAACCGCCAAGGTGCGAGGCAAACATGCTACCCACTAAGCCACAGTGCCCGAATAATAATAATAATAATAATAATAATAATAATAATAATAATAATAGCGCACGGTGGCTTAGTGGATTGCACGTTCGCCTCACACCTGCAGGGTTGGGAGTTCGATTCCTGCCATGGTCCTGTGTGTGCGGAGTTTGCATGTTCTCCCCATGCTGCAGGGGTTTCCTCCGGGTACTCCGGTTTCCTCCCCTAGTCCAAAGACATGCATGGTAGGATGACTGGCATGTTGAAATTGTTTGTAGTGTATGAATGGTTGTGTGAATGTGCCCTGTGATGGATTGGCACCCGTTCCAGGGTGTACCCCGCTTTGTGCCCCATGCTCCCTGGGATAGGCTACCCACGACCCTGTAGGATAAACGGTATAGAAAATAGATGGATGGATGATAATAATAATAATAATAATAATAATAATAATAATAAATCCATGTCTCTTTCCTGAATCCACTATGCAGACTTGGAGACTTCATAAAATATGTTGTGACTGAAGTAAAAATAAATAAATAAATAAATTCCCCACCATAGGCTAAATATTGACTCAATTATAGCTGTTCATAATTTTGGCATGTGCCCTATTAAAGCAGGAAGTCTGAAAATTGGTATTGAAAACCAAAGGGTTAAGACCTGTTGGTGCAATCGGCCCCTGCTGTGTCTGTCTTACTATTATATTACAGATATTAAGACAAATTAATCTATCTCAAAGACTCAGTAGGGGAACTGGGGTCGCTCTATTGTTCACTGTCTGACTTAAAGATAAAATGCAATAGTTTTAATAGTGCTCAGATCATATACTGTAAATGTTCACCAGAGATGCACATTTTAGTGTGTTCATGCGGCTGCTGTGTGATTTATGAGTTTTTATGAATGACGCTTTAGGCTCAACGCACAACTACACTAATGTGACTAGAAAGTGTGTCATATATTGGGTCACAAATAACATTCTCTTTCATGACTTTCTGACCCTTGCATGCACACACACACACACACACACACACACACACAGCAGATAGCAGTCATTGATCGAGTTAAGCAACAGCAGAATTGCTGCTTTCACCCTCCCCCCGATATCTGCAGAGCATCACTTGTTCCCTCTCTCCCTCCCTCTCGCCTCCCTCCATCCAACAGCCACCAGCAATCTGTCCTCGGATTTAATGCACTCCCTAAATGCAGCCGCCAGATCAATAAACAATTATTTCTCCCTGCCTGTCTCTCCCTCTCTCCTGCTCTCTCTTTCTCCCAGTGGAAATGATAACTCTCACTTCATCACCTCGTCAATAAATACCTGATCTGTTTGTTTCCATCACGGAGTGTGTTGAAATAATATCGGGTGTGAATCCTGAACCCGGGCCAAAAAAAAATCCCTTAACAACAGATGCATGTGGCAAAGTTAGCTAATTGCCAATTCATATTTAACTGCCGTCAAATGAGCCATTATTTAAAAAAAATATTTTTTGTTCATTTTGAAGGTTAATGGACTGGCTTGTGAGTGCTTAATCACATACTGCTTTCAAATCTCGTTTACTTTGTATTACAAGATCATCATTTAATCCACCACAAATTTTAAGAGACCGCACAAACCAAAGCAATAAACATCCATCAGCACTCGTTCATGGTGCACTGCTAAAATCTAAAATCTAATGTTCTTTCTGCTGAAAGTGAGGGGAAAAAAAAACAAAAAAACATCTGAAGTGGCAAATGTTATTTTTTGTTTTGTTTTGTTTTGTTTTTTTCTCTTGCTCTCTCTCTATGAATTATTTCGAGAGGGGATTGAATGCAAGCGTAATTGCTTTGATAGCACCCTCAGCTTTGCATTCAAAGCCTCACTTCTGTCTGATAGGGACAAAAAAACTCTCTCCAGGGTTCCTGACATGTATTACAACCATCACGCATTACAAACATAATTATGTCTGTCTAAAGCATCTTCCACCCAGGGAGTAAACAATTCATGAGATATTCTTGAGTGTGTGATTATCCTGTTAATTTTTGAATGACGATCATGTATTTGCCAAACTTTCATAGCTTTTGTTGCAACAGTTTTGAGCTTATAATATAAACCTGACACAAAAAATGGTCATTTGTAATATGCCGTATAAATACACAAGTGTTTTGATCACTCCATTATTAACCAGTCTTTCCAGGATTTTGCGATCACAGAAATTAATGCAAAATCAAGCAAATGCCACAATATTCTAAGGATTCTAATATTCTAAGGGCAGCCTAAGCCCTCTTTGATTCACGTGTGTCAAACATGAGCACAACTAAAAAGGTCTTATTTACCAACAAACAAAAAAAGCACAAAAAACTAAGCAAATTGCATTGCAAATTTAGAAAGAAAGAAAAAACACAGCAAAATCAAGCAGTTTTGGCCACAACAATCACAAAAAATCCTGTCTGGACTGATTAATTTACACCCATGGAGGTCCCGCTCCGCTTCCCTCTATCTTGCAATTAAATGTTAAATGAAGACAAGCAGTGTTTTTTTTTGTTGTTGTTGTTTGTTTCTTTTTTTACTTTGTACTGTGTTTTTACTGTGTTCTACATGTGTGCAATCCTGAGACACTGTAGTATGACTTCTCATACTAATCCAGAGAGTATCACATGAGTCACTCTCATAGAGACTCATATGAATTCCTCTCCCACCCTACAGTCAAAGAGCTCAACTTCCACTTGCTAATCCCATCCTTTAGTCAACAGGAAAAGGTGGATTCTACCTGCACGCAAACTACACACACTACATATAACACACACTACTATAACTTCTCTTCACCCAGTGTAGCCTAGAAGAGCCTGCAGGGAGAGAAAACAGCAGCAGGACTAAAAATAAATATGTGCTTTCCCAGGTAACCCGCCCTCAGGTTTATTCCATCTGAGTCGGAGACTTAGTGCAGATTTGAGACAGGAATCAGAACTTTGATCAGATTGGGCTCTATTCCCTCGTTAGCCATTAGCGCTGCCAGCGCTGACCTTGCCAGAACAATCCTTTTGGGCTGCAGGAAAACTACTCTAAGTCTGCAGGAGAGGCAGAACAAACCGAGCGCCGTTAAAAGAGCTATTAGACATCATATCGGGCCTCAGATTATCAGATTAACTTTAATGAAACTGTTCAGTCTTCACTGAACACAAACTGTGTGTCACTGGCAGGTGTCTGTGAGTCTGTGAGCGAGGGTAGCGCATGTAAGCCAGAGATTAAGACTTGTTGCAGTATGGGACAACGTGTTAAAAATGAGAAGGAATTCTCATAAACTAAAATGTTTTATAGGTTATTTTTTGTCCATAAAAAAAGCTGCTCGAATTCTATAATTCTATAACTGCTATACTAATTTGACATTTTATTGGAAAGTACACCTCTTAACCAGAGAAAGTTTCAATTCAGTGAGGAATAAAACACAAATCATTGTACTGTTATAGGAAAATAATTGACGACATAGTAAACATGATGCGATGAGGCCTGAATCACATTGAGTTACCATCCTACATTGATTATTTTCCTACAACAGCACACCAAAGTGTTTTATTCTTCTTTTATCACAGCAAATTGCCACCGATTACAATTTGTAATTTATAAATGAATATGTTGTGCTTTTTGTGTGTTTATTGTTGCATTTAATGTTGTGGAATGTCCATGAAATGTATGTGAAATAAGTTAGTTATCACTTACATTATAGCAGCTATAAACAGTCATTCCCTCACTAACCTTTCTTTTTTTTTTTTTTTAAGTTAATAAGACAAAAAAAAAAAAAGTAGTTTGTCGTGTTACAGAGAAACATGAAAGCGAAAAGTCCTCCAAAAACTTAATGATTGTGACCAGAGTACCCAGAGGAAACCCCCGAAGCACAGGGAGAACCCTGTAGATGCGAGGCAAACATGTTAAACAGTAAGCACTCAACCCCACCCCACCCCCAATTAAATATAAAAGGTGCTATGTATGAAAAGGGCACCTGCTGAGCATTTATTGTCTGTGCACTATTGCTGAGTAAAATAAAAGTGGAAGAGACCTTCAAACTCCAGCTTGAACTGATGGCTGGCTAAGTGGAAGAGTAAACAGAGGTGGTGAGAAGAGTGTGACCTGGGCCTTGGCTTTGTCTGAACAGGAGTGGAGAAGAGAAAGTAAACAAGTGGGAAAGGAAAGGGTTTTTCTTTAGTTATAATCCTTTCCGCTATTGTACTCCCTGCATGCCCTGTTTGGCAGTTTCTGTAATCTTGTTTTACCTGCAGGTCTAGTCCATGGCACGCACAGAAATAGTAAAGTTAGATGAAACAAAAGCCTCTGAGAGAGTGAAGCTAACACTGGGAGAGGGAGGGATAGAGAGAGAGATGCGCCAAAGGAAAAGTCCCATAAAAATGATGTTTTCTCCTTCTTTAATTCATATGTTGAAATTGGCACCAAGGGTACTACACAGCACCATTTCTTATACCTTCATTTCAGACCTACTGCATGGTGCAGAACTTCACAAATCACTACAGCTCCCCAGGTTTGTGTAAAATGAGTGTAGAATGATGAGACAAAGCTATTGCATGCCACAGGATTTTACCACTAAGCCTCATCTTTATCAACAGTTGAGCCAGTTCTATGATGTCAAGTTATGATATTAATCAAATTAGACTGAATACACTGAAAGACATTTGGTTGCTGGGATGCACACAGTCATCACTATAACTACACAATAAATGATAAACAAGCGTATATATAATTTATACTGCCTGTTTATATTTTATTGTCGCTACTAGATACTAATAAATAAAGAGTGCTTATTTGTAGGGGTTTTACATTTTATAGCATCGTTCATCAACATTTATAGCACAACACAGATGAATTCTTGAATCTGATTGGTCAGAAGGTGTATAACAGTAGTTCTGGCTGTAGCATGACCAATAATCAGTCCGTACAGGATCTTGTGGAGTTTTATTGTGATTGTTGTGGCCAAAAATGCTTGATTGTGCTGCGACTTTAAAAAAAAAAAAAATGCTATGCAATTTGCAGAGTTTTTTGTGTCTTTTTTGTGGAAAACTAAGAGGAAAAATTTGTAGTGTCTTTCGCAGTGATATTTGTTGGTAAATGAGACCTTTTAGCTGTACTCATGTTCGACGCACTTGAATTGAATAGGGCTGAATGCGCATTGTGATGATGTCACATGACTCGTCTTGGCCCAAATCTGCGGAAAATCTGCAGTAATTTTGAAAATTGCAAGAACATTAGAATATTGCGGAATTTGCTTGATTTTGCATTAATTTATGCGATGGCAAAATCGTGAAATCCTAGAGGGACTGAATGGGTTTATATTAATGTGCTCCTTCTAATACGTTATTGTTTCAATAGTAACAGCTCATACAGTATACATGGTCTAATAGTCTAAAATCTAATAATAAACAGATTTTCCTTTTTTTAATGTGTTGTTTAACAAAGAAAAACGTATAAGTGTGAATTTATTTTGTCAGGAGAAGTAACATGGAATTGTCAGCACTTTGTAACAGTCGTGGTGCTCGAGAAAGTCATGATAGAGCAGTTTATACTTTGCATTCTCTCAGTAACATGACAAACTGCATTCTTTTTCTTAATTACCATCGAGAGAGAGAAGGAGATGCTGGTGTGGGAACAACTATTTATCGTTGTTATAATGTAAGTGATAACAGGAACTAACTTGTCTCATTTCTCCCTAGACATTATAACAGTTAAGTACGTGCTGAAAGATTTCTGTATGGCACATACTGTAAATAATCTGTGGCTTGTCGTGTGCTGATGACTCCTGCACCAGGCTCTGACCTCCATCTCATTATTATGTATTTTTCATTCAGCCTTCGGGAAGAAAACTAGAATCATGATATAGTGAAACGCTGCCCTGATAATATCACTGCTATCTAAATTAGACCATTAACATAGAGGAAAACAAATAAGTGCAAATAAATGATGCCAAAAAATATACTAAACAGAAAGTTATGCATGCAATCATCTTGCCTTCGGGCAGATTTCTGACAATCATCTACATATGTTTACATTGCAGTGACAGAGAAGGCAGTTCGGTCCCTGCTCTCGAGTCAGCTACGGGTTTGCGATCGGCCTCGGACGACCTCACTGGAACAACTGCATTTTCAAGTCTCTGATCCTCTACGGATGAGATTAGACAGTTCATTAAACAACTAACACACTATAGAGTCTCAGCACATTAAGCCAGCATGACACAGAAGCTTCTTAGCTTTCTAGCAGTAGCATTTATACAGCATGCAAAGGAGGACAATGGAAGTTTTTTTTTTATTGTTGTTTTGATTTAATTTTTTTTTTTAGAATTTGAGTTTGATTAGCATTTGGAAAACCTACAGCATACCATAAAATTATTCCCCTTTTTAATTTTGTAATCTGATTCAGGCTGGTTCTGCCGTTCCGAACAGGTCAAAGGCTTCTTATGTATCCAGTTGTGATGCTTGACAAGAGAGAGTGTGTGTGAGTGAGTGAGAGAGAGTGTGTGTGTGTGTATGTGTGTGTGTGTGTATGTGTGTGCAAGACAGACAGAGAGAGAGAGAGAGAGAGGGAGAGAGGGAGGGAGGGATGACTTTGTGTACATATGTGTATTTGAACAGGGAGCTTGGAACTGCAAATGTATGTGTGCAGATTTGTATGCATTTGTACAGGGAAATGGGAAATAGGGGTAAGATGTGGAAAGTTGTGTGTACACTGTACAAATCTGTGTGTGAGTGTAGAGAAACTATAATATGAGCATTTTCCCACTGCACATTTAGAAAACCAACAAAACTTTCAGTTCGGGTTCATTTTCCCCCAAAATTGGGAGACACTGTGAATCATCACAATTAGTAAAGTTGTAGAAGAGTGATCATTTATAATCCCACTATCCGGTGTCACTCTGAAGAGGATGGGTTCCCTTCAGAGTCTGGTTCCTCTCAAGGGTTCTTACTTTGAAACTAAATCTATAACTGGATTTCTGTAAAGCTTATTTGTGACAATGCATATGTATATGTTAAACGTGATATACAAATACAACTATATTATCTAAATAAAATTATATTATCATTAGACTGGGCAATTCTGCCACTGAACGATTTTTGTTCATTTGATTGCTTGTTTGGTTAATGAGCTAATAAGATGCACCAAAATATGTTTTTATTATTATTATTTTGATTGAGCAATCACTACAACAGCAATTTTGTTGAGAATTCGTATGACCAGAAAACACACTTTGCTGGCACAAACACCAAGCACCAATGAACTACACTAAGTTTATGTGATATGAATGAGCAGTAGATCAAAATGGTCGCCATTTTTTTCTCTTTCAGCCAAAAAGGAACAGAAATTCATTTTTGACCATTTTCAGCTGAAATATTTTGGTGGCATCCGTGATAAATATAGTTAACTGATGTTAAATATATACTCATCTAATGTTAGCTACATCAAACATACATTGATAGATTTTATTTCATATTAATGAACTCAAAAAATTCTCCATTTACCTTAACAGAAAACAAGGACGCCCTGATTGCATGTGAGATTGTCAACATTTTGGTACTTTATGCAGTAAATAAAGCTTTGTGTGTGTAAGATGCCGTATACTTGTGTGGATTCATACTGAAATGCAGTGAAGTGCTGAGTAAACAACGCGATGGCTGGTAAACTGGTGGTTCAGTCAGCCTCCAGCAGACTTGCATTAGCAAGGTGTATTAGCACGCCTCACTGAACGCATTTGACTTCCTGCAACCTTCTCGCTTTTCTCTCTTTCTCACACACACGAATATGACATCCCTCTCCATTTCCTCCTCCGTCTTCTCATGTCCTGCTCTCTTATTCGCTTTCTTTCATCCTGGCAAAGGCTGTAAGAAGCCTGGAGACTTGGCAGTGAGGCATGCAGGTGCTGTTCCAAATCATTCTCCTAGGCTTGCCCCTCTCTCTCTCTCTCTCTCTCTCTCTCTCTCTCTCTCTCTCTCTCTTTCTCCATCTCTAGTCTGGCAGCAGAATCAATCACACACTGTCGCACAGGGACTGGCGGGACAGAAACAGCACCAGTGACATTCGAACCAAGCTGTCAGCTGGCCTCAGCTCAATGCCTGGTTTAAGCCGTGTGACGCGCCTGCTTAGTGGACACACACACACACACACACACACACACACACACACACACAAACACACACACACTGCAAGATGATCAGCTTGTTCAGTGAAGCCTCTGTCTCAGTGAACTTAAGTGTGTGTGTGTCCAAGTGTGTGTTTAGACCTGTCCAGGAAACATGAAGCACTTAAGCTTGCTGTGTGCAATCAGAAAGAGAGACAAACACACACACACACACACACACACACACTCTTTCACACCAACCTCTACCTGACCCAATTCTGTAAAAGGTATCAATCATTAGCTTTTCTCTAAGCAAACGTACATACTCTGCTCACTTTAATAGGAACACCTGCACATTTACACAGTTATCTAATCAGCCAATAATGTGCCAGCACTGCAATCCATAAAATCATGCAGGTACAGTTAAAAGTCAAGAGCTTCAGTTAATGTTCACATCAAACATCAGAATGCGGAAAAAGTATGATCTCTGTGACTTTAACTGTGGCATGGTTGTTGGTGCCAGATGGGCTGGTTTGATTATTTCAGAAACTGCTGATCTCATGGGATTTTCACACACAACAGTCTCTAGAGTTTACACCTTTCACTAATTAGATTGGGCAAGTGGTGTTCCAAGAGTGCTTATATTTAGCATAAGCGCACTGGGACGTTTCACTGTTTGTATCACTTTGCTTGTCTGTGTTCGCCAGGTAAAATTCCATTTTTAGGTACAGTTCCACAGTAACTGTTACTGTACAGTAGAATAAGTAGCATCATTAGCAGACATGGCAAACGATACATTTTTCACAAATACGGCTTCTGACATGAAATTTGAAATCTTGTCAGATGAAGATGAAAAGGAAGAAGAGGAGTCAGTTTCACCATATGCACCTTTAACAGGAATGTACAAATCAATGTGAGCTAGCTAGACAGCTAGCCGACGTGCTTTCGGTGAGTGTGATTTCTTCTGAATCTATTTCCATTCGTGGAGCAAAAATAAACATATTACTTGGCCATATTGTGTCCAGGGGGCCTTAATAGTGTTCAAAACAGTGTTACTATGAATGCAAACTGTAATACATTGAAAAAGTGAAAGAGACACAGTATTAGCATCACATATACAGTT
>JANDJT010000103.1:13946870-13957666 GCA_024331685.1 Stegophilus panzeri
ATTTCAACCATATACAGTTGGTACAGTACACAGTGAAACGAAACAACATTCCTCTAGGACCATGGTGCTACATAAAAAAAACACACTAACCACATGAGACAACACAGAATTAAATAAGATCTGCAAACAATAACTTTAAAAAGTTATTTTAAAAGTAATTTAAAAAATACAAAAAAACAAAAGCCAAAACAAATCAATATAACTATCTATCTATCTATCTATCTATTTATCTATCTATCAAAAACAGATTATAGATTAAGTATATATAAATAAATAGATAATCATTATACCCAGTCTACTCCAATGGGGGTGGGTGCCACATGATAGGGCTGGCTTGGGGGGCTTCTTTAGTTACAAAAGGTTGAGAACCTCTGCCCTAGAATATCGGCACAGTTGTGATTATCTACAGCCAAATCACAGCCGTGCCGATATTCACCTTGTGATATCACTCTTACCCCTGCGATAGGCTATTGCTTAATTAAATAGTATTCCTAATGGATTTTGCACTCACACACACACACACAGCAGCTTTATCCAAGGCTATGTCTACATTAATCTGGATACATTTGAAAATGCATCTTTGTTTGTACATTTGAGGCTTCTGTCCACTCTGAGACAGTGTTTTTGTCCAGCGAAAATTGAGAATTTCAAAAACATTCTCGCCAGTGGATCAATTTGAAAACGTTTTTAATGTCACTTTGTACAACCTTCAGATTGCATTTTTAAATAAATGCCTGACTGAAATGATGCAGGTCAAAACAAGCAATTTTTGGAAAATCTTTAAAAACACCAGAGTAGACGGACAGCATTTTTAAATGAAAATGTTTTCAGGTCTATCCGGATTGATGTGGACATAGCCCAAGGAGGCTTTTCTTAAGTAGAACACTTGTTTGCTGCTTCTCCTAATGTAGTTCTATATGAAAACTTTGGGGAAATAAGTTAATTTTAAGTAAAAACTTCTTACTTAAAAAAAAAAAAAATCACATTTTGATTCAGCGGTACATTTATTTGTAGCTCAAATGTCATATTTACACATTTCAACCATAAGCCTTGGTCAAAATCTCTTTAAGACAATACTAAAATGTATTCAGTCCACATTTTAGTGCCCAAACTTTTCACTGCTGAGAAGAACCTATTTTTTACAGGTGTTTCCAAACCATGCTCTCGAAATGATCAGTTGTAATGCATGTAAAATATTTTGTTTGTTCATTAATATTTGTAATTATAAAATGCTTCAAAATGTAAGGATAGAGTATGCTGTAAAAAGCATGCATTTGTTATAGAGGTGTAATATGATGCCACTATCTGTATTTGTTTAGTGGTCCAAATATTAAAATATTTGTATCTGTATCTGTAGTCAGATGCAAATTCACTGGAATACAGTGGAACTTTCCAGAGGTAGAAATGGCATGATCTGTGAATTCTGGCTCTGAAGTTCTACATTACTCAATTCATAACTTTTTTTTAAACTCCAGTTATTAATTCTAATGAATTTAGTTGGTACTATTTCCCAAAATATAAACAAACTAGTAGCCTAATTTCAACCACGGCAAATTCATGTTAACAAACATGGTCTTTGTGTGCCCTGTGAGCTTTTCATGCTCGCGCCTGCATCATATGAAAGTAAAAACCTCCAGCATGTTCCATGAGATCCCAGTCCCGATACCCTTTCTGGCAAGCTTTCTAGTGTGCCTCCTATTCGTATCTGTATTTATTTTTGTAATCTGTTCAAATATTTGTATTAGGTTACAGCCCTAGATTATTCAGAGGCTTTTTCCTTCAACCAGGGACACAAAGGGTTATTTAGTCTAAAAGAAAGGGTCTCATGAAAAGGGTTGTATTCTGAAACTTCAAATGGTATTCAAATCATGATGTTCATTCTGTCAACTTTGCTATGCATCCTTCAAATTGAGATTTCAAGCCCACTCAGTGCAGACCAGAGTAATAATTTCCATAAAATTCAGCCATCCAAATTGCCATCAGAATCGAAAGATGTTTGGCATCACTAGACACAGGCGCTGGATTCTCCAGCTGATAAGGCAAGCATGTTTATGGACAGGCAACATTTTTCACACAGCTAACAATTCTGCATGCAGAATTAGCTGAGTCCTGTCCCCATGGGCCCCGGCACCACATCTTGAAACACCCAGCTCCCTTGGCGTGATGCCAGTTAGGGCACACATGCAGGAAATGGAGGGTTAAGTGTGTATGCCCTTGCTTCACTCTCACAGGAAGAAGTTTTTTTTCTTTTTTTTTACACATCCCTGCAAGATAATGGAGTGATTTATTAGAAATGAGGCACCTCGTGCCAAGCCTAATTAATTCTGCTGCACCGTGTTATTGCTGAGAATGAGAAAGAGGGAGGGAACAGGAAAAAAAAAAAACAAAGACAGAAAAAAGGGACAGGGACAAAGAGGATCACGTTACATCCCTCCCTCCACTGGAGACACATCTGTTTCTGGTATATCAAGGCATATGAAGGAGAGAAAAGGGGTTGGATAGAAAGCAGATGCCTACCCGACAGGAAATCTCACTCAGGTTAATCCGGCACTGCAGGACTGCACATTTAAACAGACAAGATGGTGATGTATAATTTACGCTGTCTTTAACCACTACTGTCTTTCCGTAATTCTTTTACTTGGAATATGTATGCGTGATGTTGCCAATCATAATACTGTATAACATAAGAAAATATAATAGGATACATTTAGCATATTTTCATTTAAATCATACAAGCAGATCCAAACTACACTGAGTTATCAGTAATGTTAGTATATAGTGATGTAGGATGTAGAGGGCATCCGACTTGACCTCTTCCCAAAGCCCAGTTACATCCTCATCTGTAGAAATGAGGGAAGCCCTTTTTTTTTTTTTTTTTTTAACAGTTTCTTCCTTTTCAGTGGTGATCCGTTTTCCGCTGCCAGTGGGAAAGCACTGCCCCCAATTTCCTCGAAAATCATTCGTCTCCAGCACCAAGATGATTGCTTTTAGATGATGAGGCCTTTTACCTGCCTGTCTCTGACCACAGAGAACTGGCAGATGATGCTACCTTCCCTACCCAGGTCAAGTGAAACAAATTGCTTTTAAGTTTCTCATCATCTGATTTCCCCCAATCTCGACCTGCACCCTCCTGAGATCTGGCCGGCAGAGCCATAAAAGGCTTTTCAACTTGAAAAGGGAAGATAAAAAATGTACGTGAGAATGGTTTAACTTCGGATGATTGAAGTAGATCAGATGCAGTGAACACTGAAGGCCGATTTAACCTTTATATTTACATGTATTAATTTGGCTGATGTTTTTATCCAGTGCTAATTACAATTAGGGCAGAATATAAACTCCAGTCACTAAAGTTGCTCCTCAGGGGCAAAAGATGATTTTCTTTCAGTTCTGTGATTTGAACACCCAATATTCTTAGCACCAGCTCAGAATCCTAACCACAAATAGTGTATACAAATTTTATTATCTTATCTGTATTGACATGCTTTCCATGGCAGATGTACTTACAAAAGTACATTCTACAATGGAAAGTGTGCATTTTCATATGATGTTCGGATTCACAATATGGGGCTCAACAACCGACAGGAAATACTCGTTCATTCATCTTCACTCATCTAACCACTTTATCCTGGTCAGGGTTGTAGTAGAACCAGATCGTGTCACGGAAACACTAGGCATGAGAAAGGAATGCACCCTGAATGAAATGACAGTTCGTCGCAGGGCAGCTACAGGAAATACACTGACACAAATCAAATGAACACAATCCATGTAGTAGAGGTGTAACATAGTGCTGCTATCTGTATCTGTTAAGTGCTCCAAATAGCTGTATTCAGATTTAAACCAGAAGTGGGCATGGCCTAAACTGGAATGAGGATTTTTATTTATTTTTATTAATTAAATATGAACCCTACCACTGTGCCCCTGGAAACAAAGGAAAAATGAAAAAAAAAAAAATGAAAAAAAAAAAGTCATAAGTTCATATTCTGACTGACCAAGTTCATAACTAGAGATGTGTATGATGTGTATGTGTATATAAAAAATATTATTATCCTGCTTACACAATTATTTTTGTTTGTACCTGTTTGCAATACTTTGTAACAAATGTAATTAGTTATAGTTCTCAAACTATAAACAAATTAGCAGCCTAATTTGAACCACCGCAGCTCTGACCAGGGAGATACTAAGGATGAATGAATGAATGCTCTAAATGCATGTTAATTGACATTTACATTTATGGCACTTGGCAGATGCCCTTATCCAGAATGACTTACAGAAGTGCTTTGAAGTCTCTATCAATAAATACATCCTGATACTGGTTCACTAGGTCACAGACTAAGAATACCATCAGTCTAAAAACTCTTTTTGTAAGTGCTAATTTAAGTACTTCAGGAAGAGGTAAAACTTTAGACGTCATTTGAAGACTGCCAGTGACTCTAGAGAAAGTTCATTCCACCACCTAGGTGCCAAAACAGAGAAGGGTCTTGATGCATGCCTTCCTTGTACCCAGAGAGATGGTGGGACCAGTTGAGCAGTGCTAGAGGATCAGAGGGAGCGTGGTGCAGTGCAGGGTGTGAAAAGTGCTTTGAGGTAAGTGAGTGCTGGTCCGTTTTTGGCTCTGTAGGCAAGCATCAGTGTTTTAAATCTGATGCGGGCAGCTACAGTGGAGGGATCGTAGCAATGGGGTGGTGTGGGATAACTTAGGAAGGTTGAAAACAAGTTGCGCAGTTATATTCTGGATCAGTTGCACCCCAAGTTTGCATATGTAAGCTTATTCTACCTTTATCTTGCAAAAGCATTTAAGGACACAGTTGCAGAAGTTATGCTTATTTTGTTGACTTCTAAAGTCACTTTGAAAGTTTTTACTTTGAGCACCACTTTGCTAGTTACTCTGGGAACAGATGAAGACAGCTTTATATCGAACCAAACGGCTTGCTAACTAATGGATCCAATAAAGCTCTGCAGTAAACCTGCAGGCCTTTCAAACCCTAAGGTTCTCGTTTTGTGTCTCTCATGAGGCTGGACAATAACTAGCGAAAAATGGGAAGCTTCTCTATGGCACATAAGCCACACAAGCGCTGCAGCTGTTTTTCCAGTTTGGGCTTGTCTGTCTCTTCTTTCTTCTCTCTCTCTTCATCTCTTTCACATTTTTCATCTGGATTTGTGCCTGGCAATGGTGCAACTCTCTGGGCAACCACAGGGAGAACACAGCAGCAGTTCAATAAATTTCCTCTGGCAGGACAGGCACTGAGCCAACAAGGTTGTTGTCTTGGCAAAATATGGGCTGTAGGACAAGAGGGAGGAGCATTGTCTGAGTTGAAGGGGGTACTATAGATGATGCACATCAAAGTTAAATGGCTGTAAGTCTTAAATGGAGATGCACAACTCACAAGAAGCTGTACATCTTCCCTTGATTTATATTTTCTGAGTTCAAAGTAAATCAAACATGGCTGGCTTTGTGCCACAAATGCAGAAAGTGATTTAGCCCTGCGTGGTTCACTACACTTCAACAACCTGTCAGTGAAGGCTCTCTTCTGGGACAGAACCACAATCGGTCTGCGTTATCCCGATTATACCTACGTACCAATCACTGTCTCCCAGGTTCAGCACACAAACAATTAGCGCACAAAATGGTCGTACTGTTTTGGAAGTTCGCCAAGCCAACCTGGAGCAGAAGACTGAATAGCACATTGTGCACAATTGAAAGAGAACCAATTCAGTAAAATAAAATCGTGAAGTGTTATTTGAACTTTTACTTATTCCTGGATACAAATGCCACATTTGAAAGGTTTGAGATCACACTTTAATTTTTATTGTATGTCTAGCTGTCAGTGAGGTTTTTTTTTGTTTTTTGTTTTTTCGGTAAGCACATAGAGCAGGTGAGTAAAGTTGGACTCAGTCATTGGGTTTGTGGCTCGACTGATACTAATTCCAAGATGACAAAAACTGATGACAATCCACTTTAAAAGAAAGACACAAAAAGTTAATTCATTCATCCTTCATTCATATTTACTAATAGCTTTATTCAGATCAGGGTTGCATTGGATCTGGAGCATATCCTGAAACAATGTGTGCGAAGCAGGGACACATCCTGAATTGGGATGCCAGTCCATTGCAGACACTCATTTACACATAGTCGTGATTTACCAAAGGCAGTCCACCTACTGTATTGAGATGGAAGGAAGGAAGGGAGGAAGGAAGGAAAACTAAGGAACCCAGAAGAAGTACACACAGCCATGGGGAGAAGATGGAAAATCCTGCATAGACAGTAACCTAAACTCAGGGGACCCTGGAGCTGTGAGACAGCAATGGTATGTGCAGCAAAAAAAACTGTTAGCACCAAACAAATTAGGGGTAATATGGAAGTGATTTGGAAGTAAATTATGTAACTAAACATTTTTCTGAGAGGAATTTATGTTACTTGATTACTTTTCCCCTCCCCCTCTTTTCAATTTCATTTATATTAGTTTAGTTGAGTATAGTTTAGACACCACTGTTTTGCTTGCACACTGTCAATAAACCAGACCAAACTAAAAATCATGATACATATCATGTATCATGATAATTCCTTCAAGTATCACATTATGTTACTTTTCCCAATTTGTTCTCCCCTTGTATAAATTCTCACGTAATGTTTTAAATGCTCTCTGCAAACTGAAGTGGAACATGAAGCAGGCCTCTTGGAAACAGGCAAAAAGCATTCCACATACACCTGCCCCCAGAAATACAGGAATTGCTTTAAAATTCTGTCCTCCATCTTGTTTATATACCAGTACAACACTACAGAAAGAGGCACTCCAAAAGCACTCCAAAAGTGCATGATGCACAGAACTGTGCAGAGACTAAGCACCAAATGGAGTGTGCAATTTTCTAAGTCCTCTTTTATACTTTTAACACTTTGATTTCAAAAATCTGTTTTTTTTTTTTTTTTTTTTGTAAATTCACTCAGGACTGTCAATTAGCCTGGCAGTTCCTCTCTCCTGGCTTAGCAAGTAGATTCAACACTTTCTGCAAACTAATTAATTAACAAATTAGTCTTCAGTTTTTGTTGTGGTTCCTCACTCAACACCACCCAAATCAAGCATTACTTTCCTAAACCTAACAACTCCAGACACCTGTCTTATTGTGAATTAAAATATCTAAAAATTAAATCAAGATAGAGAACAAGGATCATCTTACACCTGATTCAGAATACTGTGATCTACCACTATGCCATAGGGACCATGCCAGACGTGCAGCTTTCCACAGTTCCCCCCCAGCACTAATGCCATGATGACTGTAGTTTGTTTGTATGGGAGGGGATAGCACATTTGAAGCAGAAAGAGAGGTGGCAGATTTTTAGGAAGGAAGAGACAGAGAAGGAAAGAGAATGAGCAGTGAGACGAGGGCGCTGGGCAGAGGGAATACATTAAAGTCTGGTTTTTCCCAATAAAGCTGAAATCTTGTGAGGATTCTTTCATCTCTCTACAACCCGGGCGAGCAGATGGTTCATAGTCTGGTTCAGCTCCAGATGAAGCTGAATATTGCTTTGGGTTTACATAAAGCTGACATTTAACACTCTTTAAAAAGACAGGCAACCTTTGACGTCTTTTAAAGAGGTCATTGATGGATGGATGAATCTTGATGGCTTTCATGAAGCCAGCACATTGCCCAGCAACTAGCCATCTAGTGTGTGTTAAGGGGGAGGCAGATTTCCATTTCCTCCCTCTGAGGGTTTGGATTGAAAGAGGAAGCAGCGGCGTTTCAATTAGCCAGTCGTGAACTGTGCTCTCGCCAATCAGTGATCAGGCATTGTATACGCCTAGGTCTAGGATGAGATGCTAATTTAAACAGTGTGTCCTGTCAGTACCCATCAACTGGCACGACCCAAGCAAGCTATGTCCGCTTGCCTGTTTTACAGTACATTACTACTTTATATACACTCTACAACTCGTCTACTCTTAAGAAAAGCATTAGTGTAGAAAAACATTCCAGCAAAGTGTTTAAATAGAACCAGTGCACTGTCATTAGCAGCTAATCAGATGTGGACAGCGTTTTGTCCTGGAGCTACAGTGAACTGCCAAGAACAATTTTCAGTTGCCAAAATGCAAAATATCCTCTTTGCATTTCTGTTGCTGCAGTGAGGCCTTCACTCAATGCTCATACTTTCTTCCCTCTCTCAGAAAGTCAGGCAGATAAGCCCAAGGCTCACATTGCTATCTCATACACATGCAGAACAACGCAACCAAAGTGCATGTACAGAAAGGGCAGCAGTTATGAGGCGGCAGCTGAACCTACAAGAGTGGAAAATGAAAAACCCGGCATCCTGATGAGCTGAGGGCTTTGCACAGAAAAGAACAAATAGAAGAAAGAAAGAGCGGCAGGTGACACCATCCTCAAGGGGGCCACTGGAATAGATTCCTTACACCTTGCTGTGCCAGAATTCCCTTTGAGTCTGTGCGGAGATGAAAGCTTGGTGGGGAGAGGGCATGGGAAGCCTTGCAGATAAAAGGAATCAGAAGGACTCATAAAACATACATGACCTTGGAGTAATGATGCAACTGTTAGCGCTAATCACAACACACTGCTGTGTTTCACCAGTGGGCTACAACAACTGGAGTTTAAAAAGGAGAAAATGAATAAAAACAAATCAGACTCTCCCTGTACTGTAGATATGATCTCATCAAGAAAGAGCCTGTAACTAATAAAATATAGAGTGAGTTTGGATACTATCTACCTCAATGTAATCTGAAGGAAACGTTTGGTGGTTTGTTTACTATTTGGTTTGGATTGGCATCAGACTACACATAATTAAACAAACCAAAATGTAAAAACAAAAAAAGGAAAGAAAAAAGAAAACTTGGATGAAGGACATGTTATTTTTAATTTATTGGTCACAAATATGCTGACTTGGATTTAAAGTTAGGTGAACTGAAGTTAGGTGACTTGACTACAACCAGCACAGCTGATGGAGGGCATGATAATTATTGGTAACTATATTGGGAATATAGAAAATAGGGCAGCACTAGCTCAGTGGTTAAGACACTGGACTTCTGATCTGAAGGTTAAGTTCAAATCCCAGCACAGCCAAGCTGCCACTGCTGGGCCCTTGAACATGGACCTTAACCCTCAACTGCTCAGTTGTATGAAATGAGATAAATGTAAGTCATGCCCTGCCAATTGCCATACATGTAGAAAACCTAAACCTGTGCAGGGACAGTTAGATACACTCACAGCTGTTTAAACAACTTTCAATGTTAGCAGTCCTCCACCCAATAGCTCAAAGTATTCCCACTCAGTACAGCCTCTTATATTTTAGCCAATCTTTCATAACGCCCTTCCACCCCCAGTCGGCCATTTTGAGCAACAGAGTTGTGGAGTTAAGGTGACAGGTCACTGGCAGATTGCCAATCATGGCTAGCTATGTGCTAATTAGCCACCACTGAGACAGGCTTCTCTGATGGAGCTGTCTCAATGTCTAACAGCAGCAGTCAATGACACAAAAAGGAGAAAGTGATTGATAGATTGTGAGGGGAAAGAGGGGTTAGGTCATAGGGCTTGGTAAAAGGGCAAGGGGATCATGGGTATAATTAGGATCCCATAGAGAGGAGGTGAGGGAGCAAAAAGCAGTCAAAAGGATTGTCTATGCACACATACATGGTGAGGGGGATGAGACAGAGAAAAAAATGACCACAGCCTCTGATCTTAACTCAAATTCCTAGGATTAGATGGGTTCTGAAGTCAATGAAAGCTTGTTGTTTCAAGTCTCAACCTGGACACAGCACTTCTTTTGTACTTCACACTCATTAAAGGCTTCATAATCATCTGATGAGTCTTAACAGGTGTATTACAGTTTGGAAAACACAAAAATGTGCAACGCATGTGGTGAATAAAACTGGGAACAACTGCTGTTGGTCATACAAAGTGAGGAAACAACGCAAACTGAAAATCAAAGTGCTCCAATTCATTTTTTCCACACCCACTCCCTGCTGTTTGGTGGGACATGACATGCTGTCTTGCCAACTGGAAACCATCAGGCAAATGAGTGGAATTGGGAGATTAACATAATTAATGCATTCACTCTACAAACACTGACACATAACACACGCAAGAACCCATTTGCCCGCATAGGCGGCTGTGGAGTCCAGCGAATTCTTTTTCCTGCAGATGTGCAGTCTAATTACCACTGTGGTTTTGTGTTCACCTGAATCACCCTTATCTGAGTGCTGGGACATATTGAGGTTCAATGCACTTTCTTTCTCTATGATCTAATGATAGAGGCCTCCACAGAATTTTCAGATCATATTTCTATAGATCCTGTTTCAGACTATTAATCCACTGCCCTTTCTGTCCTGCTGAAATTCTCCACCCTAATTAACCGCATTCCTATACAAGCTGGGTTTTTTTTTTTTTTTTTTCTTTTTTCTTTTTAATATTAGTTTGGCCATTCCTGTGTGGGTTCAGTTACAGACACCTTCATTTTTTCCCCTCCATTCAGCAGACAGGGTCAAAAAACATGGAACAGAGGTTTGTTTAATTGCAGTCTGTCTCCTTCAGCCATCAGAGGACTGAAGTCAGGACTATTAAGTCATTCTGTAGACAGGCGTGTCTAAGCAACACAGAATCCGATAGTTGTTAGAAAGAATAGCAGGACTTGGACTAATCAAATGTTAGTGCATAGAAAGAAATTCCCTGTGCTTTCTGATTATAGATGGCCTTGCAAACATGAAACACCACTGTTGAATTTATATATATATACAGTATCTCACAAAAGTGAGTACACCCCTCACATTTTTGTAAATATTTGATTATATCTTTTCATG
>JANDJT010000103.1:13963254-13977772 GCA_024331685.1 Stegophilus panzeri
TATAATGTGTGTGTGTGTGTATGTATGTATGTATATGTATATATGTATTTAAAACGTCATGAAACACTAACCTACATTTTCTGAGATTTTAACAGAGGTGTTCGTATCGCACATCATAAAAGACAATCTTAGCATCTATTCATTTTAACTGTAGAAGAAAGCTGGTTAATTTTGAGCTTTTGACCTCTATTTTCATCTTTCAGGTTTAAAATCTCGGTCACAGGCAGTGACGTGGCAATGTACTATAGTACTTCGATGACTTGTCGGGGTCTCAAAATTATTCATGAGCCTGCATGTTCTTATCCTATGAGAAGATGCTCTCTCTTAATTATTCATGACAGCACGTCGTGCTTTCCTACAGATGTAGTAGATGAGAGAGAGGCGTTCAAATGGTCAGAGGTATTTGTTTCAGTGGTGTAAGATTCCGAGTGTGTTTTCTCGAGAGAGCTATGAGAATTGGACAAAGGTGGACTTCAGACTTGCTCATGAAAGCAGTTTGCGTCTACACAATGATGCGGTACTCAGTCCCGAGGACTTATCTATCCCTTCAAATGAGGTAGGTTTCTAATTTTAACCATGACCGTTTTACTTAACTTTTGAGCTAATTAAACCACTTAAAGCTCTGCAGGCCGTCGTGTGCAAAACTATACAACAAGAGTCCGTGTTGAAGGGAAGAGCCTTCCCTCTTTTATTCGTGAAAATCTCAAGCCTATTAGCTAACTAGCATTCCAACACTCCTCCCATCCACGTTGCCTCCGGCTCGAGGAAAACAATGATAAAATATATTAGAAAAACTGTACATACAATATATAATATAACGTTAAAGCCCTGTGGGCCATTGCGTGTAAAATTATGCAACGAGATTCCGTGTTGAAGGGAATAACTTTGCCATTTTATTCGTGAAAAGCTTAAGTCTATTAGCTATCTACTATTCCAACATTTCTCTCATCCGTGCTGCCTCCAGTTTTGTTATGTTTTCCTCCATAGTCATGCCAGGGGCAAATGATTCAAATAGACAGGGCGTAGGACCTACACTGCCATCTATTGTGTCTCCATTTAGTCCTGGGGATTCAGGAGGAGAGAAGTCCTCTGCCTCATCTGCAAACTTTGTCATTAACCAGTTTGTTTTTTTGGAGTGTTCTGAAGGCTCGCCCCCCTCTTCCTCTCCTGCCTTTTACATACATATATATACATATATATATTTCCTGTGCAAACAGAATGAGCCTTAGAGAGTTCAGGAAGTGTGTTACTCCCTGCTCTCCTGTTATAACAGAGGGAGATGGACACATTTTTTGTGTGACGCATATGGGAGTGGAGCATGCTGCGGCATGGCTGCGGCTCAGATCCTGGGGATCATATGGATCTGGAGGGGGAATTGGAGACGAGTGCTGCTCTATCTCTTGTTCTTTCTCTCTACTTCCAGGTTTTGGAGCTCGCGAAGCAACTTGTCCTTCTGGTATGGAGAGTCAACCTACCCCTTCTGACTCTGAGGAGCCAGAGGGGGGATCCAGTGCATCATTTTATACATCATTTTAACAATGAATGATTTTATAAAGGAACAATGAAGCAGCTCCACTCTCGGCTCTCTCACTTCTTAGCCAAAGGGCGATGGGTTTGAAGACCTCAGGGCTCTAGGCCAGCTGCTGTTGTGGCAGCCAGCCAGCTGGGATCCTGTGGGTACCATATGGATCTGGAGGAGGAACTGGAAATGAGCATTGCTGTATCTCTCGATCTTTCCTCCCGATCTAACTCTCCGGTACCGGGTTTTCGAGCTCACAAAAAGACTTCTCCCTCTAGTATGGAGAGTCAACCTACCCCCTCTGACTCTGAGGAACCAGAGGGGGAGCCAGTGAGAAGGAGAGTGCACCCTCACACCGCAGAAAACTCCCCTTTTTCCCCAGAAGTGCAGCATGAAGTGTCACGCCTCTGGGGAAAGCCATGCTTATTACCCCGCAACGTCGGATTATTCGGCCATCGGGGGGGATAAACAGTATGGCGGTTTTGCTATGCCGAAGGTGGAGGAGGTGCTTGCGAGCCACCTCTCACCTTCGACAACAGCAAAATTAGGTTGGCCGTCTTTGCCACCCAGTCCGTATAAGACCACCTCAGCCTTGGTTGGTGAAGCCTATGAGGAAGCGGGTCTTGCTTGTAGGTCTTGGCATACAATGGCAGTGTTGCAGGCCTACCAGGCAGACCTGCTGAATTGTGAGGGTGGCACAGAAGGAGAGTGTGGCCGCCCGCCACCCCCCACAGAAAGCGAGGGGGACCAGGCGGACACAGTCGCAGCCTGCTTGTAGGCCTGATTTAAAAATGATAATTAGTGCTGAAAAGGCAAAAAAGATGCGGTCCTGAGTGGCCGTGGAGGGAGGTATCAGGAGAAGAGAAGTTGTCAGGCCAGTTAGCCCCCAGTATTGTAGCGCTCCCCTAGTCAATGTCATCCCAAGTGCTCAGTTTTCTCTGGTCAGCGAGCTGTCACAGGGCAAAGAAAATCTGATGCTTTCCCTCCAACAAAA
Source organism: Stegophilus panzeri (assembly GCA_024331685.1). Taxonomy (NCBI): domain Eukaryota; kingdom Metazoa; phylum Chordata; class Actinopteri; order Siluriformes; family Trichomycteridae; genus Stegophilus; species Stegophilus panzeri. The sequence continues at coordinate 13,965,768 of JANDJT010000103.1, forward strand.
TGTGGAAAGTTAACGACACTAAAGACCATTTGGCAGCATGGAAACTACTGCCAAATGTGTCTCCATGGGTTCTGTACTGCATAGAAAAGGGTACCGGGTCCAGTTCTTAGCAGAGGTGGGTTCACCATAGTAGTCAGCTTAATGCAGAGCCTGACATTAGCCCAGGAAGTAAGATCTCTCTTGGACAAAGGGGCCATAGAACATGTACCTCTTTCTCTGAGGGAAGGAGGTTGTACAGCCGTTATTACTTGGTCCACAGAAAAGATGGGGTATGTGGCCAATTTTAGATCTGCTTCATCTGAACCATACTCTTCGGACATACAGATTCAGGATGTTGACATTCAAACTTATCGTTCCACAGACTCAGTTTGAGTATTGGTTTGTGACGATAAATATAAAAAAGACACATATTCCATTGCCCAGTCACAGGAAATTCCTGAGGTTCACATTTGGAGGCAACGCATATCAATATTGGTTCTTCCTTTTGCTAGCTTTATCCCCTCGCATCTTCGTGAAGTGTGCTAAACTATCTGTATGACTGGTTAATTCTAGCACAGTCCAGGTTGGCGATTCAACAACAATATGTTATTCTTGCACATGTGAGGAGCATGGGGCTCAGGTTGAACCTCAGGGAAAGTTGCTTCTTCGGTCGAGAGAGACTTTTCTAGGGGTACATAGTGGATTCAAATATGATGAGGGCGTGTCTATCCCCAACACGCGTAGGGTGATCCTATCAACATTGAGAGAGATAAAGTTAGGTCTGGGCATCCCCTCCAGTCTCTACAAGACTTATGCGGCTTATGGCAGCAGCAGCCAACATCATACCGCCAGGCCCATTGCACATGAGACCGTTCAGGGCTGAAAGTCAGGGGTTTCATTCAAGGATGAAACCCCTGAAAGTAATCAGTGTCACGCAGCGATGCTTACATGCTCTGAGAACTTGGAGGTGTCCCCGGTTTCTAGCCTTGGCTCACACTCTAGGGGCATCTCTTATGGCAAAACGGTAATGTCAGATGCCTCCCTCAAAGTCTCTGGAGCAGTACTCCTAGCAATGAAATTCTTCTCCTCAGCTGAGAGGTCACCATGCGTTAGACAATACAGCGGTGGTCTCATATATCAACCACCAGGGAGGATTATGTTCATGCCCCCTGTTCAGGCAGGCTCAACTAATTTTTCTCTGGCAGAGGGTAAGTTTTGTCAGTGAGTGCAATGTACATTCCAGGCAAACGGAATGTGGGGGCAGACATCCTGTCAAGGCAGGGGCCGAGGCACAGGGATTGGAGGCTCCATCCACAAGTGGGTGAGTCCATATGGCGGAGATCCGGCCAAGTGTAAGTGGAAGTGTTCGCCTCTGAGACAACACGCTGCCCATTGTAGGTCGCCCTCACTCCTCCCACAACAAAAAAAAGGTCAGGGCTGGATGCCATGGTACACACGTGGCCAAGGTCACGTCTGTACACCTTTCCCCAGATTGCGCTGCTTCCACAGGCTCTAGCGAGAGTTCGCCAAGATTGTGCTATGTCTGCTGCTAGTAGCACTGGATTGACCAGGTTGAATTTGGTTCCCCGAGATAATATATCTGTTGGCCAGCACTCCCTGGGAGATTCCCGTTTGCAAGGACCTATTGTCTCAAGCAAGAGGGTTGATTTATCACCCTTGGCCAGAACTATGGAAACTGTGAGCCTAGCCCCTGAGGGGCACCAGCTCATAGATTTCAGTCTCTCAACTGAGGTTGCAGAGACGATGTTAAACGCTAGAGCACCATCCACGAGAAAATTGTATGCATTCAAGTGGCAACTTTTTTATCATGGTGTGAGGAACGCCAGTGAGACCCAGTAAACTGCGCAACAGCTACAGTCCTGGAGCTCTTACAGGAAAGTTTCTCAGCAGGGTTGGCTCCTTCTACAATCAGGGTCTACATTGTCACCATTTTGGTCAGCCATGCCCCTATTGATGGAGCCTCAGAAGGTCCCTATTCTGGAGCCTCAGAACATCTCGTTCCCTTGTCAGGGAACAGGGTTACATATGTAACCCAGACATTTTAATGAGACAGGAAATCTTTCCACTACACTAAAATGTAGTAAAAAATTATGGAAAAACAACATTACACATAAAAATAATCACTAAGGTCCAACGGTGTACTTTATTTTTTGTTGTATTTTCTAATTTGCTGTTGAGCTTTTGGTTAGTAAATGTCTTCTGCACTTATGGGCGACCATAATTTATGTATGAGAACTATCTCTATATTAACACTGAACTTAAATTGCCATCAAATGTCAGAACAAATTTATTTTATTTAACCCTTAAACACATACCTCGGGTTGTTAGCGACTCGGTACATCATCCACTACTCTCTCCCTCATTATTTAAAAAAAATTAGATCTCCACCTTCTTATTATTCCTCAATCAACAATATAACAAGAAAATAATTTAAAAAATTTAAATAACATCTGTTTTCTAATTAATTTATTGTAAACAATTTATAGGGTAGCTAGTGACTCGAGGTATGTAATAGCATAAGTATATTTGTCTGCGCAACAATATTGAATATCTCATGTCTCAATAAATGCAATTAATATTTATTCCTCAATGTGGAAATTTCTGATGAAAAATGATGATGTGATGCACCAATCATAATTACCTCTGACATAAAATAAACAAACTTTACATTGCTCAGCGATTTATGCCAAACCAGTATGTAAACATTATATTAGCATCACTTGATGGCGGATCTGATGACGAAGCTGTCAGTGAACAAAATATTGATTTTGACGTTGATAAAAATGACAGTTTTGAAAGTAATACATTGAATATTGTAAATAAAAAAATAAATATTGTAATGGTTTTTATTTTGTTATGGTGACTGAAATGATTTGATGGAAATGTTACACTGCTTTGACTATTTTAGTGCCTGAATTATTAGTGCATAATTATAATGTATTTTTTTTTTTTTGCATGTGTTTGATGAATGTCAAATGTCAAAATATAATAAAATTTGCTTTACTTTATTATTTTGTAATTGTTAATAAAATTTTAGGACAGATTTATTATATTGGGGCAGTTTAGAGATCCATCCATATTAGATATACAGGGCTGCTAAAGACCCGAATATGTAATAATGATTGGTGAAACATTTATTCATTTAAGAGTTAATGCAACACTGGATTGTACCTTAATTACTGGACTGTACCATATTGCAAACTACAGAAAAATTTTATTACAAGTACTTCTAATATTACAAGTACTTCTAATAAGGATTTCATGCTGGTAATGAGTCTAGATTATATGGACTCAAACCCAACATAAATTAAGAGCAATACATCTGTCCTACAGGTCATACACATGGTAATTATTACTTGTGCATGACCTACGATAGGCCTGAATTACATTATTACACATTTTTAGTAGACAGACTGACCCATACTGACTGGAATCCTTGATAAACCTTAACATAAAATGCAGCAATCCATATATTACGATTAATATTAGCTCATATATTTCAAGGTTTTGTCATTATAGGATTGTCTACATTGCCAAGTCAACACAGCAGGAACTACAGCAGCTGACAAAATATAATTTGAAACAAAGACCTTTGCCTGGTTCATCTCAACAAGACAGATATGCCTGCTTCCCTGTGTTCATCTGGCTCCAGTGAGCACTGTGTTTGACAGACAGCAGGATATTACATACGTGATACAGTGGCATACATGCACCAGCGGGTGTCTTTTGGTGGCTGACAGACGCATTTATTAAACTTCTCAGACTTACAATGTTGAACTAGGATCAGGCCCAGTCTATCTATAGCACTCAGTGAATAGGATCAAAGAAATAATTCAGAGGATCTGATCAGGTAACTCTTCTATAAGGAATGTTTTTACCAGCACAGACTAAAAGTGCCAAGGCTTTGGATATTTTACTCCAGCTCATAGGTGTTGTCTACAAAGAATGCTGCATTGTGAATCTGCCAAACAACACAGATCTCTGTCTTTAGTTGCATTAGAAGCTGAAACAGATACTAACGTTACAGAAGAAACATGACAGAAAATAAAAGGTACAATGCATTCACCTCAGATCGCTACAAGTCTATATTGGTCGGCATGAAATTGTTTCCTCAAAGAAAACCCCAGGAACAGCAGCCCTGTAGAGCAAAAACACTGCTTTGAATTCAAAACGTGTGAAGGTACTGAGATGTTATAATATTGTTCACCTGAAGTGCTTAATTTACACATTAAAGCGAGAGAAACTGGGGCATGCTATTTCCAAACCTCATTCTTTACACTACGGCTCCCCTACCGTTACTGAGAGGGGGGTAAAAACAGGTGCTTTTGGAGTTGAAGATGAATCATTGTGCTTGTATCTGGGTTAAAAGCCAGTAGGCCAGTCAGTGACTGTAGAGGTGTAAAGCAAGAGCCCTGGCACAGAGCCAGTTTAGGGATAGTTTGACCAAAATGCTAAAATTATTAATAATGACTAGGAACACACACTGTATTAAAGATAGTACAAATGGAAACTAGCTCATTCGTTTATTGCTGACAGTAAGTCATAAGATATTTTTCTAAATAGCAGGATATTCAATATATTCTTGTTAATTTCCAATAAATTGTATGAGCCATCTTGTTATAAAATGTTAAGGCAAGGGTTGCAGGAGTGGACAAGTCATAAAATTTATTAGCTCACCCACCCAAGTGAAATCTCCAACATGCTAAAAAAAGTGCTACCTAAAAAAGAGGTAGCTAGCATAATGTAATAACATATGGGAAGCTAGTTTGCTAGTTCAGTACAATAATAATACAGTTGCACAACATTGTTTTGGCCGATCTTTCGCAATAATATTTGTTGGTAAATGAGACCTTTGAGCTGTACTCATGTTTGATGCACGTGAATCGAAGAGGGCTTTGGCTGAATGTGCGTTGAGATGTCACATGACGCATTGTGGCCCAAATCTGGAGAAAATCTCCAGAAAAAGTTGTTGGCCAACTTTTCGGTTATGAGATGTCTGGCTCTTTATTTTCTTTCAGTATGGTTACCTGTGAGGTGACTTACTTACGACAGGAATCTTACAGTATGTACTGTATATGACAGCTTTGTGCTAGGACATGTTAGTAGTGGAAAAAAAGGACATAGATCATCCAGATCTATAGTATACAGTAGTATAGTTACAGCATTGTGGTACATCCCATCACTGTGAAGCACATTAATTCTAAATATAGCTACATGCCAAATGGAAAATTTCGTTTTGAGAAAGTCCATAATAGGTAGGGTTTTTCTAATTTTCTGTATGTTTAAACATATTTATACACCAGGAACTATGGATAAAAAAAGGATAACATTGGCATGTAATCTGCTTGTCCTGGGCACCTGCGCTAATGATTTGTTCACCTCTGGCTTGTTTTTAGCAGTTTTCATTTCATATGACATTGTCTTAAAAAATGATGGACATAAATTAACATTTTTGGCCAGACTCTTCTCTCCTGCTTATACCTAGTTAAAATGTTCTCCTAAATTCCACTAACTGGTACCAATGTTAGCATGTTTTGCAAAACCATTCTTTTAAAGTAAATGTGAAGCCTAGTGTTTTTCCTGTTCTCCCAACTCACATCATTGACACGTTTGTTTACCACAGCAACACAGGAAGCTCATGTTCACAATCTAACACTGCCGATCAGTGACAGATTCCAGTTTACCTTTTACAGTAAGCAAGTAAGGAGGAAGAAAGGAAAAATCATACATATATAGAGTATAAAATCACAAATATTCATTGTCTGAGTCTCCAGGGATTCAGAAGGTGGCCATGAACCTATAAAGCACATTTTAGAAGAGTGGTATTAATAGTATTTAAAAAAAAAAAAAAAAAAGAAGAAGAAGAAGAAAGAACGAAAGAAAAAAAAAATAATGAAAGAAAGAAAATATGGAAAAACTTGATCTGAAAGAGGCTGGTAATATTGTGTGTGTGTGTGTGTGTGTGTGTGTGTGTGTGTGTCTGTCTCCACCTGTGTTTAGTGTAGAAAGAACTTCTGTGTAGTCTGTTAGAACACAGATGCCAAGGTCTCAAAGGAGTGTAATAGCCTCAGGTTCAATGTTTTGAACAAGAAACTCTTTCTGTTCTTTCTTTTTCTCTTCCCATTTTCCTCATGGCATTAACTTTTTCCTTGCCTCTGCCACTAAGTGGAGTAATTTTTGGTGGGGGTATTATTTTTTGGGTTGTCCGTCCAACCGTGTGTGAATCCGAGGTTGTCGTTAGGGTGATTTCTTAAGAATGAGTGCTTGAATGTTTGTAGGATTGATATGGAATTATCACTGTAACAAGCAGATGAACTGATTGGATTTTTCAAATTGAGCCAAACAAGGTCAAGGTCACAGCAAGGTCAAATGTCTGAAATAGTTTTTCTTCAGTACCTTCCATCCTGTTTGATGTGTTTTTTTTCCCTCTCCACTGCACTTATATCTTGTATTTTTTGTCTTATTTTATATCTCAGAAAAAAATATCTCTGTCTTGCTCACACCATCCATCTGTGTCTGACTCATTTTTAAATGCTGCCTCACACCCACTTTCATATTCAGATGAGCCAGACACAATAGCATAAGCATGCACACCTGAACAAGGTTTATACACACACTCTCGCCTCTGTGCTGTCAGGGGTCCAAGCAAGACAAAACAGCTTTCTCGTCTGCGTGCTAAAACACACAGCGGGCCACAAACGGCTTTTAAACATCAGACAATGGTAAGGCCTGTGGATTTAGAGAGCATCAATATGAAAAATCCTCTATGAACAGAATGCGTAATGAGCTTGTGGCCGCTTATTGATTTATTTATTTTGTCTCATTTTAACAGAGACTGTCCCACTGATTTTCCTTTTATGCATTATCTTGCACACACAAACACAAAAAGGAGAAAAACTTACTATAGCAGAAAGTTTAACAGCGTATAATTAAATTTTGGTTCTAGGAGATTAAGTCCTGTACATGATCACAAAGCACAAAGACTAAAAGATATTTTTGTTGTTTTGTTTTTATTTTAATAAATGAATATGACCTTTTGTGCAGAATAAGCTATCTTACTTTGGTCAAAGATTCACACTAAGATAACTCATTCCTCACAAAGGGCTGTATATTCATTTATTCATTCAATCATTCATTTTCAGAAACCGCTTTAGCCTGTTGCACATGATTGTGTCGCAATCATTGCGATGTCTTTCTTGTACCATATCGGCTCTCAGGAGTAACAGTATTATTAAGTAATGAAATAACCACCACTGTCTAACAGTTTGTCACCCTATACTTCTCATTTGTATATCGTCATATTAGTCTTTATTTATTTATTTTTAAATTGCTTTTATGTTACATGACACTGCAGTTGACAGCAAAGAAAAACAAATGTAATAAGCTTCTTTAAGTGCCATCCTTTTTTCAGGCTTAAAGACTAAGGCTTGTATATAAGGCCCGCCGGGCATGGACTCTACAAGACCTCTGAAGGTGTTCTGTGGTATTTGGCACCAGTGCGATGCACTGTGTTCTGACACCTTTCTATCATATTCAGCATGAACGTTTTTAGCAATTAGAGCAACAATAGATCTTCTGTGGGAATGGACCAGAAGGGCTGGCCTTTGCTACCCACATGCATCAGTGTGCCTTGGGCGCCCATGACTTTGTCGCCGGTTCACAGGTTGTCCTTCCTTGGACCACTTTGGGAACACCCCACAAGACCTGCCATTCTGGAGATGCCCTTACCCAGTCGTCTAGCCATCACAATTTGGCCCTTGTCAAAGTTGCATCGATCCTCATGCTTGCCCATTTTTCTTGCTTCCAACACATCGACTTCAACTGACTTGGACACACTGAGAAGTAACTGTTCACTTGTTGCCTAATATATCCCAACCCTTCACAGCTGCCGTTGTAATGACATAGTTAATGTTATTCACTTCATCTATTAGTGGTTTTAATGTTATGGCTGATCTGTGTATGACAGCAATTTAATAATACAGTTGAAGTGTAATTGTCATATATACAATACAATTAAACTATTCCTTTAATAGCAAATGCTATTTACAGTACAGAATATTTGAGGAAATTGCAACACACCTTTTTGTCAAAAACAGAGTAAATAGCATTTGCCGCAAATGCATAAAAATGTCTGCTGAAAAACGGTCGTGTAAAATAGGCAAGATGCAATTTCACAATTTTTGATGACGCTAGTTTCTATCTGGCTGCCGAATCGTAACATGTGTTATAGATGCCCAGGGACTGGCCAGCAAGGCCAAGCTGGCATGGCTGAGCCTATTATAAAATGCAGCAGATTTGAGTCCAGATACACTCAGTCCTGCCAGCAGGCATGAAATACAAACCCTTTAGAGATGATGAGAGACCTCTCTCGTAAAAGTGTGGCCTGGCAAAGAGCCTGTTACAAGACCCAGGCACCCTGAGTATTATTGGTACCTGTAGTACTACTGCCTGGCAATTACAGGCAAGAAAATGTGTGCACAAAATGTCTTACTGACTCCGTGTAAAAAAATAAAATAAGATAAAAAAAAGTGTGTGGGTGTGTGGGCTTACAAAAAAAAAGAAAATGCACACAATCCTTACTGGAAAGATGGAAGAGCTTTCCTCAAGAACCAAGATTAATGGTTCAGAAAATCGTCTGGATGCATAATCTAAACATTATTTTAATGACGCTGAACAGGGTTAGTGTTTCTCTGTAAGCTTCCCTCAGAGACCACCAGCTTTCATTCTCTTGTTCTTTAATTTGTGTTAATTTATCTTCAAGCCTCTTTGATAAGGTGCATCATATCCGATTTGGGTAATGTAATTATATTCCAAGCAAATTGAATGAGTACAGATCACACCAGGATTAATATCAGTATAAAATATGTATGCCTTATTCGGAAACGATATCAATGGGAATGTTTACATGCCAAAATGATTGTCTATCTGAATCTGGCCATTCCAATTACATAATGTCATGAAGAATCTCATTCCATTCTTCATAATATCTCATACACATTTACTGAGAGGTCATATGACAGGATAAGGGAATTAATTGCAGGTAGGCTATAATGGTGTGTGAGTGAGGAAATGAAGAAACATAGGACCACACACAGCACAGGCCTGAGTAATCATTCAAGCCAATCATTTCGATTTGTTGTCCCTAATTTACATAGAATTGAGAAAATCTCAATTCACATGTCACGTCATATGTCACCTTAGTTTTCCATATATGCTGTATTTGCACACTTGCAAACTTCTGTCGTTTATTATAACGGAAGTGTTCTATTAGTAACCAGACTGCATTGTTCCTCAGTCACAGTGTAGACGTTATGATAAACAGTGGGAGTGCAAGTAAAATAATATGTCTAAAGGTAGTGAGTAACAGAAACCACAAGGTGCAGTGAAAGGGAGATTTTATTATTAATTTAGGACTGTAGTTTAATTATCGGTAGCTTTTTGTGCATCCATTAAAATTAAATAAAAAAATTTAATTAAAAAAGTATTTAGAAAAAAAAAAAATATATATATATATATATATATATATATAAAATATTGGACAAACAGTTGTGTCAATGTAAAGTTTTATAATTTTATAAGTTTTATATAAGTGTTTATATTTGTAACACCCAGTATGTAGATTTAATTTTAAATAAAATAAAAAAATGGTATAGAAAGTCCCATCCCCCCCATCTGATTAGACGAAAAAAAAATAATCGGCCGATTAATCGATTATGAAAATAATCATTCGTTGCAGCCCTAGTGGTAATTAAGGTGACATAATGAGACATGCCACAGTCTGCAATCACATGCTCTCTGTTCCACAGTCCTGCTCCATCCTATAACCCATCATCCTTTTTAGCACAAGCAGACCCAATATGGCAACTGGCTGTAATTAGGACCGAGCTGGCCATTTCCTATTACCCTGCCTTCTCAAAAATCAATACTTAATTACCTCACAATCCCCCTTACCTACACACACACATTCGTTTATCAGAGAGAGGCTGTCATCCATGATGGAAAGCAGACACTCACAAATGCATATGGACAGACACATACCCATGTGTACACACACCTCACTATTCTCTACTACCTAGACTCAATTCCACATGAACTAAGAGATTACGTTTAATAAAGGAAGGGAAGTATGTTTGAATGTCGCAACCATCCGTAAGCAAATTCTCATAACTCAGACCTAATAAGAGTGTGAGGAGGAGGCAAAGCCCCTTCTGTTCTCTGATTCATTTCTACCACGCACCCATGCACACCGACGTCTTCCCTGACTGCACTTGGACTGGCAGATTGGAAAATAAAGCAAGTAAAGGGGGTGCTTTTACCCATAAAATATAAATAATCCAGCCACATTAACCGATTGCAAATCAGCTTGTCTGGAAAAGGATGGAACATGGTCATTAGATGAAGCCTTTATTTAATTCTCTGCAGTTCTGCATTAAAGTAAAATACCCTAGTGCTAGAAAAAGCTGGCTTTATTACAACAACAAAAAAACGTTAGATAGACAGATGCTAATAAAATCCTGTCCTCTAAAAACCTGTCCTGTTTTTCCTCTGTTTTTTTTTTTCTAACTTCCTCTGTGATTGAACACATCAGCAAGAACAATTACAGAACACACTTCAGGAGGGCTGCACAGAAATACGCAAACACCGCGGCAAGCAACTGCGGTGTATACTAGGACGCCTGCGTCTCCACATATTAATGTTTCCTCTCCACCGGTTTGGTGTGTTTGATGTCTTTTGAGACAAAACAGACCGAAGATGGGAATCTGAATATCATTATCTGATTAATGTGTAATCAGGCTCCCTTCATATAGTGGGCACTATGAAGATTAATTAATGTCTTCAAAGTATGCAAGTTCAAGAGACTAATCTTTCAGAGCAGCTGCAAAAATAAATAAATAAATAAATATAATTTAGTGTTATATTAAGTGTAAACCATGCCCATTCTTTTGAAAGTTGTACCTGGCCAGCTTTTAACAAAAGAGATCATTTTTAGTTCCCACTAAGTAATAAATTTTCCCACCACAATATTCTAATGACATTGAAAGGATTAAATATTTCTCTACAAGTTTTAGCCCTTGTGAGATTTTAGAACAACAACAGAACCTGTATAATGTGTCCTATTTTTCCAATTTGCTGCATTCACAGGATTCATTATGTGAGTATTTGCCACAGTATCTATTTGTCTGGATTCCCTCCAGGTGAAAGTTCTTACAATTGTGTACTTGGTCTCCACTTAATCCTATAGTGTTTGCACCACTTTTGGCAACAAGATAGTGGATTACAAGAAAGAATGTGTACTGGGAGTAGCACAGCAATTTTAGGATTTGGAAAATCATGCAGTGTGCGCTTAGCCTAAAGCCCCATCCATATGTATACATTTTCAAATGTAAGCATGTGGACGGGGCCTGAGACTACAGCTGTCAATGCCAGGTAGACACAAGTGGTGCCACACAGCCCCACAGAGCAGGAAGTAACTATGTGGGGCTTCAGACAATAACACCATCTTATAACATTGGCTTTACATTCATTTGGCATTTCACTAGCTCCATTTGTCTAGCTACAATATCTGACAAGAAATTCTAGCTAACAGCGTTTTGGAAGTACACAGTCTCCTTTGCTGAGCTCAGAGGGCCCGAACTCTGTCTGCCAGCAACCCCTGCAGTCTCCCCAAGTCCTGCAGTCTAGCCAGGAGCTGGAGGAGGAATGAAATCATTATGCCAAAGGCTGCAACCCAATCTCATTAAAAGGAAAATAAATGGAGTGCTTTGTTCTCGCTTTGTTAGTTCCTCAGATCCAGCTTCATCCCCCCAGCTCTTTCAGATACACACCGCATAAATCCAGATAGGTGGATAGATAATCAGACAGATACATAGTGCATAGAGCCAGAGAGATGAGTAGATAAACAGACAGATAGATACACAGAGCATAAAGATTCTAAAGAAAGGTGATGCTTCAGATGGACATCCTTCATCCAAGTACTCAGTTTATTTCTTAAGTATTTCTAATAT
>JANDJT010000103.1:13977872-13994717 GCA_024331685.1 Stegophilus panzeri
TATTTACAAAAATGTGAGGGGTGTACTCACTTTTGTGAGATACTGTGTATATATATATATATATATATATATATATAGATAGATAGATAGATAGATAGAATTTTATCTCTCTGTTACACCAACATCTCTCTGTCAGCACACACGCAAGCACACACACAATCATAAAGTGATAGAGTGAGTGAATAATGTTTTCTTTCATGTCCTACATCTACAGCCTTTCTGAGCTCATGTTAAGTAGTTTCACCTTTCAGCACTGTTACTGCAAATGGCAATAAAGCAAGGGGGAGGGGGGGCGAGCGAGAGAGAGAGAGATAGCGAGAAAGAGAAACAGAAAGTGTAAACTGCACAACCCCATCTATTTTCATGAGAGGAGAGACTGAGCGAGAAATAGGCAATTATTCTCCAAGCTCGGGGCAGGAAGGAAAGCAGTCTGCCACCACTGTGCTGCTTGGAGTTTTAATCAAACACCTTTAGAAAATGACACAGGGAGCAATAAAGCTTCAGACAGAGTTCAAACATCAGTAAGACTTGAGTTCGATTAGCCCTAGCCTGGAAGGGTAGGATAGGACACTCACGCAGTAAGGCGCATCAAGACCCTAAAAAGTGTATGGAGTAATCAATGCTTTCTACTCTAGTGGCTCCTGGGGGAAAAATCGCAAAGGCTCTGGTTTCTGCTGACAGAGACTCCATCGGTGTGTCTCCCCGGAGGCTATATTCACCACTGTTTCACACACACACCTAGCACGTTCAAATGATTTTTATACACACGCTTTCATGCTGGATCCAACCAGGGCACTTTTACAGCCATTTGATGAAGTGGCGTTTTTAGAGACGTGACACAGTGGAGCTCTTGATTGTAAATCTGGTGAGTGGGACAGTCAGTGGCCTGTGAAGAGTATTCAATCTAGGAAGTGAATTTGTGAACTGAACTGTTTACCTGAAGCGATTTGTACACGATTTGTGTGTGTTTGTGTTTGTGTGTGTGTGTGTGTGTGTGTGTGTGTGTGTGTGGTATGTGAGTTCTGAAAATCCTGACAACTTTCATGCTGAATTCATGTGCATTTTAACCATTGTATATCACCAATGCATATGCACACACACACACACACACACACACACACACACACACACACAAACACAAACACACATACAATGACGCACAGAATTTCTGAAATTAGCTTTCCTTATTATCTACTTGACCTGAAAAACGCAAAGCACACTGGGATATGAGCAGAAAGCCCGTATACAAAACTAAGAGACACAAACACAGTCAGGTTGCACAAACCAATAAAATACAAGACACCAAACAAGATGAACTTGAAGAGATTTGAGTCTCCTGGAATCACACACACACACACACACACACACACACACACACACCTGTAGGTGCCATCTGGCTGTTTTCAAATGTGTCTCAAGAGAGAGAAGATCTCTAAGGAGAGATACTTCCTGCAGCACAACTCCCAGTCATGGCCTTTAGGTCAGAATCCACAGCTCCTGCAGTGTGTGTATGTGCATGTGTGTGTGTAAGGGTCTCAAGTTGACACAGTTAGAGCAATGTAACCAGCTAGACGTATCTGATTATAAAGCATTACAACTGCCTCTGGCACTGAACAAACAAATAATGGGAACATAAGAAGGAAGCGATTTGTTCATACCCTTACATACAGAGACAGAGCGAGAGAGAGAGAACCCATAAATCTCCTTGGGCTGGGCACTGCGAGAGAGGATTAGATAGATTTGCATGCCATTAACAGAAAAAAGAGAAAAAGAAAGAGTGAGTTGGGCATCTGTAGATCATTATTCACAACAGCAGCAGCAATTACCTACTCTTCCACCACACACACACACACATGCACACGCGTGCACACACACAGCACTCTTGTTTCTGATTGCCCTTACACCAATTATGCCTGCGTTGGCCTGCTCACTTAGCTGAGAGAGATGGATTAGAATGAAAGGACATACCAACGGTCACAAACATGCCAGCGCAAGCACACGCACACACACTCTCACTCTCTCTCTCTCTCTCAGACACACACACACACACACACACACGAACACACATTCATACCTGCCCTATCAAGTGTCCGTTTTTGTAAAAAAGTTGAAATGGGAGTGTAGAGAACAAAAAGTCCAAACAAAAAGCTTCCATCAACAGTCATAGACTCCTCACAGCAACCACTATGCCTGTGTGTGACAGCGCGTCTGTGTGCCGTTTATCCTTTAAAGAAAACTGCGCAGTACATACAGGAGGACATATGCGGCTTTAATAAAGACGTCCATTATAATATCCTTTTGCAGCTCAGAGAAGAGAGAACTGCTTTTGTCCCTTATACAAGCACAAACACGGACAGATGGGCATCAACGAAATGTAGAAATGGCTTGGCTGCTTGAAGAGCAATCTGTATTTGTTCCTTTCTATTTGGTGATAAATGATTGTTCACACCTTCTTTTCATGTTCTTCAGAACTTTTGTAGCACTGTAAAAGCATACTGCTTTCACTTGGAAGACGTGTAGGCTTAAAATACAAGACCAATTAGCAGTAATGGTGTTTCCGTTCATCTCAAGTCAATTTCCAATTAGGATAAAAGAGAGTGAGGAATTTTTTTAATGAAATCTAAATAGTGCTTACAGGGGTCATGACAGGAGAAATCAAATTTTCCTTGTAATAATAATGTAATGTAAAAGGTTATCATACCATGAAAACGTCCTGCAAGTTTCATAGCTTATTACATCCTCCTCAGTACAAAAACAGCATTTATTTAACCAAGCTCCAAAACTGGCTCGTTTGGATGTGGTGGGATTTGTGACGTCACACTGACAAATACATTTACATATGACTGCCCCTACAGAAAGACATCAACACCTACTTTTACATCATTGCACCGCTGGCCCTGCCCGGTGGTGCTCAGTCGCTGAAAACAGTTCCGCACGTGTTATGGCAGGGGGTGTTGATAATTGATTCATAGGCAAAGATGTTAGATCATAGAAGCTGGTGGTTACATTGAAGTCTTAAAGGTAAAGGACACAAAAGCCGATCGTTTCAGCCAGAGGGTCAGAGACAGGGTGGAAAAAGGTCATAAATTACAAATATTTGTATGTTTTTTTTTGTGCAAGAAATCTTTACCAATATTTATAATTGCACCTCAGGGAACATGTCATGACCCTGTTAATCCTTCTCAAAAGTGGAAAAGTTATATTATTAAGCATATTAATAAGCATATTATTCAGTGACCGCTGGTCATGATGCTACAGTCTGGGCTAAAAATAAATCACCCACAGTATGACAGTTATTTGTGATGCTGTTACCATCCATCTATCCATTTTCTGTACCGCTTATCCTGCACAGGGTCGCAGGGACCATGGAGCCAGGGCACAATCACACACCCTGGACAATTTGGAAATGCCAATTAGCCTACAGTACCTCTTTGCACTGGGGGAGGAAACCCCCGAAGCATGGGGAGAACATGCAAACACCACACACACAGGGCGGAGGCAGGATTCAAACCCCCAACTGCAGAGGTGCGAGGCAAACATGCTAACAACTAAGCCACAATGCACCCCCTAGTGCTGTTATACTTAAGACATTTGTTAACATTGAATAATTTGATGCTGATGCCAAAAATTTAAACTTACACAGATTTTTTTTTTGAAAGACAAAGGGCTTAGCCCTGTTTAGCCCTGTTTATGTTAGCCACTTTATACCAGCTGCCCCTGATACTGAAAAAATACAGTATATACATATACAGTATAATGTTATTGGTCAGGTTATCAGTCATACATCTTTTAAAAATCTTTGTAAGAAATAAAATTCAACCAAATCACTGTCGCCCCAAATGAATGCACACAAATTTTTCACAAAATCACATTCCTTTGACTGTGTTTCATCTGGTGTTGTTGATTATGCCATTGTGTTGCCTGTCTTTACAGTACTCATAGCTGATAGAGACACATAGTTCAGTTTTTTCTTAATGACATTTTCAGACATTTGTTTTTAAATTTGCAAAACATTTGGAAGGACCCAAACCTACAGACATCCAAATATGGTTAAAAGCTCATAGTGTGTGAGCTCACTTGCTTTTAACCAATATAGTATCTATGCCATTCTTGCCTGGGCCATATTAGCTAAATAGAGTTTCCATGATTACAAGTGAAATAATAAAATTCTCTGTTCTCAACATCAGATTATACAATGAATATCTTCTAATGACAGACTATGAATAAAGAAAATGAAAATGTTCTGCTTACGTCATTAATCAGCATAATTGGGGCTCATGCAGAAAAGTGAGGTTGAGGTAATAAGGATAGTTTTTCTGTCCATTAGTTATTGTTCTTTCAGCTGCTACCGTTAGGGGTCACCATCATTGGTCCGCATATTTGATTTGGCACAGGTTTTACACCAGATGCCCGTCCTAACGCAACCCTCCCATTTTATCCGGGCTTGGGACCGGCACTAAGTGCAACCCAGTGTCTATGTTGGTTCCCTGCCCGGGAATTGAACCCAGACCGCAGCAGTGGGAGCGTGAGATCCTTAGCCACTGAACCATCAAGAGTTTTCTGTCCATTAGTTTCATTTACATTTCACCATTGAATTCAATTCAATGTGTAGAACACTTTTAATAATGGACATTGTCACACAGCAGCTTTACAGAAATGCGGATATAAATTTTTAATATAAATTTATCCCTAACGAGCAAGCCAGAGGCGACTGTGACAAAGAAAAACTCCCTGAAGTGACAAGAGGAAGAAATCTTGAGAGGAACCAGACTCAAAAGGGAACCCATCCTCATCTAGGTGACACCAGATAAACCAGATCATTTTTGTAGCTGTTCCACAAATTTCACATAAGCCTATGACGTCCTCCTATTGGTGGCTCTGAGATTTTAAGAAAACATTTCTGACACTGACAGACAATTGTTGTCGGTTGTCTTTCTTTACAGTGACACTAAAATTGCCTCCAATGAGCATGTCACATTATGCGTTCTAAGAGCACTTGCCGCAAACTGAATTATTTTACAATGTGCAATATTTTTTTTGTTTGTGCCAATAAAAATTGGGCTGAGAATCATACAATTTCTAAACTCTGCTAAACCAGAGGAAGTACTAAAGTTGCAAAATGCAGTCTGTCGAACCCAAGTGCTCATTTGCAAGTGCCAGTGTAAATGTATTATGTTTATGTCCTATGAAATAGGGCAGCTTTTACCTCTCAGGCAATACAGGAGAAATAGCCAGTTGGAGCAAATTGATAATGACTGAATTGGGACAAAATGTGGTAAAAAAAAAACAAAAACAAAAGAGAAATGCATCTTATTTGAGAATCAGGTACATAAAAAACAGCAAAGCATGTTTGACTTCGGAACTGTTGGCCAGAAAAAGAGACAGAAAAAGAATGTTATCTGTAAGCAAATTTAACACATTCTCACGATTGCAAAATTATATGAATTGTGGCAAATGGTCTGAGTTATGGTGGGGGGGTAGTCAGATTAGCAGTACATTTGTGTTTAATCCAATTACTTGTGATTGGAAGGTTGTAACTTTAAATTCCTGACCGCAATTATTCCCATAACCAAAGCGCTCAGCCTACAACTGCTCAGCTGTGTGGCTGGACTGCATCCTGTCACGATTCAAAGACGCTTTCAAAAAAATGCATCTGCTAAATGAATAAATATTATTGTAAAATCATTTCGTACATTACAGTGCATACCAATTTTGTCTTGAATCTGGTTGGTAATTTCAAATCCATAATTATTATCCACTTTAGGGCTCAAAAGTCAAAGCAGCCACTGCTCAAAAAAGCCAACGGAACCTGAACTATGCCCTGCAGCCTGAAGTTTGATATTTTGACCAGCATAAAAGAATAACTCTACCTCATCTTTAATAAATTATTCATGGCACACCTAACATAACAGCAATGCCAAATGAACGCATTCATAATTCATACGTGGTATTAATGGCCGGCATTTCAGATGGCCAGATCTATTCTGAGGGCACTTTGCTTGTCCGCTTTCAAGTGAGGGGAGGAGTGATCTAAGTGAGCTCTCGTTACCCCAGATGGTCTCACATAGAAATCTCCTTTCCCTTCTGTTTTTCATCCTCTACCCCCTAGCTCCCACTCCCCTTCCAGATCTTTGACACATTGTTTGTGATTGCTGGGATGATTTGGCGATTAAGGGCGCGTAATCCGATCACTGGGACACAGAGAGCAAAGCCAGGGCTCAAACACAGCCATGCACTTCATTGCAACAGACTGTAGATCACGCTTCTTAACCAGCCAAAGGCCAATTCCCTTTCAATTAGCTACCAGAATGGGATGACTGCATGCCACCTTTCCTATTTTCCTGCCCATCATGTCTGGCCCATCTGCTGTGGTTAGCCACAGTACAGCCCTCTAAACGATCCACAGCACTTTTAGGAGCCATTATCAATTAGAAAGACTTAAACTTTCCATATCTTTGGGACTCTACTCTCATTTTAACGTGAGCAAAAGGGTATTAAAAAGAAAAAACAGAAGGTGTAAGATGCAAGAGAGAATAAGACTGCTATGCACTCCAGAACAGTGTGAGGTTTGAGTAGAAATGTATAGTCTTGCCGAAATGTATGTCATTAGTCTCATGTTGACTTGGACAGGTTTGCTTTAGATAAGAACAGGAAACGTGAACAGATAAGCATTCGCATCGACTCGCTGCTGACCGCTATCGGAAATCATAGCACATTAACCTTCAGGACGTAGTGAATGTGAACTTGTGTGAACAGTATGGATGTGTTGTAACATACAGGGAGAGGTGCTGAGAAACATAAAAGACAGAATGAGAGGGAAGACGGACAGAGAAATAGACAGAACATCTTAGGGGGGAAAGGGTTCTTTAAGGGTTCCTTGGCTCGTTAACAGTTCTGGTTTTCAAAGGGGTTCTACAGAAAATGAACTGATGTAGGATTCATACACAGAAC
Organism: Stegophilus panzeri; assembly: GCA_024331685.1. Classification (NCBI taxonomy): domain Eukaryota; kingdom Metazoa; phylum Chordata; class Actinopteri; order Siluriformes; family Trichomycteridae; genus Stegophilus; species Stegophilus panzeri. The sequence continues at coordinate 13,984,824 of JANDJT010000103.1, forward strand.
CTGGAGAACAGGTATTCCAGACGACCAAAGCAAACCAAAGTATGCTTCTAGATTTCTAGACAGACAGACAGACAGACAGACAGACAGACATGAAAAGAGAGACAGACAGAAGCACTGAGTAGAAGTGTATGTTCGAGTCTGTGTATTTTTCCCTGTGCTTTTTCGGTTCATCTTCTGCCATCAGTGCACCATCTGTCAAACGCAACACAAGAAGAGAATTTTTTTTTTTCTTACACAGCGCTCTTATTCACTGGATAAGAACCGGACACAGAACCCTGACAGAAATTGGTAAAATCCGGCATTAAACAGCTATCTATTACTGTTTACCTTCACAGATTCACAATGAGAAATACCTCAAAGGATTTAATTACAAAGAACACAGAACCCTGAAAAAATGGACAGGATATCAGTGTTTGGAGTTAGATCCGTATCCATTATTGGTTACCTCCACAGACTGATCCTGAGAAATGCCTTAAAAAGCATCCAAATATGCAATTAAGGAACCCGAAATTAAGGAACACAATTTGCAACCATTCACATTTAAGTGCCTTAGCAAACGCAGGCTATATGGATAATAATGTGAGTCTGACGATTGATTTTGGGCACGTTTTGTGTGACCAAATTCTCCATAACACACATAGGTGATGTGCAGAGCAGCTGAGCGGGGATACCACCCCTAACCGGACTTTACACATCAGTGCAGGATCCGCGCGCATCCAAAGAAAAGTTTCCCAATGATAGCTATAAAGCAGCGCAGAAGTTAAAGTTGAAGCGCATGGTATCCCGTCACTAATGAGCTCAAGACGCAGATTTAGTTTTTATCCTGCTAGAATTACATCCGTTCTCATTTACCTTCCCTCCCTGAAACAGCCGCGATGACGCACAAAAACGTGAGAAAATCCACAGTCATGGTCAACGGCGTCCTCCGCTGTCGCTTCATCCCTTTCCGTGGAAAAGCCGCACTCCTCCGCTTCTTCACGCGCTGGATACTCCGCTATTCCACAAGGCGAACGTGGCGCGTCACATCGCCAGCCGTAGTAAGGAGCGCGCGCGCGCGCTAGTGTGTGTGTGTGTGTGTGTGTGTGTGTGTGTGTGTGAGTGAGTGAGTGAGAGAGAGAGAGAGAGAGAGAGAGAGAAAGAGAGACAGGCGGCCTCAGTGGCGCGGCTTACTGAGCGCCCGAGCGCGCGGGGACCCGGCGGACCACGCCCCCTTCTCCTACCCTTTAAACCAACAAGACCAATCGTGGATCGACGGCTGAAAGTGATTGACCAATCGCACGCGCGTTTTCCCTCCCTCATGCCTTGTTATTCAAAAGCCAAAACTTTTCTCAGCAGCTCGTTCCAGCCTCAGCGCGCGAGTTAGAAAGGAAACAGCGCCGACATGCGGTCGAGTTAAGTACATCGCTGTCAATTACTAACGAAGCACATGACTGGGAAAGCATTATTATTATTATTATTATTATTATTATTATTATTATTATTATTATTATTATTATCATTATTATTATTATTCGTGCCACCCACCCTAGTGCTCAGTGCTTAGGCTAATACATACTATGTTTTATTGTTTGTTTGTTTGTTTTCCGTGTCTGAGAGGAGCACAGATGAACAACAAAACACGATTAGAAAGTTTATAACAGTTCATTATTATTATTATTATTATTATTATTATTATTATTATTATTATTATTATTATTATTATTATCCATTGATTTGCCATACCACTTATCCTACACAGGGTTGCAGGTGAGCCTGGCGCCTATCCCGTGGAACTCAGGGCAGGAGCGTGGGACGCCCTGGACGGTGTGTCAACTCATCACAGGGCACAATCACACACACTCACATGCCCATTCACACACTACAGACAGGATTCGAGCCCGGTGCGAGGCCACCGTTCTCCCCTATTATTGTTATTGTTGTTGTTGTTGTTGTAGCAGCAGCAGCATTGCCCATTTCCTTTGAAAACGTCATTTACTTCTGTTTAGTTTTCATGGTAACATTTTTTTTATATATATATTTGGAGTTTAGAGTGATTTGTGTCCCAGTAATTGTTGTGCCAACCCAATGTGTATCCGAAAACCACACTATGGTCACTATATAGTGCACATTATTAAGGTTTTGCTATTATCATGCTATAGGATGGAAGTCTTTATGTAAAATCTATTTACAAATGCCTAACTACATAGAGTATATTCTACAATATCTCATAGGACACGTATCTAGGGAATAAGGAGCACAGGATACATACAATCTCTATCTCTCTTTCTCTCTCTCTGTTTCTCGGCGTGAATAATTGATTGTAATGACCAACAGTTTCAAAAGTGGAAAAAAAGTAAACAAAAAAAGTGACGATGGTGGTGTTTGTGATAGAGAGAAAGAGTCGAAATGCATGTTTATACATGTTAAATATACAGGTAATATTTACACTAAAACGTACACATTTACACTAATATTCACATTGATTTAGTTTAGGGTTCTACTCTTTTTTCTTAGAGTATGACATTTTCTTTTCTTGCTGTCAATAACTGTTGTATGCGCAATATGTCCGTATGGGGGGGTGGGGGGCGATAATGTAAAAATCTGCTAATTACTTATATCTGGTGTCGTATTTTACAATTAGGCTGCATCCCCATTGTGCATCAGTGATAATTGCTCGTCTCCAAGATGAAGCACGGGAGAAAGAGCGCCAAGAAAACGTCAAACGCAAAAAAATTGAAACAGAAATTAGTTCACAGAAAGCACATTATTTTCTGTGATTAGGGGAGTGTGCAGGTTTTCACCATCAAGGCTGAAATAGACATTCAGAAAGGTATCGGCGTTAATTGGCGCTCTCTTCATTAATCCAGCAGTTTATTAAGTGTTAGATATAAATGAGCTCGAGCGCGCCTGGGCTCGTTTATTTGTGCACGCGCTTGTTTGATCTGCGCATGCGCGCACGCACACTCACCCCTCTCCGGTGAGACCATACAGACCTGCTCCACTAATTGCGTGTGCATGCTGGATACGTGGCCTAGCACATTATCTCCATCAGGACTGGAGGTAGACATTTGAATTCCAATTGGCCTCTAATTAGCCTGCAAATGCAGAGACATTTCATGACATTTCAGTTCCGTGCACAGCACACAACACCTCTGCCCTCCTCTGCCTCTATTTCTTTTTCCCCGCCTCCCTTCTTTATCCCTTCTCCACACATCTCTCACAATTTCCATTTCCTGCAGTTCTCATTTTCCATCTTATATGCTTTCTCCATCTTCTGCTTGTTCTCTGGGGCCCTGGAACAGATGGTGGACACAAAGGACCCTCCCAAAGAGAGGAGCTGGACAGTGGCTGGATAAGAGAGTGTGTGTGTGTGTGTGTGTGTGTGTGAGAGAGAGAGAGATGTGGTTAGAGACCCCCCTCCTATGTCATTTTTAGAGTTATCAATAATACACCCCACCCCACTCAGATTTCCATCCCAGTGTGCTCTCACATCATACATACATGTACACATACGACTGTACACTCCCTCTCATCTCTCCTCTATTATCTATCTCTAAGTGTAGAGAGAAAATTTTATTGTAGTGCAATGCTTGTTATGTCTCATAGCAGAACAGCATCTGAAATCTTTGAAGACCTGGGTCTGAGTGTAATGCAGGTCATTTACAAAATGCTAGTCTGCATAAAAGTACTAATGAATCTTTATTAGCTAAAATAATAAACAAAACTAATTTGCCAAAAAAAAAAAAAAAAAAAGTTTCAGCAAGATGCTTCAGCAAAAAGTCGCCCCTGCGCTCATGAGAGATTTTTAAATCATTAATTTCTCCTGGATGGTTTATGCTAATGGTATAGATTGGCGTTTGGGTAAAAATAAATAAAAATAATAATAAATAAATAAATGAATAAATAAAACTTGGTTTTAAATTCACACTTGGGTTAGACTTTTTTTTTGTTTAGAACTTTTGTTTCCAAAAAAAGAAAAAGAAATTGATTTAAGCAATGTTCAGTATGAGGTTAGCAGCCCCAGCTGTCATAAATGTGTCTTTTAACGAACATAAAAACAAAGGTCAATTTTTAGTATCTACATTGTCTTGTTGCTGTTAATAAATTGCTTAAATGAGATTTTTTTTGCTTATGTGGAACCAAGAACACCAGCATTACCAACAGTAGTAAAAATATACAGAATGGTATGGAGTAGAGTCTGAGGCTGAATTCCTTCAAGCCCAAATTCCCACAGCTTATTGGAGACCGACATTTCAAATGAATACACTTGGTGAAACTCCCCCAAGATTTATTTAAGCATGCTTCATTGACACATCCATAACACATGAGCAGTAGTCAGTGAGATAGCATATATGAAATATCATACATGTAAAAGTCTTTGGAGAAACTAGACATAGACTAAGCACAGATCATCTAATCAAAGTACATGAAGAGAGAAATGACAGAAACATGAGTTTTGGTACATTTGAAAGAAAAAGCAGATTAATAGCAAGGACATATTGTCTATGCTTGCTACTCAGACAAGATTTGGCATTGTGTCTACCTTAACATTAAAATCACTGACAGGTGAAGTGAATAAATTGTCAGTGGGGTGATTGTCAATGGGGTGGGATAATTTAGGAAGTAAGTGAACATTCAGGTCATCAAATTTGATGTGTTGGAAGCAGGAAAATGGGCAAGCTAAAGGATCGGAGCAACTTTGACAAGGGCAAAATTGTTATGACTAGATGACTGGGTTAGAGCATCTCCAAAATGCCAGGTCCAAAATGCCAGGTCTTCTGGAATATTCCCAGTATACAGTGGTTGTCAGAACACACAGTGTATCACAGCTTGCTGCGTATGGGACTGTGTAGCTGCAGACCTGTCAGAGTGCCCATGCTGACCCATGTCCACCACCTAAAGCGCCTACAATAGGCACATGATGAGCAGATCTGGACCATGAAGCAACAGAAGAAGGTGGCCTGGTCTGATGAATCATGTTTTCTCTTTCATCATGTGTATGGCCAGGTGCTCGACTTAGCTGGGGAAGAGATGGCACCAGGATACACTATAGGAAGAAGACAAGCTGGCAAAGGCAGTGTGATGCTCTGGGCAATGTTCTGCTGGGAAACCTTGGACCCTGGCATTCATGTGGATGTTACTTTGACACATACCACCTACCTAAACATTGTTGCAGACCAAGTACAGTGCTTCATGGGAACAGAATTCCCTAATGGCAGTGGCCTCTTTCAGCAGGATAATGCACCCTGCCACACTGCAAAAATTGTTCATGAACGGTTTGAGCATCATGATAAAGAGTTCAAGGTGTTGACTTGGCCTCCAAATTCTCCCAGATCTCAATCCAATCGAGCATCTGTGGGATGTGCTGGACAGACAAGTCCAATCCATGGAGGCCCCACCTCTCAACTTACAGGACTTAAAGGATCTGCTGCTATGTTTCGGTGCCAGATACCACAGCACACCTTCAGAATATTAGCTATTAATTAGCTAATATTTAGCTGTGTCCCTGTCTCAACTCAAACATACTATTTCTTATATGAAGCCTACTGGTTCTTCGTGTGATGTTATTCCACTCACTTTGTTTAAGGAGGTGGTGGACTCAATTGGTCTAAGTGTGTTATTGATTGTCAACGGTAGCCTGTTCACTGGTATTATTGCTAACTACTTTAAACATGCTATCATTCAGCCTCTTCTTAAGAAAGCAAATCTTGATTCGTCTGATATGAACAATTTTGTCCAATATTAAAATTATCTTTTATTTCAAAATTATTAGAGAAGACTGTGCTTGCACAACTAAATAACTTTTAGCTAGTAACAACATACTCTATAAATTTCAGTCAGGTTTCAGAGCCGGTCATAGTACTGAGTTGATTGTTTTAAATTATATCTTATTAGGTGTGGATTCTGGTAGTCCTGTTGCTCTTCTGCTGCCTGATCTTAGTGCCGCTTTCAATACAGTCAATCATGACATACTCATTGATCGCCTAAGAGAGCAGGTTTGTATTCAGGGATTAGCCTTGGATTGGGTCTCCTCATATCTTAAGGGTAGAACCATTTCAGTTTGTTAAGAGAAGTGTTCTTCATTGGTTGTTCCATTAATGTGTGGGGTTCCTCAGGGCTCCACCTTCGGACCTGTTTTGTTTTCCCTTTACATGCTTCCATTAGGAAAGATCATTGATAAGCATGGCATATACTACCATCTGTATGCTGATGATTCTCAACTTTACTTTCCTATTAAACTGTTTCCTATTAAAGTGTTGGTTGGCAAACTACTTTCTCCAATTAAACAAGGATAAGTCAGAGTTTATTCTTTTAGGTCAAAGGGGACATGAGGTGGATTTAAATGACAACTAGTCATTACTTTCAGGGAAAAAACTCTCCTGTGTCAAAAAACTGGGTGTTATTTTTGACACTGAGCTCAGGTTTGATCACCAAATAAATGCTGTTGTTAAAAATATTTTCCATCTTAGATCTATAGCAAAGTTGAAGTCCATCCTCTCTTTTGATGATTTGGAGAAGGTTGTGCATGCCTTTGTGTCTTTTCATTTGGACTACTGTAATGCTTTGTATCTGAGTGTGAGTCAGGCCTCTCTCTCTCGCCTGCAGCTGGTCCAAATTCAACTGCTAGGCTTTTAACTGGCACCAGGAAAAGAGACCATATTACCCCAGTATTGATTTCTTTACATTGGTTGCTGATTTCCTACAGCATCCAGTATAAAGTGTTGCTATATGTATTTAAGTCTCTTCATGGTCTAGCACCAGAGTATATCTCAGACTTAATAAGGCTGTATCAACCTTCAAGGTCTCTTCACTCTGGAGTTCATCTGTGTCTGTTGGTTCCTCGATCTCATCTTCTCAGGGGGCCTTAAAAACGTATTTATTTTCGCTGGATTTTAATTAATGCATTATATATTGTACTGTGTCAATTTATTTTATTTTGTCTTTGTCTGTTTTAAATGCTTATTGTATTCTTGACTGTATGTGTGTGATAATTTTTATAACTCCATGTGCAGCACATTGCGGTTTTTGAAAGTGCTCTAGAAATAGAGTTGAGTTGAGTAATATTTGTAGCAAATATCGACAGGTTTTATTATTGGCTATACATTGGCTATACTGTATGAGAATATGATAAAGCAAAAAAGTATTTCCTGATTTCTACTGTTTTGGTATATCTCATACTAAATTTATCCAAAAAAATTATCCAATACCAACTGGGCCTGTGTGAAAATGTATTTGCCCCCGTAGTTACCAATTCCCCTAATCTATGAAACTGCATTCATAATGCAGTTCAGCTGGACTACACGCAACCTGGCCTGATTACTGAAAACCATGTTCAATCAAATCAGCACTTCAATAGAACTTTTTCAACAGCATGAAGTTGGTTAAAAGGTCTTACCCAGTGACACATTATTCCAAAATTGAAAGAAATTCCAGAAATTATGAGAAAGATAAGAAAGATCCTCAAACCTTTTTGAGAATGCTCTGTGGATTGTTTATTCGAAAGTGGACCTGTTTGGAAGACAAGGGTTCAGTTACATCTGGCATAAACCAAACATTGAATTCCAAAAAATGTACATCATATCTACATACATGGTGGTGGAAGTATGATAGTGTGGGCATGCGTTGCTGCTTCAGGGCCTGGGCAACTTGAAATAATTGAGGGGAATATGAATTCTGCTCTATACCAAAAAATCCTAAAGGAGAATATCCGGTCTTCAGTCCCTAAGTTGAAACTCACAACTGGATTATACAACAAGACAACGATTCAAAGCATAGGAGTAAGTCCTAGTACTAGAAGTAAGTGAAAGACCGATCTCCAGTTATCAGAAGTGTTTGGTTGCAGTTATTGCTGTTGAAGGTGGCACAACCAGATTTTATGTTTAAGGGGGCAATTAGTTTTTCACTAGGTTGATAGCTGTTGGACAACTTTTTTTGCTTCAATAAAAAAAATAAAAATTGTATTGTATGTATAATCAGGTTGCCTTTGTTTTATGTTGTATTTAATTTGAAGAGCTAGTATGAGAGAGACACAAAAACAGAAGAAATCAGAAAGCATACTTTTTCATAGCACTGTAGATTTGTTGTCTACACAGAACCAAAAGTGGATATTTATTTTTGCAATATCAATCAATCACAATCAATTCCTTTCTTGTCATTGCACCAAACGCAACAGAATTAAGTAGCAATCCTTGTGGTGCATTCACATATAAATGGAAAAAAAAAAAAAAAAAAAAAAAAAACCGCAAGTAAGTAAATAAGTAATTAAGCTTTATTTATATAAACAATGTTTATAAAGTGCTTTACAGAAGACATACAGTAGATACAGTAAAATAAAATCAGTAGTAAGAAATAAAATTAAATAAATAAAATAAATAAAAAGCTAAGCAAATTAAATAAAATAATACAAATGCAAGTGTGCAAGCAAGTATGGAAAATGTACTTTTTTAAGTAGGAAAATACCTAACTTTTTATCATCTGACATGAGGTATTACATATCAGAATATTGCACATCGCTGAATTGCAGTGGCCCTATGTACAAGTAGTGCAGTTAAGAATATATCCCTTCAAAGTGCAGTTGAAATGTAACATCTATGCAGTGTTCTGTGAATGTAACTACAAGTATTGTGGTACTGATATTCATGCAGGTCCAAAAGTCTACAGTATGTCACTGTTATTGAGTCTATTTGTCCATGATACATTGGACCTGAAGCATCTACCAGAGGCTGCGCTACTGAGGAAGCGAGAGCTGAATAAGTCCTCCAGGGAGGGTAGTAGCCCTTTCTGGGCTGTACTGATCTGCTACTGAGCACCTGGCATACCACACAGAGATGCAGAACATTAGCACACTCTCGATGGAGCAGTGGTAGTAGGACACCAGTAGTCTCTCTTGCAGGTGGTTTTGCCTGAGGACCCTCAGGAATTGGAGTCTCTGTTGTGCCTTCTTGACTACTGTGGTGGTGTTGATAGCCCAGGAGAGATCTGCAGAGATGCATGTGTCCAGGAACCTGAAAACAGGAACCCTTTCCATAAAGTCCACATTGATGTATTGTCGCTTGGGGACTGCACTGCTCTTCCGGAAGTTTATTATGAGTTCTTTTGTTTGTAAGGAGTTCAAAATGAGACTGTTCTTTGAGCACCACACTGCCAATCTTTGGACTTCATCCCTGTAAGCTCTCTCGTCTTCTCCTAAGATAAGTCATGTCGTCTGCAAACTTATTAATGGTGTTGGTAGGATAAATGTAGGCACAATCATGAAGGTATAGAGAAGAGGGCTCAACACATAGCCTTGATCCAGTGAAAAGTGTGCTGACAAAGTCCTAAGTCAGCAAATTTGAGTCTGCAAATGAGTCAGCAAATGGTGGTGTTAAAGGCAGGGCTGAAGTCTATGAAGAGCATCCTCACATACAGTTGCAATCAAAATTATTCAACCCCAATTGCAAATTAGGTTTATTGTGTAAATTTACAGACTTTCAGCAGTTTGCAATGAACAAATCAAACAAAAGCAATTGAAATAGTTCAACACAACAAATGCTTCAAATGGTTTCCCCAAATTCAACTGAAAATGCAACTTATAATGACTTCTCCAGTCTCACAATTATTCAACTCCTTCATGGCAAACATCTTTAGTACTTAGTAGAGCACCCTTTTGCTGTTATGACCTTCTGTATATGAGATATAGCTTCTGGCAACATTCCTGAGGAATCTTAGCCCATTCCTCATGAGCAATGGCCTCCAGTTCAGTAATAATCTTGGGTTTGCATGCTCCAACTGTCTGCTTCTATGGGGATCAAGTCAGGTGACTGTGATGGCCTTGTAGAATCTTCCAGGACTTCTTCTACAACCAAGCCTTGGTGGAATTTGAGGTATGCTTGGGATCATTGTCCTATTGGAAGGTCCAATGACGCCCAAGCTTCA
>JANDJT010000103.1:14006176-14016971 GCA_024331685.1 Stegophilus panzeri
TTTCTGAAAAAAACAGAGAGAAGTGAAGAGTTTTTAGGACTGTTCACACAGACAACAAACATGCGGTCTTTCGCTGAAGATAATAAGGCTGATGACGTGGTTTACAGGCTCCGTTTTATAGTCGCGCGAGGGTGCTTCCTACAGCATGAAGCTCATGCAACATTCAGTTCCCTTTGAAAGGGAACTGCATGAATTTTCACACATTTTTATTTTTTATTTTTTCATAGTGTTTAAGTCTCTAAATGGAATACAGCTTTAGCTATTGAAAAGAGTTTATTAACAAAAGCCTTTTGCACACAGACAAATAAAGCTTCTTTCTCTATTAATGTTTTCATCAAGGTGCAGCAAACCTTATGACCTGTAATGTGACCCAGCACTCAAAGTCCAGATTACACCCTAACAGAATGGTCTGTGCGCAATTCCTCAAGAAAAATATATGTTGTAAAAATATTATGTTTTATTTCTCAACCTGCACAAATCAATCTGTTTTGAAGAAATCTGGAGCACAGGTTATAAAATGTAAAGTTTGTGTTCCCAAAAAACAAACAGAAATACTTATGTCTGGATCATACTTGTATGGATCATACAAGGTGCTATTTTCAGAGAGGGGTCTTATTTCATTCATTCATTCATTCATCATCAGTAACTGCTTTATTCTTGTCTGCTACATTCTTTTCCTGGAAGCACTGGGTGTGAGATGGGAAAACACCTTGGCTTGGAAGCCAATCCATCATAGGGCAACATGCACACATACATTCAGACATACATGTAAGAACAAGTTCAGTTACCAGCATGTTTTTGGAAAGAAACTAGCTAACTCCACACAGGAAGTCCACACAAACAATAACCTGAGTTCAGGATCAGTAATCACAGAACTGATCAGGGAGACGGCCAATTTAAGGCCTGTCTCAATTGCAAAATCTTTCCAGTGAACTGGAAAGTTCGCTCCCTTAAAACCCCCACTACCCCACTGTTGCCACAAAGTCTAGAATGTCTTTGCATGCTGTAGCATTAAGATTTCCCTTCACTGGAACTAAGGGGCCCAAACCTGTTCCAGCATGACAAAACCCGTGTGCACAAAGCTAGCTTCATTTAAGCCATGATTAGTCAAGGGTGGAATGAAAGTAATGGAAGGACCCCAGGGAACCCCTGTGGGATGAACTGGTACTCCGACTACTGTACACCAAAGGTCTTCTCAACTGACATCAGTGCCTGACCTCTCTAACGCTCTTGTGGCACAAATCTCCACAACCAAAATCGAGTGGAAAGCCTTCGCAGATGAGTGGAGATTATTATAACAGCAAAGGAGAGACTAAATCTCGAATGGGATGTTCAAAAGCGCATATGGGTGTGATGATCAGGTGTCCACAAACCTTTTGCCATATACTGTACATATGTTATTCACTATTCTCTCACCATCATGCCTGAATTCGTTTTCCTATTGTTGATTATATTGGATTCCATTTTGGCTGTGTGTAACTATGTAGTAAGACTTTATTCATACCTAAAGTCGGGATGTGGTGATATCTGATGTATCTGAGTGGGCATATGATATATGCATACAAATGTCTTGCCAATTCTGACCACACATTTTTTTCCCCCTCAACTCCTGAACATTTTATTTATTCTAATTGTCATTAGATTCTAGTTGAGGTTATTTATACATGTGTTTGAGTTACTGTTGATTCAAGTGAGCAGGGACATAGGTTAATAACTATAATAACGCAATACTCAAATATGATGACTGCGATTTCCACCGTGGTTATAGTGTACTATCATGTTTATCTCATATTTAACAACAACAACAACAACAACAACAACAACAATAATAATAATAATAATAATAATAATAATAATAACTGTAACTTTAATTTATAGCATGCCTATCTTTGTTCAGGATTTCACAGAGGTTTTTTTTTTGTTATTGTTGTGGCCAAAAATCCTTGATTTTGCTGTGGCTTTTCTCAGAATTTGTGATTTTTTTGTGGAAAACTACTTTAATTGGTGAAATTGCAACTGCACAAAATTGTTTTGCATGGTCTTTTGCAGCGATGCTTGTTGGTAAATGAGACCTTTTAGCTGTCCTCATGTTCAATGCATGTGAATTTGAAGAGTGCTTTGGCTGAATGCATGTTGCGATGACGTCCCATGACGTGTCTTTACCGAAATCTGCATCGAATCTTTGGTAATTTAAGAAAAATTGCAAACTCCTCCGAATATTGTGGAGTTTGTTTGATTTTGCGTAAATTTCTGCAATCACAAAATTGTGAAATCCTGGAGGGACTGTTTGTGGACTTGAAATGTTGATTTCAGATTTGTCTAAAAATGCATTTCATTCAAAATTCCTTCATCCTAACTGTGTTAATTGGTGTCATTTCTTAACAACCAGCAACTGATCCTAACTCAATTAGTACAGACCTTTTCAAGGCATTACAATTAAGAGTTCACTCCCTGTTGATCGTTCTGCTGCTGCTGCTGTCAATGTGTCCCAGAATAGCTTAGAATGAGCAATGTTTATTGAATAGCTATTAGCTGATTAATGAGTCATCTTCCAGTGCTGCCTCTCGGGGTGTATTTGTATGCTAATCGTCGAATGACAGTTCACACTGGGGAGAACCTCACTTTTACTGTGCACTCATAAAATGATTTGTAACTTCTAGCAGCAAGACTGATATATTATATCCTCTTTGTGAGGGATAGATAAGAGACTCACAGCTTGAGCATGGATGCAATATTGTAGTAAAAGACACACACACACACACTTTCCTCTAAAGCAGGCAACAATTGAAGATGTTTATCAGCGTGGTAACAGGGTTGTGATTAATATTTTGAAATTAAACATAGTAAATGTAATTAAAGCCCTGGACTAATTATTCAGGATGAATTATGTCTTCACCAAAACAATTAGTTTGGAGTGGTTCAGTACTACTACCACTGATCACATGTACAGTGCCCTCCACTAATATTGGCACCCTTGGTTAATCTGAGCAAAGAAGGTTGTGAAAAATTGTCTTTATACATTTGATCTTTTGTTAAAAAATCACAAAATCACAAAAAATATGCTGTTTTCATTGATATCAAACAATTGCTCACAAAACACAGGTTTATCAAAAAAAAAAATTGTTAAATATAGGTGTATCACAATTATTGGCAGCCATATGAATTCATATGAGAAAAATATATTTGAAGTATATTCCCAGTGATATTTAATTTTTTTTTAGTACACCTGAGTGACGAGGAATAGGAAATTGTTCAACCATGACTTCCTATTTCACAGGGGTATAAATATGAGGCCAAAATCCCTTAGTCATTCATAACAATGGGTAAGACCAAGGAATATAGCTGTGATGTGTGGCAAAAGGTTGTTGAGCTTTATTGAGTTGAGTTCCCTTTGAAAGGGAACTGCCTTATGTCTCCTTATGTCTTATGTTCCCTTTCTCTTACTCATGACATCATCAGTGTAAAATGAAATCTGTGTAAATCAGTGTAAAATGAGAGTCCAAAAAGGCCTCTGTAATTTATATGTGAAAAGGTCAATGCAAGTTTCAATTTATTACCAACATAAATTATACACAGATAAAACAGACATTCATGAGTCATGACAAAAGGGTTGCTTCTTAAACAATGGTATGGTATTGATAAATAATTTAGAAAAGAAGAACAAAAAGCTTTAAAACGCCACAGTTTTTGTATGATACACCATCTCAGTATGTCAAAATTATATTGAAATGATTCCTAAGCATTTCAACACTTGATGATCATGAGAACGCGCGCACACACATAGCTTACTGTCAAGAGCGAGCATAGGTGCCAGTTAAAATACATGCTGTGAGTAACGTATATGGTCTAATTGACATTTTTGTGGTGGTAAATTATTTGTTAAAATTGTTAAGAGTCATATGCTATTGTAATTAACATTATTTTATCAGCTTGCTTCATTCACACTCAAGCCGTAAAGTGACCTCAAGATACGGGTAAACTTCATCTTAATCATTTCACCATAAACATTTGATGACCTGTGAGGGAAATTTATGCTTGAGATACAACTACAACGGGGGAAATAATTATTAGACGTGTCAACATTTTTTTCAGTAAATATATTTCCTATGAGACCATTCACATGACATTTTCACCAGACATCAGTATAACTCAAGAAATCCGCAAATATAAAGAATTCACAACGTTAAAATCCATAAATAATGTTATGTGTAATAAAGTGGAATGACACAGGAGAAAAGTATTGAACACGCTAACTGAAATGTATTTAATACTTAGTGTAGAGGCCTTTGTTTGTAATGACAGCTTCAAGTATGTATGAAGAAATTAATCAACCGCAGTATTCAGATGTGAATACAGATGTCCCCCACTATATATTTAGATTACAACATTTATTTTCCAAGAAAATGTGTCTTTTGAACACGTACAGATAAAGATATTATAATGCAAGATAGACAAGTTACAGCTGTTTAAACTTGGACAATGCACATGGCAAACTTATGTATGAGGAAATTAAATAGGAAATATACTGAACGTGTCTCACCTGAAAGTGTCTATTTGAAAGTGTCACAAAGCTTATTGTGCATATCAAAACTTAAATTAAAAATCACATCAGTAATAGTAGCACTTATCTGATTACACAGACATTTAGTGGTTAGGACAATACATACACTATATGGCCAAAATTTTGTGGATACCTGACCATCACACCCATATGTGGTATTTCTCCCAAACTGCTGCCACAAAGCTTGAAGAACACAATTGTCTACAATGTTTTTATATGCTGTAGCATTACAATTTCCCTTCAGTGGAACTAAGAGCCATAAACATGACAATGCCCCTGTGCACAAAGGTCATCAGTGAACACCTTTGGGATAAATTAGAACACCAATTGCACTCCAGACCTCCTCACCTGATATCAGTGTCTTACCTCACTAATACTCTTGTGGCTGAATTAACAAATCCCCACATCCATGCATCAAGATCTAGTGGAAATCCTTCCCAAAAGCATGGAGGTTATTGTATGAGCAAAGGGGGACTAAATCTGGAATGGGGTGTTGAAAAAGCACATGCGAGTGTCAGTGCCACAACCTTTTGACCATATAGTGTAGATAATGATACTGGATGATTGACTGATAAACAAAATTGAAGAATACTGTAATATCTGATCAAGCAACAACTAAACCCATTGTTTATAATGATTAACAAAGAAGTTTAGGTCACTGGCTGCTATTTTTTTTGCAATCCAAAATAGTTTGGTGTTTACTTTCTCTGGAGCAGAATGTGTCTTTTGCCATTTCAGCTCAACATCAGGGGCAATGTTTTGTTGCTCTGAAATCCTAGATTGTTACAGAACAGCAGGTGTCACTTGAGCACATTCCAATTTCACTGCCCAGAGACATTTACGCATGACATTAGATCTCCATCTTTTCTCCCAGTCTCACTACCCTGCCTTCACACACACATTAATTCACACACACACTCACATTAAAATGCATTAAAGCACAGTGGATAGGTAGGCTGCTACAGGCTGTGTCAAAGCCCAAGCGTTTACAAGGGCAATTCTAAAAGAAAACGAGTGTGTGTGGTGCATCTGTGTGTGTGTGTGTGTGTGTGTGAGAGAGAGAGAGAAAGAGTCTCCAATGGCAGTGCTGTTCATGCACTCTCATTGACTGGGCTGAGAAAAGGGATGAGCATTTATACAAACAAATCATCTTGGTGCGAGATTGCTCTTCCCGCATAGACCTGTTCCATTACCAGGTCATGGCTAGCTGAATAATGCTCAATTACAGTATCATTAAAGTAGAGGAACGGACCTGCAAGGAATAGGGAATAGGGAACAGGGGAAAGTGATTGAAAGGAGAGAGCAAAGCCAGATGCTTCATTTAAGTGCCAGTGAGTGGGTTGGAAGTACAGGTCTTATGAAACATAATGAGCTTTTCGGTTGAGAAACAACAACTCCTGGAACTGGTTCAACAAAAGGTGTTGGAGAATGTTCATGTGATGAAGAATAATGGATTTTTGATTAGCTAAAGCATTAGTTTATGCCAGTGTCATTTAGTTACTCCAAGCATCTTGCGTTCCACAAATGACGCACATGTGTATTCACTGGAGAGGACATTGAAAAGGAAAAAAAATACTTTTGGTACATCAATTGTTCAGGTTTGTCTACTAAATGTCAAGTCTCTCTCAGTGGCAAGTGGATTCTCAGCATCTTCTTTAAGCTATTTAGAAATTCACACAATCTTTGTTACACTTGAGTTGAATTACAGGGTTTGGTTGGAGACCTATGCTAGGCAAGCCCTATGATTGTAACACAACTGAGATGTAAATTAGTGAAGGTCACTGAGCTAGGCCCTTAAGCGTCAACTACTCAATTGTTTCCTGTCTCAACTGTAAGCAACTTTGGATAAAATTGTCAGCCACATAAGTAATGTAAACAACATGCTTTATCTGAGTACCAATTTAGGGGAATTACATAATCTGTAAGTAATCTGTAATGAGGTCAATAGCAATATGTGTACAGAAGATCTAGGAGACTAGTAGGTAGGGTGCCCAGCCCTCACAATAAAGTTACACTAACTGTAGCACTTGAGTTCATACTGAGGCAGCAACTTGTCTTGTTATGGGGACAATGTTTAGAAGTGAGATGTTGAGATATGAATTTAGATTTATTTTTTTTAGAATTTATTCATACACACACACACACACACACACACACACACACACACACATCCAATGACTACATAGGATCAGAACTGCTTGTGGTGGTTGATGTGAATGTCTGCTGCTGTTATTCTGCATGTTGTAGTTTTGTATCTGTTCTGTTATTCTAATGCTGCCCTTCTGTACCATATTATATTGGATTTTAGCACCTTAACACTCATGTATCTTTGCACTGTGTTAATTGTTAATAGATGTTGAATGTTATAACTTTGCCTTGTACATCAATTCAATGTTCTTTGCTGCTGTACCACCCAAATTTCACCTTGGGGTTAAAGATCAATCAATCTATCTACCTATTTATCTATCTGTCTGTCTGTTGCCCTAAGTGTCTGTTTCATATTGTCCAAAAGTACTGTGGCAATGGAGAATTTCAGTGGCAAAAACAATGGTTTCATAGAAATTGATGAATCCGATCGATGAATCCTACAGATCATATCAGTCTTGGTGTCCTTGAACCAGGTAAACTCATCTGTCCATAGCAGCAATTGTGGGTTTGTTTTATTTATTTGATATAATTGTACTCCCACTTCAATGGCCAATATTTTTGTTGTTCTTGATGTCTTACTGCTGTGCAAGTAGATTTCTGCTAGTAGCAGGTACAATTTTGCATTCAGGGGAAAGGGGAAAAAACACATCCCTGACTCCAGTTTCAGAAGTATTTCCCTTGAAAATGAAAAGTGGTGTGGAGTCAGAATGTTTGAGGATAGGAGCAAAAAAAAAAAAAAAAAAGTTTTTAATTGTTTTTCTAGCCATTCTCATTGGTTAATGGATGGCTACACTGGTGAAAGGAGGTACAGTAAAAGGTGCAACCACTGAATTGAATTCACAATACAAAGTTATGAAATAACTGAAGTTTGGGAGAAAGACCATGGCGGAAAACTCCACCTTCTTCCTAGTTCACTTCCTATGAAGTCCAATTTCTTTCTTTTTCCACTAGCAATGAATGTTCTGCATGAGGGGGCTTAACGCTGACTGCACTAAATGCAAGCACTTCCATTCATACTAAATGTCCTGCCTACCTCAAAAATCAACACAAGTTGAAAAGCTTTCCAGTCACTGCGCCAATATCTCCATTTGATATCTTCACATAGCACCACTATTCAACCTGCAGCAAACAGTTACTGCTCTTCCCAGCTCTATATATATATATCCAGTCCGGCAACCACATGCTGAAAAGGTGCAGCTCTAGACAGTTCATCCAATTCCTCCTTCCAGTACTGCTTCCTATTCCTTCATGTCTACTTCAAGGATTTTCAGAACACACTTTGCAATTGCACCTTCACCACAAGCTCATCTTACAGTATAAGCACACTACAGCTACATCCAGATCAAGATATAGGACCATGGAAAGAGTTGCATGATGCAGCATATATCACTTTCAGTTTTAGTTAAGCATGCTCAAAGATCCAGGGTTGCTCTAAGGCTCAAAGCATGATGGGAGAGCAGTCTCCTGGGATATTCGTCAAATAACTTCAAGTAAGCTTAAAAGATGAAGATGTTTATTTTAGGGCCATTTATGAACACCCCAGGTGTCTGGCAGGCAGAAAGTTAGAGGTTGTTTTTTTTTTATAAACTGTCATGTCATGGCCCACATGGGCAATTCCACCTTGGGCCACTAGAGGGCACCCTGACTGTCCTTGCAAAACGTCTGGGTCAGGTATGTGTCCCTGTTCCCTGAGAAGGGAACAAGATGTTGCATCATGCTTGATGCTTTGGGAACGCCCCCTGTCTGAATATGTGTGAAATCACGCCAATCTGATTGGCCTGCTTTAGTGACGAAGTAGAAACACATCACGAAAACTATATAAGGCACCCACAAACGACATCATTAAGTTTCTATTAGTTTGAAGGAAGACGCAATTTGCAGGCATGGCAAAGTATAGCCAATGAGACGCAATGTCTCTTTCCCTTCTCAGGTCACAGGGTTACATACGTAACACGGACATTCCCTTTCCAAGGGAACTCTATGTTGCGTCACTCTTGACACTTTTGGAACGAGAATACCCTTTATGCTATACTGAAACATGTCTGTCAAAAAATGTCTGTGAAGTATATACGCCTAGAAACACTTCTTGAACAAACATAGAATGTCTCGTCTTACAGCATATCCTCAGATAATGCCTTAGAGGAAGCCACACCCTTGAGTGTAAACAACTAAGTCTGCTTGAATGCACCCCTATGGAATCTCAGCACCTCAGTTACTGGTTCTACTGGCAATATTTATCCCACAAAGCAATGGACGCGTATTAGAGCGTGCACTTCCTTGTGGATAAAGCTCTAGTATTGAAACGATCTCCCAACCTCAGTTGAGAGACACATAGAAGTTGGTACCCCCTCAGGGGCCAGACTTATAGCCTACACTGCCTTGACAGGGATATGATGTCTGAAAACCATACTCTGAGTTGGTCAAAGTGGAGCTACCAGCAGCAGAGTTTACTGATTTTAACACACCCCCTGTTCTGAAAACAGAGCTATTAGGAAAGAGGAGTGGCCTGAACCACTCCATTCCCCGGGCCTCAGCCCCTACCTCGGTAGGATGTCTGTCTTCAGCAATATTCCCCCTTTAGATAAGAGAAAAACATTTCCTTAGTAATACCCTGCATTCATACCAGCCCTAACAGACTTGACTGAAAGAGGGGGGGGGTGTATGCAGGAGTATGCGACATTTAGATCATGAGAACTCAGTACTCGAATTGAATGCACAATATGATAGAAAGTGCATAACATACTGAAACCACATGTATGATGAGCTCGGTGTCAGGTAAAACAATCTAAGCTCAGCTGCACTCCAAAAGGCCCACCCAGAAGCCTTGGGCTGGATCAATCCCATCCATTAATTTTAGGACCCCTCAGGTGACCAAAAATACGGCTTCCTGTGGGAGGGACTTTCCCCTTAAATGAGAAAAATATTCCCTCAGAAATATTATGGACTCATAACCACCCCAACAGCCTCGTCTGAGGAGCAGGTGGGAAATGTCGATTTGGGAAAAAGCGACGTTAGATAACAGTGTCCAAACTGGATATATCCAGAAACTGCACCTAAGAGAGCACGATTTAAATAACACAATCTAAGCCAGCTACCTTCCCTCATCCCGTTTGCCCCTTAAGGAGCATGTGACCACCTAAACAACAACTATATAACTTAAATTCTGCTAAGAAGCATTTGTGAAAAAACCCATCACCTCAGTTCATGGGTTTAACTAACGCTAATTGTAGCACGAAGAGAAGCAACATGTATTAGAGCATACACTTCCCCATGGACGAACCTCAGCACTAAGCATACATATAAGTAGCCATACCTCCAGTCTGCCTGAAACGTCTCATATTCCCCACACCTCAGTGACAGGGTCTAACTGACGCTATTCGCACCACAAAGTGAATCGACACGTATTTGGAGCATACACTTACCCCGTGAGCGAATTGGAAGCGTTTGTAGAATCCACAGCACTATCCTGGTAGTAACTGGGTCCCACTACGCTACTGGAATCATGATGTGTAATAGAGCATACAACTTCCTCGTGATAATAAATACCTCCTTTTAAAATATGAGAAAAAATATTTCCTCAAAGTAACAAAGTAACGCATTACTGTAATATAATTATTTTTTCTGATAACACAGTAATGTATTGCATTACATTTTAAATTGATGCAATTTGATTACAGTTACTGATGTCAATATAATTACGTTACTTGCATTACAAATTTATTGTTAAGAAAACAATATTAAGTAAAATGCATTTAAAAATAAATCACATTTTACCCTGAAGATTTTTTCTTTAGCCCCAAATAATTCTCCACTTGGAGACAGTTTGTCACTATGTAACTGAACGTCAGTAAAAGAAGACTGCTTGTAATTTTATATCTTCAGTGTACGGAGGCGAGACCAATCAGACAGGGGTTACAGGAAAATACACGGAAACACTCGTGTCTTATTGGCTGACAGCTCTAAATTCTGCCAAACACTAGCTCACAGTCAGTAAGTGTGAGGGGAAAAATAGATACAGTATCTCACAAAAGTGAGTACACCCCTCACATTTTTGTAAATATTTGATTATATCTTTTAATGTGACAA
>JANDJT010000103.1:14030198-14049990 GCA_024331685.1 Stegophilus panzeri
AGATTCTTGAGAAGAATCTGCTGCCATCCACCAGGATGATGATGATGAGACGTGGGTGGACCTTCCAGCAGGACAACGATCCAAAACATACAGCAAAAGAAACTCTCGAATGATTTCAGAGGAATTCAACTGAACAAGATTTAAAGACAATATGTTAAGAATGGGCCAGAATCACACCTGAAGACCACGGCCGATTAATTTCTTCATACAGGAAGCGTCTTGAAGCTGTCATTAAAAACAAAGGATTCTCCACTAAGTATTAAATAAATTTCAGTTAGCGTGTTCAATACTTTTTTCCTGTGTCATCCTTTATTACACATAACTTTATTTATGGACTTTAATGTTGTGAATTCTTTATATTTGCCGATTTCTTGAGTTAACACTGATGTCTGGTGAAAATTTCATGTAAATAGCATCATTGGAAATATATTTACTGAAACAAATGTTGATGCATCCAATACTTATTTCCCGAACTGTATATTGCAAATGTTCTTATATCACCACATTGTTCACCATGAAATGTGGATTAAATTAATACCAAGCATACCCTGAGGAATATTGTAATTAAACACAGTTTAGATAACCAGTTTTAGCTCACCTGGTATCTCTGAAACACATTCCTGATCATTTTAGCCTTAATCAAATGCCAGCTACAATTTATAAATCTACTCCAGTGTTTAAAAGTGTGTGTGTCATGTGTGCTTGTGAGCTCCGTTGTAGTCTGGAACTGGCATAACTCCCTAAGCCACATTCAGACACCTTTAAATCCACCTTGCCAATGCTGGGCCAACATCAACTAGTATGTTGTGCCACTAGAGTCAACAGATTTTAAGCCACCTTTTTTTGGGCCTCCAGGGATGATAGACTTCCTGTTCCATTGATAGAGCTAATCTGAGCTGTGTAAGATCACAAATGGAGTTTTTGATCTTTTATTAAGGCTGAAAACTTTTAAAACGGAGTAAATTAATAATAATGCTAAGGCTACACGGTGGGTGTAATTCAAACTTCTTTATTAAATAACTCCTCACCAATCATAATCAAGAGCAGCAGCTGTTCAGTCTGTAAACATACAGTACACTGCCGCTCTCCTTCACCAACTCTAATACATAGCGCATTCACTTCATTTAAGCACAGGGTTGCCAGAGATCATTAGAAAAGTCGACTCCAGTTTTCATGTTTTGATTTAATCCCCCCAAAAAACACAATATTATCAGCAGACATAGCAACACTGTACTGGGGGAACCCATCTAAAAGGAACTAATACATTTTAAAGACAGAAAATGTGCTTAGCTATAAATAAATAATTTAATATTAAAAAAAAATAGACATTATAATAAATTCATAAAATATAAATAAAATGAGAAATGAAATTATGTTTAATTACTATGGGTTGCATTTAATATCAATTTGAATATTTTAGTAGGCTATCTCCTTAGAAGGCTGTTAGCCTTCTTTTTCCTAATATGGATCATTTTTATATTAGTCTACTTTTAATTAGGACTCTTTAGTGTTTAAGATATTTTAAAATAAATATTTTATGCTTGTTTATATATCAATTAACCAACAGTATTTGTCATTGCTATTATTTTAATTCAATTAAAAGTGACTATGAGCAAGAGCTTACATTTAACTGTTTATGACAGACCTCCTGATTAAAGATTAAACAAAAAAAGATTGGTATCTGGATCGGTATCGGTCGATCAAGATGACAAGAAATTGGTATTGGCTGTAAAAATCCCGATCGGAGCATCTCTAATGAACACCATTAAACTAAAGTGCTTTGTATCTGGGGGGTAAATGAATTCACCCAATCACATTCTATATGAGATTATTCAGATATATACACAATATACGCAGAGCGATTTGATAATTGGCTTTGGAGAATTTGGAAAATGTCTAATAGTGTAGCTTTAAATATATTTAAAAGGAGCAGACTTCAAAGACTGAACACTGAGGTTTTTTGTATTTGTTTACAAGGTGGAACAGGTTAACGGTTGTTGTTTTTTGCATACAGCCTGTAAAATTAACTGAAAAGATTAAGTCTAGTTTATCAGAAGGTAAATTAATTTGTCATGGCTCACACTATGTTCCTAAATTCTGTCATAATTGTCAAGCTCAAGTTTTCCCATGCCTACTTGTGCATTATATTGTGGCACGTTAATGTTACCATCTCTTAAAAAAAAAATTAAAAAAAACAAACACTAAACTTCAACCTTGCTCCTAAATTTTTGACTGTGCTCCTAAATTTTTTAAATTAGGTGCACAAGTGCTCCTAAAAAAGTTGTTACTTTAGAGCCCTGACCCGAGTTATTTGGTATGTTACTTCAACTAAAATGTTGTTAATAATTTTTTGATCTTCCATTAGTTTCCATTAATTATTTGATCCTCATATTATAATTTTAAACTTCATATTATAAACTCATTTTAGAGATTATGGTAGGTATATTGACCCTTACCGGTTTCACTTGGCAGATGATGTCATCTGGCTCCTGATAATTATATGTTTTTATGAGTTTTGCACTCAACTGTACCTACACATGCTTGATGTGAAGCTGAGAGTCTGTGCACTTTATGATGTTGGAGTTTGTGTGGTTTTTATTGTATACTGTATGTGGAACTGCATGTGGGAGTATGCCGTGCGAGTTTGTGAGTGTGAGAGAGAAGGGCTAGGGATTGAGAATTTGAGAAAAAGGAAGAAAAAGGATGGTGTGTGTATACAGGTGTCATTCAGGGTCAGGGATTCAGAAAGGGCCTAGAATGGTGTATTTGTGTGTGTATGTTGAGGGTTAAAAGCTTGTGCCCTCCTGCACACTGCCGGTTGCTGGGTGCACTGATCCGCGACTACTAGCTGCTTACACACAATAGGGGAAAGGGAATATTTACACGAAGCTCCAGGATGCTGGAAAGCAAACAACGGCATTAGAGAATGCAAATTGGATATGCAGAGGTGAAAATAAGGGCCATGGAAGGCTAAGCTAACTTTCTAGCTGATGCATTCACGAAGTACGAGCTCTAGCTAGACACTGCTTCCTAATGGCAGTGTTAGGGAATGCCTTGAGGATGAGAAATGGTCAGAATGTTTTGAGCTTCCAGGAAGGCCATGGTAAATCAAATAACCACTCTTTAGAACAGGGGTGTCCAATGTTATCTGGAAAGGGCTGGTGTGGGTGTAGGTTTTCATTCCAACCAAGCAGAAGCCACAACAGAGTCTATTGAAAGCCAAGATCAACTGATTAAACCGGTGTAATCAGGTGTGGCTCCTGCTGGGTTGGAATGAAAACCTGCACCCACACCGGCCCTTTGCGGATAACATTGGACACCCTTAGACCACGGTGAGCAGAAAGAAATCACACCAAAGCTTGAGGCAGATGGACTACTACAGCAGACGACAACATTGGGATCTACTGGTCAGCCAAGAACTGGACTGAAGTTACAGTGGTCACAGGCTCACCGATCTTTACTTTTTACATTATGACTGAACAAACAGACAGTTCATTACTGCAAGGCCACTTTGTGTATAATGAGCATCATTTTCAATACTGCTAAACCGGACAATAACCTGGATGCTAAATTCACAAGTTATACACTATATGGCCAAAAGTATGTGGATACCTGACCATCACACCCTTCATCAAACTGGTGCCACAACGTTGGAAGCACACAATTGTCTTTGTGTACTGTAGAATTACAATTTAGTGGATGAATTGTAAAAATGGGCAATGTGTATGTTAACTAGTTAGCAAGCAAGAAAATATAGCCTAATCAAAATGGCATGCTGTATCATGAGGTGGCATGGTGATGCAGCTGGTAGATTCTCACAGCTCCAGGGTCTCCAGTTTGATCCTGAGCCTGGGACACCTTGTGTGGAGTTTCTATACATATTCTGACCATGCCCACATGAGAACCTCCAGGTTCTCAAGTTTCCTCCGACCTCCCAAAAACATGCCATCAGGTGGATTGGCTACTCTCGAATTTCCCTAGTGTAAATGTGTGTGTGTGTGTGTGTGTGTGTGCGCACGTTACTCTGCGATAGACTGGCATCCAATCCAAAGTGTATTCCCTCCTTGCATCGCCATTCCCTCCATGATTTTGCGATTGCTGAAATGAATGCAAAATCAAGCAAACTTCGCAATATTCAGAGGAGCTTGCAATTTTTCAAAATTACTGTACATTTTCCACAAATTCGGGCCAAGACACCACAATGCTCATTCAGCCAAAGCCCTCTTCGATTCACATGCATCGAACATGAGTATAGCTAAAATGTCTCATTTACCAACAAACATCACTGCAAAAGACCATGCAAAATTTGTGCAATGGCAATTACGCTAATTCAAGTAATTTTCCGCAAAAAAGCACCAAAAAGTCTAAAAAAAGGTGCAACAAAATAAAGCATTTTTGGCTGCAACAATCACAAAAAATGCCGCAAAATCCTGTATGGACAGTCCAGTGTTCTTGGGATAGGCTCCGAATCAACCTGAGGCACACCACTCAATTAAACAGTCCACTGCATTACATCATCACAAATAGCACACATTTCTGAATAAAATTTACACTGATAGTCCTTTGTAAGAAGTGTAAGTGCCAGCTAAAAAGTTACATGTTATAACATGTTTTGCATTTAGCGTTAGGTAAAATAGGAATATAGTCACCACTTAGATCCAATATCGCACAGTTTGCTAGCTGAAAGACTGTTGGTTTTTCTAGAATATACTGTATACACACTGGCGAATGACTGGCTTTCTGTACTGCTTTCTGACTGCAGTGATTTTAAACCAGAAATAGGATTTAATTTAATTTAATTTAATAAGGATTACAACAATCTCCCTTCCTTGCCACTTGTCCTAAAATTTTCTAAGAAAAGAGTGAACAATCATTGCTATTAATATTATACTTATACTAATGTTATAATATACTAATAGTTTCCATCATAAATAACTGATAATCATGAAACTTTTGTTCATCCATGCAAGTTGTCATCAGTAGGCTTTAAACTATTTTGTCACAAAACATTGGCCAGAAGTTGACATTTTGTGTGTGTGTTTTTTAGAACAGTTTGTATTAAAATGTCTGCATGTTTACCAAACTGGATTTACACAAAATTGAACGTAATTTACGATTATTTTGACCTCAATGGCTTCCCATACTCGGCTTATTCCCCTTTCTGCCCATTTTTCCTTATTACACATGTATTTATTTGTTTATTTAGTTAGCTAAACTTGCTCATTGCTTCTTTGGCCAAGATGCCAGCCAGAGTGCATGAAACTCCCGTCAACTCAAAAGTATCAATTGTTTGCTCAATTGTGCCGTACAGAATTAGTCCATTCTGACATTACATGTCATTACCTGCTTTTACACCTGCATGTACCTCATAAAAATAAATACAAACGTTATCATAGCTTCCGTTTGTGAAAACTAATTCATTTTTTTCCTTATTTTGAGGCGTTTGTAAAGCTTATATCCAAATGCTGCAGTGTGTCAGTATTCTCTGGAGAAAATCTTACATCACGGTCTAAAATCAGTTTAAAAGTCACGGAAGCCAACTATACCGGTTGCCTCTTCCAAAATGGCGGCGCCGTTGTCTTGTCTAGTTTAGCTCAAAGAGGCGTGGACAGTTAGTTACCACAGTAACGACCCCCGCGTTCCACAAACAGCTGAATATCCTGGGCAGCGTCGTGGAAGCGTCGTGAATTAGACAGAATAAATCATCCGGGCCGGCTTCTTTCATGTGAGCTAAACCAACTTTAAACAAACAACGGTTCTTACTGCTTATTGTTCAATCAAGTAGGAGAGGGGTTGTTTTATATGCGGTTAAAGTAGTAACGGGTGCATATGGAAAGCCAGAAGGGCCAAAACGTCTAAACTAGCATTAAAAGCCCGGTTCACACACTGCAAAGACAGACACCGACCAACGCCCACAGACACGTTTATCGGGTTTAGTCGGATCAGTGTGTTAGATTTGTCGGCGTTAGTTTTCACTGACCGAACATGTTCAATTTTCGGGTAATGTCTGAACAATGTGGTATGATTAACTCTGATGTAATCTGACTTTGGCCCGAACCATTGCCATGACGATGAGGCAAGCATCCCTGCAAACTCCATAGAAACGAAAGTCCGTGTGCTAGGTGCTAGGCCCACAAACTTCTACAAAGACTGTGTCCATGCAAAATTGGACAAAAAGGTTGGATTTATCATAAAACTTGCATCAGGTGTGATCACTGTTTGCAGGACTAAAAGACCAATAAAATCTAAAACTTTTTGGCTATTTAACACGAGACTAGGTTAGTTTGGTGTCGCTAGCCATGGGTGATGCACAATTAAGCTATCATTGTATGAGTTCAGCTGCTACAGTGCCACGTAGAGTATGTTAGCTGTCCTTATACTCTGCTCATATCATGCTCATGTAAACTGGAACTCATACATATCATGATATACAAACATATCATTATCAACTTACATGTCTTGTTTTCCTGCTCAGCATGAGAGGATGTTAGTGTTTCAGTTTCAACCCTGTAAATGAGCAATTCCAGCATTATGGTCATGACATTTACAATCAAAACTTGGAATATAAATTCTTAGAGAATGTATTTATTACCAGTATACTGAACCATCTTTTTATTTTTTTTCCTAACCCCCTGACGATAGAGTCCAGACATCAGAAAAATATCAGTCTATACACATGTTTTCTATTATAGATGACAAAAAGGACACAAGATTTTGGGTGAACACATATTTTGTAGGAATTCTGTGAAATAAAATGCACAAACCAGAAGTATTAATACAAACCGAATGGAGAAGGGTTGGCTCTCCATAGAGCATAAAATATTTATTTTACTGAATTTTTTGTTTTCACATTCATGAGGAAAACCCATTGCTACAGATGTGACATCTCACTGTTACGGACGTGACAGCTCTGAAAGCGTCACTTACCTGACTATGGAAAAGCAAATAAAATACTTTAAAATGTTTAACAGAGACCTCTCGTGGGTATTTAAACCATCAAACTTTGAACTGTGAGACATCAGTATGGTAAGGCTGTACAATTAGTCGACATTAAACTAAAACCACAGTATTGCAAGTGGTTATGGATTATTTAAGCCTGCATTCACAGCTTCTCACAAAAGGTACAGTATTGCATGCTAGATCGCGCAGCTATGTTAAATATTTTCATATCAGAGTTCAAATTGCCGGTTTCCCCCACAGTCCAAAGGCATGCAGGTCATGTGAATTTGAGACACTAAATTGCCCATAGGTGTGAGTGCAAGTGTGAATGAGTGTATCTCTGTGTGTTATCCCTGTGATGGACTGGCCATCTGTCCAGGGTGTTTCCATGCCTACAGTGTGAGATGCAGGGATCCAGCATCACTGCGGCCCTACATAGGACAAGTAGTGTGGAGAATGGATGGATGGATGCATGGAGTTCAAATCGCAATCATGTGTCAAAATGATTGCAATATTATGTTTTGTGCCAAAATGATTGCACTGTTTTCAGCCAGTTTGTGCAATTCAATGTGTAATCGAGAGAAAGAATAATCACAGTATTATGCTTTGTGTCAAAATTAATGCTAATATTAGAGGCGTAACCTGGCCTGGGCATTCAGGGCTGTAGCCTTGAAATTTTTTGTTTCCTTTAGCCCTGAATAATTCTCCACTTGGAGTTGTTTGTCACTACGTAACTGAACGTCAGTGAAAGAAGACGGCAATGTTGTAATTTTGTATCTTTTGAATAGAGTGTTATATTTTATCTTCAGTGAACAGAGGCGAGACCAATCAGACAGGGTTTACAGGAAAATAAGCTCTCAATTCTGCCACACACTAGCTCACACAGTCAATTAGTGTAAGGGGGAAAATAGATATGGGTGACAGTTAGAGATGCACTGATGTATCGGCCGATACCTATTATCGGTATGATCCGATGAAACATCCAATGATCAGGGCCGATTATATCCTATCAATAAAAAGAGGGTGGGAAAACACATCGATTTTGTAAAGATGATGTCTCTTGTGTGGAATGATGACAAAACTGCAGTTTGTAAGCTCTGCAAGCTCTGCACTGCTAAAATTTTACACCGAAAGTAGCAGCAGTGAAACAAGAATAAAGTTTTTAGCATTTCTTTCAGAATTGTGGAATTAATTATTATTAATTTAAAAGAAGGCATAAAAGACAGAACTATCAGTATCGGCCGATATCACTCTGAGTAATCGGTTATCGTATCGGCTGAGAAATTTAGTATCGGCGCATCTCTAGTGACAATACATCCTCTTTTTCCTGGATATGTCCTCTTTTTCGGACCTTAAAAAAAGCATCTGGCATGGATTTCTACATTTGTGAAAATGTCCGGGATTCTTTAGTTTTATTATGATGTGCTACTACTCTCAGCGAACGTGAGAAGGCAAAGCACTGTTGTGTACAGCACCAAACTGTTGCTTGACAATAGCAGCTAATGACAGGTGTCCTGAGTTGAAACAGTGCCCATGCCCATACAATGTAATATTTTAAATTTCATGTTATCGCAATGCTTCATATTACATGGCCATTCAAATGTGTAAATGATGGTAAAAGGTACACTCGTGGCATCAAATTTTATTTTATTCCATGGACATTCAAAGAATGTAGGAAAAAACTGTAAAATGTGGGAAGAGTGAAACCAAGTTCATTTATATATTTATGTGATGCTAATAGTGTCATCGTTTTGGAAAATCAGAATATGGCCACCCTAATATATGCCTTTAAAAAAAAAACAGTATAAGGGGTTGAAACAAACACTAACATTCTCTGATGCTGAGCTGGAAAACAAGATGTGTAAATGTCTATATTAGTTCAAAGTGACGTGAACATGATGTGAGCAGAGCATAAGGACAGCTAATGTACTTTGCATGGCACTGTAGCAGCTAAACCCATACAGTGATTACTTTGTTGTGCCTCACCAATGGCTAGCAACACTAAACTAGACTAGTCTCGTTTTAGATAGCCAAAACTTTTTATATTTTATTGGCATAAAGTTGGCTTGACGTTGGAGGTTCGATATTCGCAGATATTCGCAAATTAAGGGACCGTCTCCAAAATTACATACGACATTGGTATACATGTTTCAATATACAAAAACTTCAATAGCATTTGAAGTGAATGACTTGCAGTCATGAAACCAACTGTATATATAGTATTCATGAAAGTGTCAGCTATGATGCACACCTTTTAGATTTTTGGTATTTAATAAAATAAACTAACAACTCATATGTAAATATTGCCATGTATTTCAGGTCCCTCAATTTGCGAATATCGAACGTCCAACGTCAAGCCAATTTTATGCCAGTTATATTTTATCAGTCTGGTAGTCCTGCAAACAGTGATAACACCCAATGCAAGTTTTATGATAAATCCAACTTTTTGTCCAGTTAAAAATTTTTTTTTTAAGCAATTAGCCCTCACATGCAAGAAGAAAATGCATGGAAATAGTCTATTTAGAAGTAGCCTACATTTTTAAAAGTTTTTTGATGGCGAAGAATCTGGGCTCAGCCCTGGCTGATTAACAGTCCAGGTAACACCCTAGCTAACGATTTCAGTAGTTATGTTTTAACCACATCTGATAATGGCTGTCATTTGGATTCTACCTATTAAGAGGATGAAAAAAGAAGCAGTGACACGACCTGTGATTAAAAAAGATGTCCAAAAAAAGGTGAGGGCATGCATGTGAAAAAGAGCGAGGGGAAATTGCGAGAGGTGTGTCCTTTAAGGTAGGATGTAGGCCATCAGCTGAGTGAACATATGTGCATGCCTGTTTATCTCTCTCTCTCTCTCTCTCTCTCACACACTAACACACACACTCACATTTATTCAAATACTGTAAGAACGATAACATTGTAATAATCTGTAAATGGTATTCTCGTTGTTGTTAGAATTTAATTTCTAAAATGTTACTAGAATAAAGTAATTAATTAAATTTCTAAAATGTTATGATATACAGTAAGCCAGAAACAGATCGCAGTAATATGAGTCATATAAGTAATATAAATGTGTGCCGGTGATATGCATATGATTTAATATGAAGCGTGTGTAACGTTCATGTCTATCATAATTAGCATAGACATAATTTGCCTTTGTACAGAAAATTATTTGTATTAGTAATTATTATATGATATAAACTTAATCTTGAAAATTCTTACGGACGTGACACAGCACTGAAGCGTTGTCACTTCCTAAATATAGCCCTTGTAAATTCAAAAGGCATCGCTGTTATGACAAAGTGAGTATATTTATTTCTCAGACATTTGTTTATCTTTCTGCAAAATGCTTATTGCTAAAAAAAAAAAAAAAAAAAAAAAAAAAAAAGAAGAGGTTTTTGAACCCTCTTTTGAAAACATGAAATATGGCTGGTTGAAAATATCATTTTAGTATTGGTTCACACCTCATATGTGGTCCATAAACATGGCAATTTCCTTAAAATTTCTATTACAGCACATTAATACAGTAAAATACAGACCTTGAAAAGCGTTTTGTTCTTTTGTTAAGAACTTTATTTTTAAAGGTAAGTTTGACATCTGCATGGAATAGCTCATATCCATTTTTCCTCACACTGAATGTGTGAGCTAGCGTTTAGCAGAATTGAGAGCTGTCAGCCAATAAGACACGAGTGTTTCCACTTATTTTCCTGTAAACCCTGTCTGATTAGTCTCACCTCTGTTCACTGAAGATACAAAATTACAACACTGCCGTCTTCTTTTACTGACGTTTAGTTACGTATTGACAAACCGCTCCATGTGGAGAATTATTTAGAGCTAAAGAAAAAGTATCGGGGCTACAGCACTGAATGCCCAGGCCAGGTTACACCTGTGGACAAACTCAGCAAAATTTTTAAAACTTTGCACATCCTCTGTCTGCAGTTCTCTGTATAAATTTAAGTAAGCACCCTGTCTTTCACATCGCAACAACCAAGGCTTCAACCACAACCTCTTCATCTTTTCAGGTGAAGAGTGACACGTAAAGACACTAGAAACTGTAAAATTTTGATTGTGGTAAAAGGATTATCCATTTTTAAATGGTCTGACTGTCTGTAAAAATGTTTGTTGGTGTCTGTTGGGGCAGTCATGTTTCCCAATATTCTAAATTCAACAGCCAACTTTTAAAAGTGGGTGACTGTCGGCGCTGGTCAGCATCTGTCTCTGCAGTGTGAACCAGGCTAAAGACAACTTCAAAACTCATCTTTTTCTGTGTTGTCCATATGCCTAACCAGTGCAAAGACCAAACCCCCCCCCCCCCCCCAAAACAAAAAAAAAACACATAAATAAATCAATAAACCTACCTCTAAACTAACAGTTCAACACAAACACTGTTAATTTAATACTTTAGTTGTTTAAATGGTGGCAAATTTGTATTGAAGTTACACAATAACATTAAAAGTTGACTCTAAAGCACTGGATTTCTTTTATTTTAGTTTTAAAAGAAATATTTTTACATTAGTTTTTATAAAGGTAATTTAAAAGGTTTTTTTTTGGTTTGTTTTTTTAAACTGATTTATAATGTACTACTACCAGATTTTGTGATGATGCTATATTACCTTTTAAACATTACCTTTAACCGAGGGACAAGGGATTTTGTGTAGGTCTGGAGAAATGCTAAAAATAACTAAATAAATAAATAAAAATGTGGAATTTTAAAGAACTCGTTCCTGGATCCGGTATTATATGGAAAGACAGAAATGATTCAGAAAGAAATATATAGGTGTTTATTTGTCAGAGTAATGATGTGTTCATCAAGAGTAGAACTCATGAAGTGCTTCTGACATGGGAAGGCATACGCACAATATGCATCACAGTCAGGAGTTTAAAGTCATTCAAAGATTGTTATAATGCAACTGAGAACTATGGATGATGTCTAATAACTAAAAAAGCACATAGCCATTCAGTCTTTTATTCTATGTAATGGAATAGTGATCGTGGAAAGAAGAGAGAACCATTAAAAGACTAGGAAAAGATTGCACAACCAAAATTATACACAGTAAATATACTTAGCCTCGGCAGCTCAGCTTTTTTGTCAAAGTAAAAAATGTCAACTTTTCTGGTTTAAATCAAACTTCTAAAGTTATTTGAATGTAGAATCAGTTTCAAACTCTAAGGGTTCAGAATCTGCGGTGTTTAGAGATTTCTTTATTCTGTATCCATACAATCAATCAATTAATCTTGTCTTTTTCACAAGACAAGAGTAAGTATCTGGAGACTGTTTCATGTAATAACTGCTCCTGAGATAATGTATCTTTATAGAAAGACCTAAAGGCTTTGTTTCATTTATTTTCTTTGCCTTAGGTGCCATGTTTGAAGCACAGAGTGCAGTAGTCGAGGTAAACAGGCTGTGTGTGCCAATCATGGTGTGCCATGAGAATGACAAGGAGAACCCTATGACTATGAAACAGAAATGCGAGAGACTTCGGGAGTCATCATGTGCCCCCATCAGTATCCTTAATGAAAGTAAATTAGGATGAAAGTAAGAAAATGTGTGTAATGTATGTGTGTAAGTGTATGCATGCATGCATTTGTTGCCGTGGTCCTGGGTGGTTGTAGTTTAGCACATTTTTGTGAATATATCATAACATAATTATAAAGTAAATGTATTTGCTTACACATATACTACTAATTACTGTATATCAGTGTATAATGGACAAAATGCTCATGCTCACACCCAAATAAGTAAATAGGGGCACAAGCCGACCTAAATCTACATAGATTTCCTCTGATGTTTCCAATTTGTTTACAGTTTTGGATAATGTGGAGCCTCTGCACAGTTTAATAAACAAGTTCTGAGGTTTAATAAGTTAATCCAAACTGTGCTAGACTTCAGTCTTCAAGAACCAAAGTTTATTTCCCCTTTGATTTGAGTTTCCTCAACACAGTGTGCGTTAGCATGTTTGGTGGGGACCATGGAGAGTCTAAGTGAGAAAATATCTCATCTACCTTTGCTGCAAAGACACAGCAGCTCTGTGCAGGTACTGTAGCTCACACTTGGTTCACATCTACCAATAATGATCATTATTCCACAATAATGGAATTAGCACTGGTTTTGAATAGCTTATGAATTCCTTTATGATACTAAAATATTAGCATTTTAGGAACTATGAATTAAAAAAATGACTATTATTAGTTTTGTAGTAAAATGTAGATTAAAATCTTTAAACAGAAAAAGGAAAACTATCTAGTTGTGACCTTGGTATTATAATCTGAGAGAAAAGGACATTCCAGCTAGCAAAACTTGAAAGTACAGAAGTTTACATTTCTGACTCAACAAGGCCTAAACATATACGCTTTAAAGTTACTTCAAATTTACATTAGCAAAATTCTGAGACATTTATTTAGGAAGTACATTTTTGAACAGTGGCCAAACACAAATAGAACCTTATCCTGTAAAATCAAATACTCTTTTCTTTTTTTAAGATTATACCTGACAGATTCTTATTAAGCAATCTCATTAAATAGTCACCTCCGAAACTTCAATTGTTTTTGCTGTAGTCTGACGACATTTGGGCTTGAGATCAAAAACTGAATATGACAAGAGAGTTTATAATTTCAGTTTGTATTTCCTTATTATTTATTTCAGACCATCTAATTTGTTGGCAGGCAAACATATTAGAACCTGTGACTGACCGGTGTTTCTTGTTACCCAGGTGTGTCCTGTTAAATCGATTGTTTAAACAATATATAGCTCTGAACATCTACTCTAGATCAGAGAGCTGTCTATGGAAGAAAAGCAAAGCATTCTGAAGCTGAGAAAACAATGAAATCAATCAGAGGCATTGCAAAAACATTGGGCATAGCCAATACAACAATTTGGAATGTCCTGACAAAGAAAGAAACTACTAGTGTACCGAGTAACAGACAATGAATGGGTCGGCCAAGGAAAACAACAACAGCTTATGACAGACACTTTGTGAGAGCTGTGAAGAAAAACCCAAAACAACAGTCAGTGACATCAACAACCTCCACAGGGCAGGGGTGAAGGTATCACAGTCCATCGTTCAAAGAAGACTTAGAAAGCAGAAATTTGGTGATGTCAGTGAGTCGCAGGCTTGATGCAGTTATTGCAAGCAAGGGATATGCAACCAAATATTAAGTGTTATTTACTTTAATTTACTTTGAGACTTATCTGTTCCTATACTTTTGCTTGCCTAAAAATTAGGTGGTCTAATACAAAAGGTTCTATGTTTTATATTTAACATATCTAGATGTAAATAGTAGGAAATAAAAGCTGCAATTCGAAACTATCGTCTCAATATCCTTTTTTTGATCTCAAACCCAAATGTCTTTGGTGTATAGCACAAACAATTGAATTGGTCTTACCATTTCAATTGTTTCAGACAGGACTGTAACTCAGCAGAGAAAGATTTTTTTGAGTCAGTTAAGATGACATTGTGATAATGCATGCTTTTCAGTAAATTGTATTTTTTTTTTCTGAATGCATCCTCAAACATAAAAACTACACATTCACTTTTTTTAAAAGCTGCTTTTTAAGTTCCTAAATATTTTACCTTCAAATTTCAAAGTAAAACATTAAATAATTTAAAAATATGTTAGAGTTTACAGTACATGTTTCACTGCAATCACACAAGCATGTCTTACACGTCTCTTATACTGGAAAGTATAACAGTATGTTAAGCACGGTGCATGTAGCTTATGTCAGTGATATTTAATATTAATGTTGTCTGATATTAGCCACAGTAATAACTCCCTGCTGTGCTGAAGACTTTCTAATGGTCCTGTAAGTACAGTAGACCTGTACTTGTTTTGTTGTACTCTTACTTACTCTGAGAACATCTACATCTGAAAGTTGTTTTTCCTCTGGCTTGCTGTGGAAGTAGAACGTGGATACTTGATTGGCCAAGGCTGTCTACGTTGTGTTCATCCTATGTTCATTCTGGATAATTGGCTCGTAGACAGAACTTTATAAAACCAGGTTTATCTGTGCGTTTGGGGATTGTAATTTCCCCCAGTCATAAAGTATATTTTCACAAATTTTCACCAAAATGTCAGATAGAGCCTTAGAATAATAGTGTCACAAAATAGTGATCCCCCCCCCAATTGTATTTTTGGCAGATTAAGTCATGCTAACTTATTCATTAGTTACTGTAGAACTTTAGGAGCTGCACAGAATTTCTTGTACATCCAGTTACCACCAATGTAAATAGAAAGTGATGATTATATGCTTTTCTTTGTTATTTTGTTATTTAACAACATATCTTAGATTATGTGGCGCATCTGCAATATAAGTCCCTGTGAATGAGCTGTTATAGGAACATGTTAGAACAAGCACATTAATGTAACCCTATCATTTATATTACAATTGTAAATATTCTGATTCGTGCTATTATAGAAGATTAATTTACACCAATAATTTCAGAATTCAACCAGGCTGTGGTATAATTATTGTAATCAACACATTATTTGATTATCATTCGGTTGTGACGTCATAGCCAACTCTACATGTATCCTGCTTAAAATTCCAGCACTCCAAATGTAATATGCCTTCCCGCATAGCTGCATACACACCATTGCCACACTGATGTTGAGAGTTTCGTAAAGTTATTTCCACTACTGTAGAAAATAATGAGAAAATATTTTCATATTACCTATTTTATACTGCATATAATCCATTTTATATATTGGTCTTAATATGACTCAGGGAGTGACTCACTTGGTTGTCTACATGTGAGGGGCAACTTGACATGAGAAAAACAAGTTAATTATTATCAAATCGTCTTAATTTCTAGGGCTTAACGCATAGCGTGCACATCACTATCAGAAGAAGAGTAGAGCAAACACATTAGATCGCTAGTGACTTCTCCTCTGACCTCCAATGAGCCTCTCTAAGTGGTGTAAAATTACAAGGGGTATTCTGTTGGGACATTCAGACAATTGCAAAAGGTATTTTCATGACAAGGGACAAGAACTTTACTAGGAGCAGCACCCCACCCATATATATCACAACAAACTGTGAAACAAACTAAACTTTATACAAAGTGTAATTTGAATAAATTCACATATTGACATCACCTAGGTATGCGATAATTATATTTTTTATTTTCCGGGCAACAATAATTTTTTAAAACTAACAAACATAAATAGTCTCAGAGGAACCTGCTATAACATTTAATACTTATGAATTGTGGCTAATAATGGGGGTATCCATTGTGCTGTATGTTTTAACCCTTTGGATAGACCTAGCCCTGCTCATGCTTGCACAGGTCCCTACCACAGCAGTTCTTATGTTATCGGAACAGGGACATCTCAAGTGTCTTGTGGTGGCTTAGCGGTTAAGGCACTGGGTTACTGATCGGAAGGTCAGGGGTTCAAGCCCCAGCACTGCCAAGCTGCCACTGTTGGGCCCTTGAGCAAGGCCCTTAACCCTCTCTGCTCCAGGGATGCTGTATCATGGCTGACCCTGTGCTTCCTGACATGCTGGGGTATGCGAAGAAAACAATTTCTCTGTGCTCTACTGTATATGTGACCAATAAAGACTATTTCTAATCATTATCATCAGATTAATCATTATCATTATGTCTGTGCGTTACTACTGAAATCTAGCTCAGCACCCGTTGAATTATTTCCAGCACAAACCACAGAAGATGAACTATTGTCTTTCACACATTAATCAGTCAATTAAAAGATTGTAATATTAATCAATCACTCAAGCTTAACTCAAGCTAGAACAGAATGTACATGTAGGACATTATTTTACCAAATTTGGTGAAAGGTGCAAAAGCGATTTTGTCGAGAAGTCGCTTGTTACTCACACTTGTTACACAATTTTTCTGTCCCAAGTATTGCCAACAAATGAGCTGGGGAAGAAGGGATGAGCCATACTTGTATAGAGAAAAATCCTTTAATCATTGTATTTGCGGAAAGATAAATATGGCATTTATCTGAGGGTAACCAAGTGTAAAAATAGAGAGTGGAGGGAAAGGGAGTAGATCGACCTCAATGAAGGTGACAGAAACTATTCAGAAATGATTCCTGGGATAGAAGGAAGTTACGCCCTTACAGATAAATATTGGTTGTGCAGAAATCATGCATATTGTTATTTTCCCTACGGTTGGGTAGGTTGTTGTGCTTTAGTATCTTTGCAGCAGCCTGTACTCATAATTCACAGTAAACCATTGGATACATTAAAGAGGAAATGGGAATTGGTCATTAGCCTCAAAAATGTACCAAACAAACACCAGGGACGAGTTGTTAACAAGGCTCCTATAGAATCTAGGAGTAATTGTGACAGAGTTATACTGTAAATTTTAGTTATTTGCAAAATAAACAATTCAAGGTTTCCAATAAATGAAATCTGAAAGCAGCTTACTGCTCTGCAGGATAGGCTGGCCCTAGATATGATGTTAGCTGAAGAAGGTGGAGTGTGTTTCATGTTTAAAGAGACCTGTTACACTTACAGTATATTCCAGAGTAAGGGAATCTCACTGATGTAGTTGCTTTCATGAGACAGGTATAAGGGTGTGATTTGGTTGTGTGTTTAATTTTAATGAATAATAATAATAATAATAATAATAATAATAATAATAATAATAGTGATGTTTTATGTTTCACTTTTCTTATACAAAAATAATAGCAAAGAGAAAAAATAGTAATGAATAAAATGCAAATTAACTGGATAGCACAGTCCTTCAACTGATTGCCATGAATGAATTACGAAGTCCTAGATGGTCACAGCACCACTGACAGCACTGCCATGGCACACACAGTCCCCAGGGTCACAGCGCCACCAAGCATCCTCACTCTGTATGCTGCACCATGGGTCCATGGAGCTTCAGAGCTGTGCAAAGGGCTACACAAAGTGAGCACAGGTACACTGGCACATAAAGCAGCATTGACATTTTTCCGAATCACAGTACCACACAGCACAAAAAGAGTCAAGAGAGCAAAGCTAAGTAAACATTCTTGCCAACAATGAAAGTAGCACACATGACAAAAGTGTTCAGGTGCTGTACTCAATCCATTGCTAGATGACACACATTGTGAATGGAAGATCAAGGCCAGAAGAATTCTGCTGAGGCCTGTTGGAACATGACAACATAATTAACAAGATAGGAGATGCACTACTTGATTTTATCTATCTATCTATCTATCTATCTATCTATCTATCTATCTATCTAGCTCACACAGACTGCACACTGTGCACAGCTGTAAACTGTAAATAGCTGTAAACATCTAAAACTTCTACTTTCATTGCATGTTTTTTGCCATTCTTAAGGAATCATTCTCCATCGTTATTAAAAGGAAATCTTGGAAAATCAAAGAGGCATTATAAAGAAATGCTGCTTCAAGGACCCCATTTTGGCCCACATAAGCACTGTGAGTGCATTCCAGATTTATACAAAATTTTGATAGTGTGTCCAGCAAACCTTTCTGAACTTTCTGGAATGTAACAAACCCAGGAACTAAAGTAAATCTGATTAAATATTATTAGGTGGCTGTTGTTGTCAACTGTAACCTAAGTAACAGTTTCTTGATTTTGGAAAAACTTGAGACATTGAAACATAGTTAGCTTGCTAACTTAGTCACATCAGATGAAATATTATAATATAATATTATATTACAATGTTAGTATTACTGCAGTTATATTGCATGACATGTAACCTGTTTACTCATAAAAATGTTTATAGATAAGCACAACTTAAATTGCATAAAACAGTACACAAAGAGTACAGTTTACAGTTCATATTGCAATACTAATATCTACTGTAGGTACACCCTTTATGATGTTTTTTTTATCAGAAACCTGGTCTGTTACTTAATACTGCTTAACACAAACATTTCCTTTCTCAAAAATATTCTGTTTAGGAATAAAACAGGGATATATCCCAAAATTGATATTAAATATGTAAGATGCAAGACTTTTGCAAATTATCTCTCTCACTCTATCTATCTATCTATCTATATATCTATCTATCTCTCACACACGCACATGCACTTGTTTAGTTGGACCTCTAAATGCAACTTGGTTTAATTTCCCTCTGCATTCACAGCTGGAGAAAATGTCAGTTTCCAAAATAATTTTTTTCAGTAATTATAGCACAGGATTTGGTGACAGTAACTGATAAACAGTGAATATCAGGATACCTGGTCTGTAATCACAAAGACGGGTTTCTTATTTAATTGCAGGTGAATTTACTACATTACCCAAAACTATTGTATATTACAGGATATACTGTATATTATGTGTATGTTTCAGATCAGTAGTGACAATACAAAAGGCCACCTGGAGTCTGCAGCTAATGGCAAGTATGAAGAAGCGTAATGAGTTTAAAATAATAATAATTGAAATGGCATCATGCTGTAGGTATGACAGGTATTCTTGATTACAATTTTCACTTGTCCTGATATTACTGTCATACTTTGTTGAGCTCTCGAATGATTACTCTAAGATAAAAGTAATGGTAATACTGGGTTTTAAAGTATGCTGCTGATGGCACTGCCAATAGTAGAGATGCTTAGAAATGACACACAAATTGAAATTTTGTCAGTGTTCAGATGTGACCTGCAGTCTGGTCTATACACACTCCTGGAGTTGTACACTAAATCCTAAATCTTTCTGAACCGAGTTTGCTTGCTTGATTTTTTTCTCTCTCTGTGTGTGCGCGCGTGCATGCCTGTGTGTGTGTGTGTGTGTGTGTGTGTATGCTATCACTACAGAGAAGAGAGAGAAGCCCCACAGTATCCCTGGGTCAAATTCTTGCAAAAGTAACATGGCCACTGAAAGGATTAGAGGACTGGAGCCAATAGGTGCTGCATCAGTATGTCTGTGTGC
>JANDJT010000103.1:14050021-14063997 GCA_024331685.1 Stegophilus panzeri
ATATCCCTCCATTAATATTGGCACCTTTGGTAAATATGAACAAAGAAGGCAGTGAAAAATTGTCTTTATTGTTTAACCTTTTGATCTTTTGTTAAAAAAAATCACTAAAATACTCTGCTCTCAATATCAAACAATTGCAAACACAACTCAGGTTTATAAAAAAATATATCTTTGTTAAATATAAGTGTGCAACAATCATTGGCACCCCATGAATTAATATGAGAAAAATATATTTGAAGTATATTCCCATTGATATTTAAACATTTTTTAGTACACTTGAGTGACTAGGAACAAGAAATTGTTCAACCATGACTTGCTGTTTCACAGGGGTATAAATATGAGGTAACACACAGGCCAAATTCTCTTAATCATTCATAACAATGGGTAAGACCAAGGAATATAGCGGTGATGTGCGGCAAAAGATTGTTGAGCCTCACAAAATGGCTATAAGAATATAGCAAAAGCATTGAAAATGCCCATTTCCACCCTCAGGGCAATAATTAAGAAGTTCCAGTCAACTGGAAATGTTATGAATCAACCTGGAATTGGACGTGTGTCTATATTGTCTCAACACACTGTGAAGAGGATTGTTTCTAGTGGCCAAAAAATCTCCAAGGATCACAGCTTGGGAACTGTAGAAGTTAGTTGGATCTTGGGATCAGAAAGTCTCCAAAACTACAATCCGAAGTCACCTACACCACCACAGAAAAACGCTTCTACTCTCACCCATCTTCAGTTTGCCACACACTACCGGAACTTCAAATGGGATTGGGTTCTATGGTCAGATGAAACCAAAATAGAGCTTTTTGGCAATAAACACCAGAGGTGATTTTGGCACACACAGAGAGGTAGC
The DNA here is from genome assembly GCA_024331685.1 of Stegophilus panzeri. Taxonomy (NCBI): domain Eukaryota; kingdom Metazoa; phylum Chordata; class Actinopteri; order Siluriformes; family Trichomycteridae; genus Stegophilus; species Stegophilus panzeri. The sequence goes on from JANDJT010000103.1 coordinate 14,050,875, forward strand.
CATATGGAAAAGTACCTCATGCCCACGGTTAAATATGATGGTGGCTCTTTAATGTTTTGGGGCTGTTTTTCTATGAGAGGACCTGGACATTTTGCTAGGATACATGGCATCATGGACTCTATCAAATATCAACAGATATTAAAAGAAAACCTGACTGCCTCTGCCCGAAAGCTTAAAATGGGCCATGGTTGGATCTTCCAGCAGGACAATGATCCAAAACATACATCAAAATCAACACAAAAAAGGTTTACTGACTACAAAATCAAGGTCCTGCCATGGCCATGCCAGTCCCCTGACTTGAAACCCATAGAAAACCTGTGGAGTGAACTGAAAAGGAGAGTCCACCAGTGTGGACCTCGAAATGTGAAGGATCTGGAGAGATTTTGTATGGAGGAATGGTCTCAGATCCCTTGCCATGTATTCTCCAACCTCATCAGGCATTATAGGAGAAGATCCAGAGCTATTATCTTAGCAAAGGGAGGTAGCACAAAGTATTGACTAAAATGACAAAAAATAATTGTTGCACACCTATAATTAACAAAGATATAATTTTTGATAAATCTGTGCAATTGTTTTATATTCATGAGATTCAAAATTTTTGTGAATTTTTTAACAAAAGATCAAAAGGTTAAACTATAAAGACAAATTAGTGGAGGGCACTAGTAACATTGGTAGAAAAGATATTTCTTCATTTTATACTCAGTCATTTTGTCAGACTAGTCCTTCAGTATGTGTTCTTTGTGTGTGTGTGTGTGTGTGTACTGTATATGTGTGTAGAAGATGGAGGACATACCTAAGATGGTGGAGCTGTACCAGTGTCCACAGTTCGGTGATGTGCCAGTACCTCTGCCATACAACACTGCATACAGAACCATCATCACACGTGTTATACAGGCACAGCGGCACCTAGTGCACAAGGTGCTTCTCTAATTATATGACTTCGTATGTGAATTGTATGTGTTTCAGCTGGGAAAGCATGAAATATTAACACTAAATTCATAATAATAATAATAATAATAATGAGAAATGCTGCATGTGCAGTCAAGTTTCATAGAATTATATTGCAATATTTTTTGGTATAGGGGTGTATGGTAGGAAAAATCTACAGTATGATAACCATACTAGGCAAGTTGACAGTGTTTGGTACAATCTCTGCTTTTATCTTAACTTTTTCAAAGACTGCAGCAACAGCATAGTAAAGTATTCAATTATTTGATCAGAAAATGGCAAATATCTTCTTTTAAGTGTATTTTTTTTTTTAAGAGGATCACTTTGCCTTCAGTAGTTTATTCAGTGTAGACATGCTTTTAGACAGGGGTACTGCATCATATATTTAAGCTATTAGCAAATTACCATGCTCTGTGGCATGTCCAAAAATGCAGAGCAGGCCAAGCTGAGCTCAGTTGTTTATCAGGATGGTGGCAAGAGAAAATCATTTTAAAAGAGGTTCATTATAGGTGCACTGATGGCAGAAGCTTCAGTCTCAAAGCCTGCTTAGCTGGCTGTGTTTCAATAGGAACAGTGACATCTGCATTTAGATCTACAGCAAAGACATCAGTAAATTGACGAATGCACATGAGAGAGAGAGAGAGAGAGAGAGAGAGAGAGAGAGAGAGAGAGAGAGTGAGTGAGTGAGTGAGTGTGTGAGTGAGTGAGTGTGTGTGAGTGTGAGAGAGTGAGTGTGTGTCTGTGTGTGTGTGTGTGTAATTGTGTTTTATAGCCCAGCTTGAAGGCTGTCTTCCATAACATTCTCTCTTCCACCACTGTGGAATACTTCGTCATCAATTCGTTCTGGTGGCTCTTCCTGGAGAACTTTCAGGTAAGTTTTTTTTAAACTTTTTTTTTTTTTGGCTGACAAAAGTTAGAAAGTATATTTTTAGGTCAAGGTTTTAATTTAAGGGAAGCATGAGAAGTCAATTTTATGGCTTCCAGATTCTATGATTGGATAAGCATCAGCAATATGATAATAAATCTTTCCCTACATGCGTGTCAGAGCTAGAAAAGGCACCAGGGGACAGATTTCCTGCACTTTAGCTTTCTGCACCATCACCTGCGGCACTGTTTAGGACCTAAATTATCATTCTGAGTGACAGTCTACCTCAATTTCTCTCACTCCCCCAATCTATCTCTCTCTGTGTTTTCCAGCCCGACAGGAAAGCTCAGGATCGACTGTTTGGCCAGATTGCAGAGAATTACATCAGCATTCTGACCCAGAGCTTGTCCTCTAACAGTGGCACCATCTTCCATCAGGTAGTCTACACTACTATACTACAGAATAATTCTCATAACATGAATAACGTTTACATTGCGCTGTGATTAAGGCTGTGACATAATAAGACATTAAATACTTTGTTATATGGATATGATGTACTGTATATGTGTATGTTGAATGTTGTGTTAAAATGAAAAAAACTGTTCTTAAAATATAGTGTTTTGAATGCAGTCAGCTATGAAATGAGCTTAAAATGTATATAGTCACAGACAGATCGACTATTTAATTGCCCTTCCAAGACTCCAATAAGTGCTTTTGGAAAATTAGTGTGTAAAAACATGTGAAAACATGTCATAACTGATATACATTTATGTACTGGCCTGCTTCATTGATTGCAGTTTTTTTGTTGTACACTTCTTAAAGTAGAACATGTCTTCTTCAACTCATTAAAATGTGGGGTTTTTTTGCCTTTCTTCTAACAAAATAATTTGTTCGACAAACCTAACATATTAATCATGTTTAGTAACCTAGTTGAAATGTCACAATGTATGACTTTGCCAGTCAGTAAGACTTGGGAGACTAGAAACGTTTGATAAATATTGCCACGTACTTACATAATGGAATTGAGGATGGATGCAAATACAGATAAGAGGTTTTTATTAAAGGAGATATAGGCAGACAAATCCAAATCGGTAATCCAAAGCATGGTCCAAAAACATGCAAAAGGTCAAGCGATCGGCAAACAGGCATAAATAGGGCGAGGCTACAATCAGAGTCGAGAAACGAGGTCAGTGAACATGATACGAAACGAAAACAAAGACCAACCGCTTGGTAATGAGTAAAACTCAATACTACGCAAAGTGCACAGAGACACGAGGGGTTTAAATGACAAATGTAATCATGGGTTAAACACGGACAGCTGAAAACAATATTGACACACATTCGGAAAAAACGGGCGGAGACAGAACATAACCATAACAAAAGTACGTGTCCAACGTAAACAAAGTCACTGTCATTGAAGACCGAAAAGCATGCTTTCGCTAAGCGCTTGCACATCTTGCTCGTTCACGTGCATGCGCTTAGGTTTCCCAAGTACACTGCAATACTGCAGCGCTGACTCAAGGGGAAATCTCAAGGGGAAAACTAGTTTTTTTTTCTCTGAATAGACACCTATGGTCTGCTGGTTAACTGTGTGTTACTCTGGTGACACACTCTGGTGTTTAGGGGTCTTGGGTACAGTGCAGTGAAAAAGAAGTATCCTGATTTCTTCTGTTTTTGTGTATATCATACTAAATTGTTTCAGAAATTAAAACAAAATCTAAGATAAAACAAAAGCAATCTGAGTAAACATAAAATACAGTTTTTAAATGATAACGTTATTTATTGAAGCAAAAAGGTTATCCAATACCAACTAGGCCTGTGTGAAAATGTATCTGCCCCCGTAGTTACTAATTTCCCAAATCTATGAAATTGCATTCATGATGGGGTTCAGCTGGACTAGACGCAACCAGGCCTGATTACTGCAAGCCCTGTTCAATCAAATCAACACTTAACTTAATATAACTTAAATATAACTTTTTCAACAGCATGAATCTGATTAAAAGATCTTACCCAGTAACACACTGTGTCAAAATTGAAAGAAATTCCAGAAATGATGAGGAAGAAGTTGATTGAAATACATCAGTCTGGGAAGGTTTACAAAGCTATTTCACAGGCTCCGGGACTTCAAAGGACCACAGTGAGAGCCATTATCTCCAAATAGAAAAACTCTGCACAGTAGTGAACCTGCCCAGAAGTGGCCAACCTTCCAAAATTCTTCCAAGAGCACAGCAATGACTAATCCAGGAAGTCACAAAAGAGCCAAGGACATCAAAGGACCTACAGGCCTTTCTTGCATCACTAAAGGTCACTGTTCATGACTATCAGAAAGACACTGGGCAAATATGACATCCATGGAAGAGTGGTGAGAAAAAAAACACCGTTAACCCAGAAGAACATTAAGGCTCATCTGAATTTTGCCAAAACACACTTTGATGATCCTCAAATCTTTTGGGAGAATGTTCTGTGGATTGATGAGTCAAAAGTGGAACTGTTTGGAAGACGGTCCTGTTAAATCTGCTGTAAACTAAACACAGAATTCCACAAAAAGAACATCATACCTACGCTAAGCATGGTAGTGGCAGTGTGATGGTGTGTGGATGCTTTGCTGCCTAAGAATTCTGCTTTCTATAAGAAGATCCTGAAGGAGAATGTCTTCAGTCCATAAGTTTAAACTCAAGGCCAACTGGATTCTGCAGCAAGACAATGATCCAAAGCATAGGAGTAATTCCTAGTCCTAGAAGTAAGTGAAACTCTGCTCTCCAGTTATCGGAAGCATTTGGTTGCTGTTATTGCTGCTAAAGGTGGCACAACCAGATTTTAAGTTTAAGGGGGCAATTAGTTTTTCACATGGGTAATAGGTGATGGATGCCTTTGTTTTATGTTGTATTTCATTTGAAGATCTAAAACTATTTAGTATGCGATATACACAGCAACAGAAGAAATCAGGAAATACTTTTTCACGGCACTGTAGATGTTTGGTTAATAGTGTTGAGATGCTTTGTGGTTTTTACTTCTTCAGGATTTCCCCAGCACACTGAGTCAGATGCTGTTCTGCTGCTTCTCCTGCTGCTTCCCTCAGTCATGCTGTTTCCGTGATCCAGCCTTCCTCACAGCTCTGTGCTCCACCGTCTACCAGTGGACTGGAGGTAGCTGACGCTCCATAATCTAAATTAAAATTCCTATACAAGTTTTCATTTTATTTGCACTGCTTGGTAAAAAACATTTTCATGAGCAGATCCTTTCTTTCTCCACACTTACTTTGGCCTTTCCATTACTTTGGTAGAGGTCAGTCTTCGTTTCAGAACTTTTGTGGCTCATCTCTGAACTTCTTTGTGAATTCCAATCTGGCCTTCTGATTCTTACTGCTGATGAGTGGTTTGCATCTTGTGGTATGGCCTCTATATTTCTGCTGTCTAAGTCTTCTTTGAACGGTGGATTGTGATACCTTCACCCCTGCCCTGTGAAAGTCCTTGATGATGTCACTGACTGTTGTTTTGGGGTTTTTCCTCACAGCTCTCACAATGTTTCTGCAATCAACTATCGTTGTTTCCTTGGCCGACCCATTCAGTGTCTGTTGCTCAGTACACCAGTGGTCTGTTTCTTTTTCAGGCATTCCAAATTGTTGTACTGGCTATGCCCAGTGTTTGTGTAATGCCTCTGATTGTTTTCCCTCTTTTCTCAGCTTCAAAGTGGCTGGCTTTTCTCCCATAGACAGCTCTCTGATCTTCATGTTGGCTTATCCTTTTTAACAACAAATGCAGTCTTCACAGGTGAAACTGAAGGCTAAAACAAAGAGTAGATGTTCAGAGCTATTTATTATTTAAACAATCAACTGGGTAACAAGAAACACCTGTCAGTCACATATTCCAATATTTTTGCTTGCCTACAAATTGGGTGGTCTGATACAAAATGTGCTGTATTCTATGTTGTTTAACACATCTACATAAAAATACCAGGAAATAAAAGCTGAAATTCTAAACTTTCTTCTCATATTCATCTTTTGATCTCAAACCCAAATGTCTTCAGTCTACAGCAAATAAATTGACTTGGCCTTGCCATTCCAATAGTTTCAGAGTGGACTTCTTATACTAATGAAGATTCGCTCCTTGAAGAAGTAAACGAAGATCCTTTTGCAAGTTTTTTTTTTTGATGTTATTGACAGTTCATAAAGAGACACAGAGCTGTTACTCTCTAGGGGAGGATTCAGAAAATATTCATTGTGGGTGTGCCACATGTACAAACCTGGAAAATATGTATTACATGATAAAAAAAAAAAAGATTTGCCTCAGCACAGGTCTATTATGTTAAGCACAATCCAATGCCTCTTCACTCTTCCCCTATCTCAGTCTGTTCAGAAAGAAAAACATGGAAATCTTACTTACTGAAATCAATAAGTGTCCAGCAGCACAGCCAGCTAATTCTTCTCTGAGCAAAAAACATGATGTACTTTGAAAAAATGGCCTAAGCCTGCTATTGAATTACTGATTTCCCTTGAGTCTAAAATGGTGTTGAAGCAATAAATCAGGCTTAGATTCATCATGCATGAAAAAGGAAATGAAATGATTCGGTCTAGTATGAACTGTTGCACTGAGTATTGGAGTTCAAAAGTATTTAGGTCAAAAGATCTGTTATAGTTTCTACAGAGCATTATATTTTGGTGTCAGTTTCTCACTCTTTCTCTCTCTCTAGGACTCAGTCCTGCTCCTGAAATCTATAAGCAATGGGACTTTGAAGCTCTGGAGGAAAACGAGACCAGCAACATTATAGATAGGGAAAAAAAGGAGAAGGATAGTGGTATGTCATTTTCTGAAAACACTCTCATCCCTGCAAAGGAATAAAATGTCCCCATGTTCTTGCCTTTAAGTCTTAATCTTTATTGAGCTCTCAGAATCACCTTGTTCAACTGATAACCTCATTACTGTTTAAACACACAAGTTGTAATCTCTCTCTCTCTCTCTCTCTCTCTCTCTCTCTCTCTCTGTCTCTCTCGCTGTTTTGTCTTCCCTCCCTTCACTGAAAATGTAAAGTAGAGGTGTAATTATACAGTGGTGTCTTGATCAATATAATATATTTTCAGTAGAGCAAATGCAAGCATTATATATATACAACCCCAATTCCGAAAACGATGGGAAAGTATGGAAAATGCTAATAAAAACAAAGAGGAGTGATTTGTAAATTTACTTTGACTTGTATGCAAACAAAAAACTCATAAAGACAAGGTATTCAATGTATTACCTAATTTTCCCAGCATGTCCCGCAGCATGCCGTTGATGAGGCATTGGAACACCGCTGGCACCGTAGGTAGCCTATACGGCATTATGCAATAATTGAAGTGGCCAGAGGTGGTGCTGAAGGCCATTTTCCAATCATCCCCTTTCCATATTCAGACCAGGTTGTAAGCGCTACGCAGGTTGAGCGTGGTGAATACTTTGGTTTCACAGTTGTTCCAGGGCCGCTGGTACCAGTGGCAGAGGATAACAATACTTGGCTGTGACTTGAGTCATACCTCTGTAATCTGTGTACAGGCATAGGCCACCCCAGTTATAGGGACGATGTTGTGGAAGCCCACTGGCCTTGGCTTTGCTGAAGCTTATGATATTCGGGGGGAATTTCTACATGGACTTGAGTTTCAGGGCTCCCTATGGAGGTTGATGCTTTGGCTATGGAGGGGGTGCTGAGACAATGGGCATGGACAATATGTGGACCAGCGTGTAATCTTGCGCCCCTTCCAGGAGATTTGAGGGTTGTGAGCCCAGCACCACCGGCAACTTAGAGGTGACAGTGATAAAGAGGGAGAGCCCCTGTTGCCTGTCTTGATTCGAGATAAAGGGGAAGTTAGTTTTTCAGAGGTGAGAGTGTGGGCTTGATTAAGTTTAAATGTTTTTCACCCCAACAATTGACAAATAGCCTACTGTATAATGACATCTGCAGAATGTATTGTTGGATATGCAGACGTGTTGAATTAAACAATATGATATGCCTTATCTTTACACCCCTAATGCCGGACATATTCATAATCATATTACATTACAAATGAATAGCAAGTTCTTATATAGAACATTAAACCAGCATTTAACCATTCAAAAAATGTGTAAACCTATCTCAGGCAACAATCTCATTATTTACAATGTTTCTTTGCTAAACATCTTTGCATTTTGCTCTTAAATTAGTAGCAGTGTTGTGTTTATTGCCATTTATTTAGCAAATACACAAACTCATTAACTATTATCCATACTTGTGGTGACATTAAGTACATTCAAATTATTTACTTTATGGGTTTTTATTTCTTGCTGTTTGTTTGTTTTTATGAATAATTTTCTTTCAATCTATAATTTGGGTAATTGGGTTGTGACACTGTCAGGCAATATTACTATAATTGAAAATTTAAAAAAAAGAATGAGAGAACATACTTTTCTTCTTCTCATGATCTTCAGAAAATTCAGATGATCCAGTGTCTTACGGAATATTCCAAATACCTCGTAAGGATAACAGGATTAACTCAATGAAAAAAGGGATATTTTAAAAATATGCGATATTAAATGGATTCACACACACACACAATATTTTCAGATTTCTGAAGTATTTTAATGATTATATTTCAAAGTAACATGTATTTATAGTGGGGTTCTTGAGAAAAATAAATTCCTGTTTTCTAAGTGCTGTATATGTATTTATGTTTTTTTTTTTTGTTTTGTTTTGTTTTTTTAACAGACTCATCGCTGACCTCTACTGACAGTGTGTTTTCTAGCATCTTCTTATCTGAACCCTCCGACAGCCTCACAGCTATGAAAAATAGGATGGTCAGTGTAACACACATACATTTGAGTACACATCACTGCATAGTGTGTAAGATAGTGAATGAAAAGTATGTGTTTCAGAAGAGTCCATTTGAGGTGAGTCAGGCCAATGCATTGTACTCCAAGAACAAGATCACTACTACGAACCATGCAAGCACTTGCGAGGGTGAGAGCAAGGCGTGCAACACAGACATACACATACACCTGCTGTTCTGCAATACTGGCTGTGTTATATTGCTAAGTATAATAAAACTAGCAAAGCAGCAATCTTATATGAGGCATTAGTGATAGGTGGTATATTGGTGGGAGGGTAAGGTGGTATAAGAATATCTGACAGTTTTGACTTTAATACTTGGCTGGTCCTCACAACTGCTTTTTTACCCAAGCTTTTACTTCCAATACTAAACCAATATGGTTAGATTTAGGTGTAATTAGCTGCATTAATAGTGATGTAAATGGAAGGTCTTCACAATTATAGTAAGACTTGTCTCTGGGTGTGTCTCTGTGTTCTTAAGCTTGCTCTTCAAGACCTTTCTTAATCTTTGGTCACATCGACCTTGTGTTTCAGTGGAGAAAGCAGCTTCCCAGAACGTTGCAGACTCTGATTTAAAAGTTCTTACTGACCAAAGAAACCACACATTAGCCAGAGAGGTAATTACAGTATTCCTAGAACAGTATTCCTAGAGCACAGTACTGAGGTGCACAAGAGAAAATGGACTACTGTATCTATTTATATCATATTATTTCTATTCTACAAATATCACCTGTTTTTACATTCCCTCTCTGTTTCCTGCTTTTCTTGTATTTTCTCTCCTCCCTAGTTTATAGGTACTAATGTGGTACCATTAATCTTTTTTTTTTTTTTTTTTTTTTTTTTTTTTTTTTTTTTTTTTTTTTTTTAAATCATGATTTCTCGCTTCGTCAATTAATGAAATAATCGACTGTGATATCGGTGAGCTTGGTTGTCATTGTTTATTGGCTAATATTACAACCCCGATTTCAAAAAAGTTGGGACGCTGTGTAAAAGGTAAATAAAAACAGAATGCAATGATATCTCATAAACACATGTTATTCACAACAGAACACAGAAAGCATATCAAATGTTTAAACTGAGGTGTTTATGAGATTTGGAAATCATTGCATTGTGTTTTTATTTACATTTTACACAACTTTTTTGGAATTGGGGTTGTATTTTATATTGAATATGGTGCATTAAATCACCTTTAAAGCTCCTTGCTTCTCTTTCCTGTCTTTTTCGATCTCTCCCTTTTATTTATTTATTTATTTATTTATTTATTTATTTATTTTTTATATATAAATAAACCCTATATCTCTCTGTGTCCAGCCTATTTAGGATAGCTGTTTATACCATGATCGTTTGAAATATAGTAATACTGATGATTAATTTGAAATGATACATGGAAGAATAGCAATAATAATCTTTCTCCCTCCATGCAGTCACGTGCAGTGGATGGACAAATAGAGGTGAAGCATTGTGTGTTTAATGTGTGGGGAAACTCTCCTCTGGTGCAGCACTACATGAACACATTGCATCTGCAGTGCAATGTGGGTTACAACATTCTAGTGAGGAGAACCCAGATCCAAGCACTGCCTCAATATCCTCATACACGTGCCATATACCAGGATGCACACATTTAAAAACAGTTATTTAAGTACAGTTAAATAACTAGACAGACAGGCCAGGGTCAAAAGTAGAGAAAGCTAAACTCTAAAATCTCTTATTTTTTTAATTTATTTTTTTCCTTTTTTATAAAGAGTCTCAAATGGTATACTATAAATCTTCTCACTCTGATACCTTGGTCATTCAGAAAGTTTAAACACACACATTCTGAACACCTGAATACACTCAAAACCTCATTACACACTTACACCAACACTCTGAACACCTTAATACATACTCGCACTGTCAGTAGATGCATTCAACACCTAAATACACACTCAAAACCTCATTACACACTTGCACTTTTAAAATGCACACTCACAACACCATAATGTACACTCAAAACCTCATTACACGCTTGCACTGTTATACACACTCTCAACACCTTAGTACACACTTCAAACCTGATTACACACTTGCACTGTGAAAACAAACACACTCAAAACATTAGTACACTTTCAAAGCCTCACTAAATACTCACATTATTAATACATAAACTCTCCACAGATTGATACATACTCAAAACCTCCCTATACACTCATACTGTCACTAGACACATTCAGCACCTTAATAAACACTCAAAACCTCAATATACTGTACACTCACACTATCAATACACACACTTTCAACACCTTACTACACACTCACAATGTCAGTTTACACACTGAACACTTTTAATGCACACGCCCTATTGTACTATGCATGTACACTGGCCACACACACACTCTCTCTCTCTCTCTCTCTCTCTCTCTCTCTCTCTCACACACACATACACACACACACACTCAACACCTTTATACACACTCAAAACCTCACTACAAATTCGAACTGTCAACACATTCAATCTCAACATCTCAGTAGACACTCATACACTCAATATGTCAATACACACCTACATTCTCTACACTCAGACTTATACACACTGCTTATAACTGTTATTAAAATGCTGACACTGGTCTAATTATAAGGAGGTAGGGTCACTGAACTTTGAAATGAGTTTCAGTAGCAAAATGTTCATATCCTCAGGATGGCTATAAAAATTGGTGATTTACGGTGATGCTAAGGCAGTAAGCCTTATCACTTAATTACTGTTGCCTCACTCGTGTGTATGCAGAGTGTGCTATATGTCTGAATGCCAACTGTCTCCTCATCTTCCTTAACATGCTAACAGCAGACTCACTTACTTATCGAGATGTTTTGAGGCAGACACGCCAGCGTTCCTCCTGCCAGCGGCGGGAACTGCGCTCTCTCTGGGCACGCCACGCACAGGAAATAAGCAGCATGCAGCAGAAACGGGAAGATGAACAAAATCAGCTTCTCAGGTTAGAGCTGGCATAATCTAAATATATCAGTACACACTCATACTTTGGAAACCTGCATGTCTTTATACAAGTAGGCAAAAGGAGGGCCCGGCATGTGGAAGCATGTAAGTATCTGGCGCTGCCATAAGGGCTGAGAACTGTCACTGAATTCAAAACAAGAAGAAAATAATGTTTTTAGTTTATGAATACATTTGGATCCAGATTGTGATGTATATAGAATCTGTATTATCTTTATTTATTTATTTATTTATTTATTTATTTATTTATTTTGATGCCCAGAAAACACAAGAAAATCCTGTCTCAGAAAAATGTGGTACACAAACTCTGCAAGCTGCTAGTGCCACCAGTCAAGGTCAGCTTTATTTTAGTTAAAAACATCACTTGTATACTTCAGTAAAGATTTTTATACACTGATTCACAGAGTTGACCAAACCTTTAGTCTTTAGTCAAATAGCATGTTCCTAAAATGGAACTGTATCTGAGTTTATGAAGCATTATTGTTACAATTATTACTCTCTCTCTCTCTCTTTCTCTCTCTCTCTTTCTCTCTCTGTGTGTGTGCACGCACCAGGGTGAAGAGGGAAGCAAAGCACACTCTGAACAGTTGCTTGCATTTAACACCATAATAGCTGGAATTGAATAACACGCGCTGCATCTGCTGCATCTAGTGTGCACATAGTGAAATGTCACATGACATTAAAACCAGAAAGTGTTGGTTGCACAATCCCATTAGATGAGCTCTTTGAAGCAGAAATGAGCGAAATGTTCATCTTATTTCTTTAATCAACATGCTTATAAATTTGATTACAAATTCATAAGAATCTACACAAGGGTTTTCATATAACAATGTATAGGATTATGGTCAATGCTCATAGATATTCATTTAATTTAATTTGAGCTTTATATGACAACAGGACTGCAATAGTAGGACTGCAATACTTTGGATAACCACTAGATGACAGTACAGGCTTTGAGTTTATTATAACTGTTCTCTTCACTTCTCTGTTCTCTTCATGGACTGACGTATAGAAACAACACTACATAGCAATAAGAGCTACTTTCAAATTCCTGTCTTCTGGTGAAATTGAACTATTTTATAGTTTGTGTTATATTGTTCAGATTTCCCATGTGTCCAGGAAAATCTGTAAAACCTGAACATTTTTGGGCTAGTTCTCCAAATATCACTGAGGTCTTGCAGTCAGTTTCATCATTTAAACATAAATCATCATTATTAAACACATGATCATAAAGTCTGATCATAAATTAGGGAGTCAAGTTAGTCCTAAACTGAGAGGAGAAAAGTATGCTGCTTGATATGCACTATATGGCTAAAAGTACAGTATCTCACAAAAGTGAGTACACCCCTCACATTTTTGTAAATATTTTCATGTGACAACACTAAAGAAATGACACTTTGCTACAATGTAAAGTACTGAGTGTACAGCTTGTATAACAGTGTAAATTTGCTGTCCCCTCAAAATAACTCAACACACAGCCATTAATGTCTAAA
>JANDJT010000103.1:14064960-14079558 GCA_024331685.1 Stegophilus panzeri
TAGACATTAATGGCTGTGTGTTGAGTTATTTTGAGGGGACAGCAAATGTACACTGTTACACAAGCTGTACACTCACTGCTTTACATTGTAGCAAAGTGTCATTTCTTCAGTGTTGTCACATGAAAATATTTACAAAAATGTGAGGGGTGTACTCACTTTTGTGAGATACTGTATATGGATTCCTAACCATCCATCCATTTTCTGTACAACTTATCCTACACAGGGTCACGGGGAGCCTGGAGCCTATCCCAGGGCATGAGACAGGGGACACTCTGGACAGGGGCCAGCACATTGCAGGGCGCAATTGCGCACACACATATATACACATACACACACACCACACATACACATATTCACACACTACGGACAATTTGGAAATGCCAATCGGCCTACAATGGCCTCCCGAAGCATAAAAACATGCAAACTCCACACACACACACAGGGCGGGCATCAAAACCCCAACCCTGGAGGTGCGAGGCAAACATGCTAATTTCAAAGCCACTATGCCCTGGACACCTGACCGTAACACCCATAAGTAAACTGTTGCCACAAAGTTGGAAGCACAATTGTATAAAATGTCTTTGTTTGCTGTAGAATTAACAGATGAACTGTGGCAGATTCTACAAGATGCTCAGAAAACTTTACCAGCCAATTTCCTTATAAAATTTCACAAATTGTACCTGAGACAAAATTTTTTGGTGTGACAACCAAATATTGACTTTGTTTAGTTTACTACTAGTTACTGCTCTTTATAGTATTATTTTATGTAGAAACATTTATTTTCATTATTGTTGAAGGCATCTTTTCTTTATAGGTTTTTTTTTTTTTGAAGATTTAAATCTTCAAATGTAGCTTCAGATTTTTTGTTTTAAACAATAAAGAAGAACCCCTGCCCCCTATCCCAAAAAGATTTATTTTAAAAACTTACTTTTTTGAGGTAGAACTTTCAGGATTTTTCAGTTGTACATTTCTGATAGAGCCTACCAGCATTCATTCATTCTCTCACACTAGCTTTTCCTGGAGTCATTGTGAGGAATAATTTAGGGGTATATATTTTTATATCATACCAGTGAGGTCAAGGCTTTCACACAGCTTTAAGTGAAGCTCAGTGAATCAAAGAAAGCTCAGCTGATGTGGATAACCAGCACCGCTGCTGCATTTAGAGAAAGAAAGAGAGGAATGCCTTCCCCAAAGCCAGCGTTTCAACCACAAATACAATACAGCCATTTTTGAACTCCTGCCTGCTTGAAAAATGGTATGGTTCTTTCCTGCTTTTACTCAGTGAAACGTTTCCAACATGTGGAAGAAACTGAAATCTGGAATACTTGTGTTGACATTGGATTCCTATTGGTATTATAACCCCTAATTCATCTCATGATAGCAAGGAGATGTGCCTCAGTAGTTCCTGTGTTGAAAGGATCTTCACCCATCTCAGAAAATAAAATAAGAAGGATGATGCATGCTCCCATTGAAGTTTTTGTGTCATGGTGAATTGGGCTGTGGATGAAGTAGTGGGGGGTGGGGGAGGAAATGAATGATGAAATACAGATTAAACAGCAGAAGCTGCATATTACAGCATTGAAGCACAGGATAGGTAAAAGTAATCGAGCAGTCTGTATTTAATAATGCAATAGCATGAAGTTATAGACCCAATTTTAAAATCCTATGGTTATTTTGTTCAATTCTGGATAAAGGTTGTAAGAAATTATATCAGTGCTAACCATGGCCTTTATCCATTTACTTTATCCTGGTCAGGGTTTCAGTGGATCCCAGGAATACAGCCTGGATGCCAGTCTATCTCAGGGCATCATGCATACACACATTCACATCCAGGAGCAATTTAGCATAGTCAATCAACTTACTGCCCTACACATGGGGAGAACACGCGAAACTCCACAGAGACAGTAACCCAAGCTCAGGATCAAACCAGGGACCCCGGAGCTGTGAGGCAGCAATATACGACAATATATTTAACCAAATGACAATTATAAATGCTACAATAATCCATGCAATACATGCCTATCTACATCCCAAAACCTCTTGCACTACTTTTTGAGGTGGAAATTCAGGAGAGATGTTAAGTTATAATGGAGCACACTTGAGTGCTTATTATAAAGTAGAAGTATATACAAATTATCAAATATATTTTGAAAATACTTACAGCTGCTACATTGAAATTGCATAAGTGTAATTGTTTTATTTAGATTTTATATTTCATAAATTTTAAGTTGGTCATTTGTAATGTATTGTTTACTAACTAGGTATCTGTATATCCTATAGGTATTATATGTATAAGGGTAGACATTTTGAATATTGGTTAGTGCTCTTCTTTTCCTTATCTGAAGAAGGTCTCTCTAATATGTCATCAGTAACTGCCCAAACGTTCTGGGAGATATTTACAGTACTAATGCTGGCAACATGACTACATGCTTGAGAGGCCTTAAGAGGAAACATCTCTACTGCCCTCAACTTCAGCAAACACCACTGCCCTCCCAGCAAGAAGGTCATTTTTGTGAGAGCCAGAAAACAGCTCCAGCTGCTTCCCAGAAAACCAAGGAATCAGATTGGCAGCTAAGAGTTGAACTGGGCAAGCCGCTCATGTTCCCTCCCAATATTATGCCAACATCTCTGTGGTCTGACATGTTGATTCTATCAGAGACGTCAAGACAACTGCCAATGATAGAGTTGACCGTGCCCTGGAAAGATCACATTGAGGTGAATGAGAGGAAATGTGCCAAATTTCAAGAAGATTGCCGAAGGCAGGTGGGTTTACTGTGCCAATAAAAGTAGGATGTAGAGGCTCACTTTAGAAAGTCTTCACACTGCTTGGAATCACTGGGGCTGCAAAAAGAAAAGCTATTACAAAGGTTGCCAAGAGAGCCTCTAGATAGCTTTAGCTCAAGATGGGTGATCTGTGGTCAAATGCTGCTAGGATGCAGTCTGGAGTCTGATGGTAAATGATCTGCACTTATATCATGCCTTTTAACCTTAGCGGTTCTACAAAGCGTGTCTCGTTCACCCCTTCACACACACATAGTCACACACCAATGACAGCAGAGCTGCCAGGCAAGGCACTAGCCTGCCATTAGGAGCAACAAGTTCAGTGTCTTGCCCAAGGACACTTCAGCATGCAGAGTCATGTGGGCCAGGAATCGAACTACCAACTCTGCAAAAAGTGGACAACCCATTCTACCACCTGAGCCACTGTCGCCCGATTTGATCTTCTCTATCCCAGCTCAGTACACTGAGTGAGATTGTGAGTGATGTTGAAGGCCCATAACACCAGATGACCTCAGGAAACATCACTGATGAAGTGTCCAAGTGCATCTAAGAGTATATCTTCTCATCAAAATAGTAAATTTTATTGCGTACACTTCCACAATAGTATACTTGCTCCATTCTAGCACACTGATAATTGCAAATGCATTAAAATGTGCTGTAACATAATTAAGTTTTGTGTACTGTAGTGAACTATTTCCTTTTTTTCCCATTTTTTCCAATATTGAGACTATATGTCAGTTGTGTGTGTGGGCATGTGTACTTTGAGAGTTGAAAGGCTTTTCACTTGGTGACTCAGAAAACAGACAGAAAGCAAGAAACTATACCCAACAATAAAGCCATCTGTTAGAGGAATTGACTTTGCACCTCTCTGAGAAACTCAAGCATAAGATGACAGATAAATAATAGACTATTGTGTAGGTGCCAAAGAAAAAGACAGATGCAGTGATACAGAATAAGGATCCGGCAAAAGGACTATGCAATGTTACCAATAATAAATGAGATAAAATGAACAGAAGGATAGAGAAAGCAAACAAATTGGAGATAAATAAACCAATTAATGTAAAAGCAATGAGCTCAAACATAGCACTCTGTTAGACAGCAAAAACAGTAGAGCATTGGCATCAGTTCTGGCACAGACGGCCTGCACCCAGGAGATGGAACAGGTGAGCACAGTGGGCATCACGCCCAGAAATGCCAAGTGCTATATTTGTCAAATCTGCAAATGAGAATTCTGATCTGGGATCTGTTTATGTCTTTCATAGCCCACAGAAATGTGACTGTGAGAACATAGTGGTTTACAGATTGTGAATGCTTTAACATTGAGTTATGGTTGAATTTACACTTATATGTCAGGTCTTTTTCCCAAAAAAAAACGCTTAAAACTGAGGCAAAAAATACAGTCCAATTAAAGAGCTGAGCAGTTGAGTTACATATAGTTTTGTGTTAAAATGGCAGAGTAAGTGCATACATTTCATGGGCAAAAGAGTCAAACTGACAAGTGAATAAAGCAATGGCACTTTATAATGAGGAAAAAATATAATTCACTTATCTTCAGTAACTACTTTATTAAGCCTCTCCGGGACACAGTGGATAAGGAGTCTATCCCAGAAACACTGGGCATGAGGCAGAAATACATCCTGGATGGGGTACCAGTTCACTGGAGAGAACAATGCACACATGTGCACATCTAGGGTACATTTAACATAAACAAATCCAGCTACTGGCATGTTTTTGGGAGGTCTTTGGGAACCCAGGAGAAACACACATAACAGAGTATCCACAGAAACTCCACATAGTAACTTCAGCTCAGGATTCGAACCAGGGACCCTGGAGGTGTGAGGCAGCAAAACTACTGTACCTGTTGTGCATGCAGACTTCCCTCTTTATTTCAGACCATAGGGGTTCAATACGGTTAAAATCTGGAGACTGAGATGGTCATTGCAAAACATTGCTTTAGTGTTTCTTTAACTATCTGTATATTGATTTTGAAGTATGTTTGGCCCATTATCTTGCTGAAAGCTGGTCTGTGGCCAATTCTGAACCTCCTAGCAGAGGTAACCATGTTTTGGGCTGAAATATTCTGGCAGAATTTTTGATAGCAGACTCCAAAAGAGCCCCTGAAACACCAGCTGCAAAACAGCCACAAGGCATCAATGAATGCTGTTAGCTGTAACATTATGTTTTAGTCATTAACATCATTAGGTTTATGCTATTTGTGTAGTTTGTACCGGTATTACTTTTACGTAAAATAAATAAAAGCAACAGACATAATGAAAACTAACTTAATTAAATACCTTTTGCATTTAGATGGGCAGTGGTGCTACGAAACAAAGTGGTCAGATGTGATGATTGGCAATGCAAAATGGACCGGGCCAGGTGTTGCAAAAAATTTTGAGCAGAGCAATGCAGCAACTACCAACAGGAGTGGCTGACACTGGTATGCACTCTTTATTCCCCTACCATGAAATATTAACTGTGTGTTTTTTTTTTAATCTTCTCCAGCTTCCAAAATTGCACTCACCAGGTGGTATTGGGAAACTACAGAAGTTAACTGAAGAGTGCAAGGCCTACTTGCTGCCAAAAAAATCACTTCATGGTCTATGAGTAGGGCCTTCAAAACAGCTTCAGTCGTTGAAATTCTATCACAAACTGAGTTACTGGACAATTCCTCAAGAAGAAAAGCCTGTAGTTCCTTGAGGAATTAAATTAACCTACCCTGCAATGACACTGACATATCTAAGCTCCTCCCCACAAGCTGTCACACCACCTGTTCCCTGGACTCTATTGCCTCACGTCTTCTGTAAGCCATTTCTCCCACACTCATCTCTAAACTTACCCACATCAGCAAAACATCACTCAGGCAAATTCCCCACCACATTTAAGTATCTTACTCCTAAAAAGATTGAGGTGCTGAGATGACACTAATTCCCTGCAGTTAGGTGTAGTACTCTTTTATTAATGTGTATTGTTATGCTTGCTGATTGTCAGTCTTTGTATCATTTATACAGACAGGTCTATACATTTTTTGGACATTGACAAAATTATTGTTATTTTAGCTGTGTACCACAGTATATTGGAGTTGGAATTAAATAATATATATAATTTCAAGTTGCAGACTTTTAGCTTTAAAGTGTAATGTGGACTCCCCTTTTTAAGGGACCAAAATAATTGGATAAACAAGCATAAACATAAATTAAACTGTATTTTTTAATACTTGGTTGCAAATACTTTGCAGTCAATGGAATCCACAAACATCACCACATGATGGTTTCTTCCCTGGTGATGCTCTGCCAGGCCTTTACTGCATCTGTCTTCAGTTACTACTTTGTTCATGGGGCGTTTTGCCTTCATCAAGTAAAATGCATGCTCAGTTGGGTTCAGGTCAGGTGACTGACTTGGCCATAGTAGAATATTCCACTTCTTGGCCTTTAAAAAGTCCTGGGTTGCTATCAAAGTGTGCTTCAGGTTCTTGTTCATCTGCACTGTGACACTATCCAATGAGTTTTGAAGTATTTGGCTGAATTTGAGCAGATAATAAAGGCTTGTACAGTTCAGAATTTATTCTGCTGCTTTTGTCAGCAGGCACATCATCAGTAGATACAAGGGAAGTTTTTAGAATTGGCAGCCATACATGCTCAAACCATAAAATGAGGTGGTGTGCTTCAGATCATGAACAGCTCCTTCCCTTCTCCATACTCTTCTCTTCAGATCATTCTGGTTCAAGTTAAGCTTTGTCTCATCTGTCCATAGGATGTTGTTCCAGAACTGTACCAGATTTTTTTGTTGGTTTTGGCAAACTCTTATCTGGTCTTCCTGTTTTTGAGTCTAAACAATGGTTTACATCTTGTGGTATACCTTCTGAATTACTCTGAGGAAGTCTTGTCTTGATTGTTGACTTTGATGCCTACCTCCTGGAGGCTGTTCTTTATCTGGACAACTGTTGTGAAGGGGTTTTTCTTTACCAGGGAAAGAATTGTTCTGTCATCTACCATAGTTGTGGTTTATTAAAAGAGCTGTAATTACTACACCATTTACCCTCAAATTGAAGCTGAAAATCTTTGAGCTCATATTCATTATTTAATTTTAATTCCAATATACATTTGTAAACAGCTAAACTTTGTCAATGTCCAAATATTTGTAGACCTGACTGTATTTGTAGCACTCCTGATTTCTAGCACTTACTCGATCTGGTGTGTCAGCTGTGGCTCTGAGAAACTACATTTTGTGAGACTTGTGTTACCATTGGTTCCCTTAACAGCTGTTAATTTTATGGGCACATTATCAATTTGAACTATAATAACATCATGAGGGAACAGTGTTTACACTATAAAGTGCACCTGGTCTCATAAAATGGCCACATATTTCTATTTTGCAGTAACACTAATCAGGCCATATGCCTCCTATAAGATAGCTGCACCATTATAGATCCACCAGCATGTTTCACAATTAGGCCACAGACATTGATGGTTCAAGGCATATTTATTATTCAAATGTAGTCACATGCACATGAAAGAAAAGATTGAAAGATCCACAAGAGATTTTATACCAAAAGTTATGCAAAATTTGTCTAAGGCCAGCCATATGTTTTTTTTCTTTCTTTCTTTTTTCTGTATATCTGTCTGGACAAATCACTGCAAATCACTTTTATCCTATGGTGAAACAGGTCTATTCTGATGGTCTCTTCCAGGATGACCCTGCTTCCATCCACAGGGCACAAAGACTCACTGAAAGTTGATGGCCATTACAGTCATCTCATCTTAACCCAAATTAAATCGCATGGGAGATTTTGGACTGATGTGTTAAACAGTGCTCTAAAATCAACTTACATAATCAAAACAGCAATTGAGGGAAAATGCTTTAGAAGAATGGTGTTCATCTTTCAGGTACAGTTACAGACACTTGTAGAATCTATGTCAAGGTGCGTTGAAGCTATTCTAACAGCTCATGGTGGCCCAACACCTTACTAAGACTGTTGGTTTTTCTATTTGTTTTGTTATAGAAAAATTTATGTCAATTTCTATTGGGGGGCTGTTCAGATATTGTTCCACTTGAGGCAGTAAATGACTAATGGTGACTGATTTGCATTAAAAACTATCACCTGTCTTTCATAGTAGACATACTATGACAAATGTGTGTAGCTTCTTTCAGGTTTTCATTCATGCTTGTTTTCATTCATCATGTTTGTCATGCTAATTAATCCCACTTACCCTCCCCCTTTAGGTATTTTAAATACCATTCTTAATATGTTTCATAACAGTGTGGCAAATTAGCAAACGTAGAACTGTGATGCTTGTTAGAACTGAAACTTAATATTGTATACTTACATAGGAATAAATGATTTACCAGAGATTTGTGAGAATACACAAAAAAAGCAGCTTTTCATTGATCATTTAGCCTATTGCGTCTATTTCACCCCTGCTAATGGGTAGAGAGAGACACCAGGATACCTTGCAATCATGAAGTGATGTACAATGCAGTATTTGCAATACTGTCTTACAGTGATCTTTCCCTAGAACCCTCCTGTTAGGTGACAAGAAAGGGTTATTGTTCATCTTTCATATTGTTCATGTTGTTCTATCATTCATAGTACCAGTGCAGATATACAGATCACTAGTGGTTGGTTTTATGAGGCAAAATAAAATGGGCCTCATTTCTTAAGGTGGAGAAATTCGTTTTCGAGAGCATTTACACAATACTCATATTCCTGTTAGTTTGAAAATTCATTCATATCCTACGAGAACAAATTTATGAACAAGTAGACTCACTAATTTGAACCTCGATTGATTGGCTTCAAATCGTTTAAATGGCTTGAGTTACTGGAATTTTCTGCACGGATTACACTGTCAAGTTTAAATAGATTATTTATTTCAATTCTACACACACATTTAATCAAAGTCACTTTATATTAACGACTTGAAAAAAAGCAATCCAAAACAAACCAAAAATTCCAAACAAATAACTCTAACTACTCAATTAGGGCAAAAAAATGCGCCCCATGAAAAGACTATGGTAGCGGATGCACTGCATTGGCTGAGCTGCATTACAGGAAGATTTAGTGCAGCTATGCTGTGAAAGTGCTTAGTCATTTATAGGTGACTGGCATTTATCAACATACGTATGTTAATACAAAGAAAATCAGCATGACCATTTTTTAAAATATATCTGGTGGGAACTTTTTGTTTAGTTTGGCCTACAAAAACATTTACCCACAACTTAACTAAAACATGAGTCCCATTATTTTAAAAAGGAAGTGACAAAATGAGTTTGACGCAGACATTTTCAAAATTGTATGATGTATATAATTGACAAGTATTTTTTCCAGGAACATAAAACAGCAAACTGACAAATTTGCATTAAATTCCACAATGTTTTTTTGACACTGCATCCATGAACACAAACTCTCTATTGGTATTTATTGGAAAACAAAAAGAGAAATGGAAACACAAAATAATAAAGCATATATCAGAATGTCTTTTAGATATTTGCATTTTTTTTTTCTTGTTTAACTTTCATTTCACCAATACCAGCCATATTTAACAATACAAGTGGTTATTTAGGGCCCAAGTTGGTGGAACAGGCATTCCTGGGCATGTGATCAGAATAGGCTGAACTCTTCATTGCACTTTGTTCTTAATACATGACATGCAATTATGTAATCCTGCTTTTTCTATAATGTATACATTTTCCAGTACCCAATATCCATTGCATCATTCTGCCATGTGTCCCAGTGTGTGCTACTGTCTCCTTCAGTCCTTTACAATGTTGATAACATGATGATCAAGATTGTCCCAGTTAAAGGGATGTTGTATGATAATTTTAGTGGTTTATTAGCTGAATATGTACAGTATTCTGGTCCAATTGTCATGTATAAATGAAGGTTAAGGTAGCACTGAAACATGGCCACAAATGTACTGTAATGCATATGACTACCTTTAACCAACAAACTAATTAGTATGTTTTTCTTATACATTGGACCCTATTATCCACAATGCTATCAGATCCTGTCTTTGCGTCTTTCGAATTTTATGAGGGTTTGTTAATAGACATTTTTCAACAACTGAGCCCAATCGATCAGCCGCTTTATCACTGATGCTCTGCTACAGATCGTCAATCAAGTTGTGCGGCAACTGCTGTGTTACTTAAGAGTCAACATGTATGTCACAAAAAGTGCAGTATTTAAAATAAAAAATAAAACAAAAACCAAGCTAACAGGAAAGGAATGGAGAACTGAAATGAGAGCTACAGAGTGACAAAGTTGTGCAAATAAATTTACTTTTTTTTTTCTTTACTCATTTTTTCTTTCATTCATTTTGGAATGTGTCTGCTAGGACTAGAGATGACTAGTGGAGGAGAAAAGGGATGTCCCAGCATGCAGTGTTTCTGAGCACATCATCACTACAGGCTGCATTAACTGCAGTGTGCAATCTGAACGCAATCAACTCTACTGCATGTTCTGTAGTGATGTCATCACCCTGCGCCATTATTAGTCATGCCCAGAACAGGGGTGTTCTGTCACAGGCACTGAAAGGTGAGCATTCAGATTTATACTTTCTATCACATAAACATATACACACACACACATGAATATCTACTACCAACATAAACAAACAAACAAACAAACAAACACACATACACCTCCAAGGACCCTCATGTCCACATGTCCATGTAGTCAAAAACTTCCGCACACACTTCAAAATATCTATGTCCACAAACACACAGATACAACCTCAAACTTGAGTTCATAATTAGTCATAACTACAGTGACTGTTTAAACCAGCTTGTGCAGGTATTATTTTTGTATATATTTGTTTGAGATATTTTCTCCCAAATTTGGTTCTATTGTAGTAAATTAATACAACAGCAACACTGTTAGTAAGGCTGTTGTACACGCATTGTGCAGTGCTGCATGTTCCTGCCCTCTTTATCTTTGCCATGAGCCTCACATCTGACCGCTTGCTTGCTCTGGTTTAAAAGTAAAAAATTTCTGCTTGTGTGACTATTTTGTTGTGTCCTACGGGATCCCAGTCCTGACACACACACCTCTAGTATTGACCTGATGCCCTGTGAATATTTCTGTCAAAAAAACAAAAATAATAATAACCCCTCCCCCCACAAAACTGCACCTAGTATTAATATCAGTATTTGTATCTGTTTAGAACAGATTCAAATGATCAGGTCATTCCAGATAATAAATTCATATTTGTTTACTTCCCTAAAACACGCATCTGAATATCTATTCACCAGGACACACACACACACACACACACACACACACACACACACACACACACACTTCCAAATATCTACCTGTTCACAAACATTTCACCATCCAAAATGCTCAACCTCCTTCTCACCATTTATATTTTTATATTCCTACAGAGTGCCATTCTTCTACAGAGTGCCATTCATAGACTTACATGATCATTAGAGATCACTGACATTGCAGTGAGAGCATCACATAAGCACTGTCAACATTTTCTAAAGGAGAAGAACAGAGGGAAATTTGGTAGGGGATTCTTTCATGTACTTCATTAATGAAACCTGCACTTTGCTCTCTTACTGAAGTACATTATTGTGCACTGTTTAAAACTCCTTACAAATTCCTTCTGTCCAAAAAAAAGCTCAGCGCTCATCTTCATTAGATACAGACACTATCATATAGATTCATGTACAGCTTCTGTGAAATGATAAACTTCTTGAAAATATTGTCTTTTTTATTCTGCTGGTGTGTGAACTTCAAAGCCAAAATATTGCTCTTTGCGTTGTCGAAATTATGCATGTGTTAACATTTATGCATTTTATTCATAATTGTGGTACATTTAGGTAGTGTTTTATGCAAGCCTGTGCCTTAAAGCTGCAATTGTAGAAAAAAATGAAAGAAATTATAACAATGATTATTAAAAGCATGAGAAAGTGTGTGTGAAAAAACAGATGGTCACCAGTGACAAAAACTGTCTAAAAATAACCTATTGCAAGCCCATGTTTATAACTGTGGAAGTCTAAAATTTCTCTCCTTATTGATTTGATAAACAGGTGATGTGATATTATGATTACCAGATAAATAAATACACTGGATTTCCGGATTAGAGGGGATTTGGTAGTAATAAATAAATTACCTAAAATCCTAATTTTTGTATGAGAACAAATTAGATATTTTCTCAGCTCTTATGGCACATAACTTCAAATATATAGTTAAATCCATACTTAGAGAATCAGTTGGTAAATCTTAAATGCACAATATTTCCCTCAGACCAGAGAACTTGTAAGAGTGCAGGTATTCAAAACAGACATAAAGAACAGAAATTAAAGAATATTCTGTGTAGTGACAAAGAGGACCATTCATTTCCACATTTTGATATTGTTTGCAAGTTTCATATGCTTATGATATTATTTTTGGCAATGTAACTGCCCCCGCCCCTCCTCAGTCCATCCCCATCCCATACTGAGTCCTGATTGGCTGACATAACAATTATCGCCTAAGCAGCACTGTGGCCAATGAGAGCAGGTAAAGGGTGGAGCATGGGTTGATCCGTCTTCCATCATTTTTCACCTTATTCTTGTTCACAGGAGGGTTGGGATAGACTCTCGGTCTGTGTGTGCTGCGAACCATAATTTGCTGGTTGTGGAAACATTGATCATTACACATTCCACTTCCGGACCCACTGACGTCATCACCTGTGTTGGAAGAAGAAGAAAAAAGAACAGCAAAATTGTCATAATTTGTAAAATAGCATCAATATGTCTGAATCGACTATCAGCAGTTGTTTTTATTCTAACAGCCACAAAAATGTTAAAATCAGTATTATAATGATCATTAGAGCTTCAGAACAAATCATTTTGATCAAGGAAACACAGGACCATCAAAGCCAAGCTTCCATCTGCTGACCTGTTGCTCACACTCTCGACCAGTGATGTGTGCTCCAGTACAAAGCTGCTGGCCCTGATGGCACTCCAAGCCATGTGCAGTACAACTGGCTAAAGTCAACCTGTACCTAGCCCAAGCAGTGTTCCCACCTGCTTTAAGACAGGAACAATTGTGCCCATGCAAAAAAAAGCTCACTGTGTATTACCAGCAGACCAAGAGGAGCAACAAGCACACCCCTATCTACATCAATGACATATATCACAGACATTGTCTACAGAGGGTGAAAGGCATCGTCAAGGACATTTCTCACACAACTGTAGACTGCTCACTCTTCTTCCATCTGGAAAGCACTTCAGGAGCTTCCCTTGCCATATCAGCAGGCTAAGGAAAAGATTCTTCCCCTCGGCAATCAACATACCAATCAACATACTAAACTCCTGCTGGAGCTGGAGAGATCCACATATATGATGACAGAAACTGTTCACAGGCCCATAACCTGTACACTACACAAATCTACTCTTCATGGAAGAGTGGCAAGAAAAAATCCATTCAAAAGACATCTTAAAGACTCATACATGTGGAAAAAAAGATTCTCCGGTCTGATGAGACCAAAATGTCAAAAGGCATTTTTGCCTTGATAAAAAGTGCTACATTTTGAAAGAAAGCACCATGGCTTATGACACTATACCCACCGAGAAGCATGGTGGTGGTAGCATCATTTTGTGGGAAATGTTCTTCATCAGCATTACTAGTTCTAACATGTTCTAGTGACGAGTATATACTGTAGGTTATTGAGCTACATCATGAAACTGTATTATAGTTTTTTCCTCCCATGTTACACCAGTCACCAATTAAAACCACCATATAGTACTTAGTCCTCAATATTTAGGGTTGAACATGTGTCTGCACCCATACTCACTGGCATCCTGGAAGTCCACGTCATTGCCGTTGATGGCATTCTTCATTCGGCTCGTCATGATTTTAAGCTGCATGATCTGTTGTCGTATAATCATGTCTGGTTTGGTGATGTCAATCTCCACTTCAGGGTTGTTGATCTGGTTGGCCAGTCCATCTCCCATCACCTCTGGGAGATACCTAACACATAGAACAAAGACACTGTCAGCTTGTGGTATTTTGACCTTTATGTTCTGTTAGCAATCAATGTGCTACTGATTTTGAGAGCAAAATGAACAGTTGCAAAATGAACGAAATTTTCATGCTCTGTGTGTGAAAATGCACCTATCCATGTCCATTCCATTCCAGCACTTATTGTCTTCACTGCTTTTTGCCTCTCGGTCCACACACAGCTTATTGGGCAACTGAATCCAGTATTGCATCGTGTTCCTTATATTGCGGGATACATCTGATAACTGAAGAAAAAGAGTGGTAAACTTAATCTCATATTGTCTCAGAAGTACTGTAGTGTTCTACACATACTATTCTCTCTAGCTTGCTACATGCATAAGTGGTATGGTAGTGGTAGCTCAGTGGTTAAAATTATTGCATTACTGATCGGAAGGTTATGAGTTCAAATACCAACACTGCCAAGCTCCCACTGCTAGGCCCTTAAGCAAGGCCCTTAACCCTCAATTCCTCAGTTGTATAAAAACAAGAGATAGACATAAGTTGCTCTGGATAAGGGTGTCTGCCAAATGCCATAAATGTAAATGCATAAATGTGATTATATATAATGTTATAGTGCGATTAAATACACACCAGTTTTTCCACACTTGCTGCTGAAGTGCTGCTGACATCCTCTGCTAAGTTTTTGCCTCTGTTTTTTGGCTGCTCTGGGCTGGGGTTCTCTGGAGGTGTATCACATGCCTGAAACACCTAACATACAAAACACAGAAAGCAGGAAGTCTTTCAGTCACTTTCAGATCTCACAATAATACATAATATTCTACTGATGAAATACTAATAGATTCCTAATAATATATCTATACTACTAG
>JANDJT010000103.1:14124689-14134997 GCA_024331685.1 Stegophilus panzeri
GGGTTCAGCAACAAAGAAATTCTTTGTGTTTTTGAAGAGGATGAATCCTGCAACTTTTTCACCTGTTACTTATTGACGCGTGGATCTCCCCTTCCCCCCAACTATTATCACCTCTCAGTAGCGCTTCTCTTTGAGTAAAATGCCTTTTGCCTCCACTGTGATGTCATAGATTGCCAATATGTACAAATAACTTGATATGGATAGAATTTATATGACTTTCCAAGTGTTATGCTTCTGTTCCTCCCATACAATTTCATGAGCCAAAAGATGATAAGATTACTTAAAGATGATACTTGCTTATTAATTGCCCAGTACATTTGCATGTGAATCCAAAGCTACTCAAGCTACAGTAAGTGAGCATATGCATTTTATTCCCTGGATTGCCCAATTAAACAAACGGCATTCCTTTTCTAAAAAAAAAAAAAAAAAAGGTTTTAAAAAGTTAGTGGTACATTCACTAAATTAAAAAAATTTCTTGGTCACAATTGTAACTGGTGGGACAGTGAAATAAGTTAGTAAGAAATTATCAGTTGCTCAATAAGACCCATTATAAAATTGCAAACAATATACTAACATATTTTTCCCCTAGCATGAACAATATTTGTTCAATGTTCTGAAGATGGAAAAAGTCAAACTGCATTTGGAATAGGCAGTGATTTCTGTCAGTGATTTATGTTATTGTAAAATAATGTTACAAAGCATTCTTTTATTTTTCGATCTACAGTTAAATCAAATTTAAACTGAAAAATTAAATGGTAGACTATACAATTGCACCTATTTCTGGGCATTGCTTGATCTAAATATTCTGCATAATGAATAAAAATCACAAACATGACACTTGTGAATAAACAATTTTATATATTAAATTCAAAAATACAGAATATAGTTGTCTTAAATATCTCTGCAGCTCATCAAAAATATAAATGGGGCGTCCATCAACTGAAAGCATGCTGTCAGAGTTAAAATTTGACATAGCATTTTGGTATATATTTACTTCTGTTTCTGAATAAATAAGCATTATGTCATCAAATCACAAGTCTGTTTTGATTGGACGGTCAGAAGCTGTACTAAATGACATATAACCTAAAATCACAAACATGACACTTGTAAATAAAATAATTTTATATATGCAATTTATTAGATCCTTAAAATAAAAAAGGTGTGAATAGTGAAAAAAAAAAAAAAAACACAACTTAATAATTGTTGGTATTATACGAACAAATGACAATAACTTGCTAATAGTCCATCACCTGAATCTTTCTAATTGGCATGGGCCTCCAGTCAGTGTTATTCATTTGGAATTCATTCAATGTTACCTCACTGAACTTTCTACAGTGAATAACAATGCTCATTTTAAAAAGAGTTAGTTGATCTGAGCCTTGAACCTCAGTCACTGGCATAGAAAGCCTGCATGTTACCACTGCACTATCCTAGCACACATACTGTTTTACGTTAATTTAAATACTATAGTTCTTGTACCTGTAGTATACCGCTTGATCACATGTGAAGAATCATGTAATACCTTGTGAAAAAAGACGCATTCTTAAAGGCCACATCTATATCAGTCCTTTGGACCCCACTGTATTATTATTATTAGTAAAGATTGGATAAATATTGCTTTAACTCTGGCGATAAGGAAGTTTACCTTTGCTGTGGCCTCGGAGGCATCAAATCAAACAAAATGAATGCATTTACTTTGACCGTCACATCATGTACTGGTGAGGTCCCAAAAATAATTGTTAATTATTAATTTTCATTACATTGCAACATTGAAACGTTGGAAATATTTTGAATTCACCATGTCCTAAATCTCCTTATATTCATTCATTAGTAAGACTCATTTTCATCAGCACTCTATCCTCCATTTACTTTTCTTTCTTGCCCCTCAACTGCATTGTGATTGAGACTGCATTTTTAAAAGTGCTTCTCAAATGTTTTACCTTGCCTGTATAGTACATTTTCATCTGAATGTGCATGTCACTCTCTCCCCCTCTCCCCTTCCCTTGTCTCTATATCTGCTTTATTATCTGTTTCTATTTTATCACCTTTCATTTGTCTTCTTCCCATGTTTTCTCTTCTCTCTCACTCTATCTTATCCATCATTTCCTCAGTATTCTTCTCAATTTCTCTCTCTTCCTCCACCTGTTTCATAATTTGCTAACAATTCAATGTAAGCATTGCAGTTAACTTTAATATCTAATTCCCGATAAAACTCCAGTAAAATGCTATAAAGAATACTTTGATGAGTCTTAACCTTGATTAAAATTATTACCATTTGCTGTAATACCATTCTGCGATAATGACTTGTGAATGCAACACATTCATTATGAATTATTGTCATTACAAGCAATCCTATTAATTATTAATATTAAAAACCAATATTTATGCACATGCACATGATGCTTGATACTTAAGATATGTACGATAATTACGTTACAATGTTTGCCACTGACAAAAATTTTGTATATTATAGACACTATTCTCTAAATCTATATTAGGAATTATACTTATAAAATGACACTTATACTGTAATAAAAGTATTAATGTCCCCAGTTTGATCCTAAGATGGGGTTACTGTCTGTGTGCTGTCTGTTGTCCTACCTCCAAAAAACAAGGTAGGTGGATAGGAAAAGTGTGCATTGTGCCCTGCGATGGACTGGCATACCAATCAGTGTCCTCATGCTGAATGTTCCTGGTATAAGCTCTGGATCCACTGGATCAACTTGGGATAAAGCAGCTACTGAAGATGGATGGATGGATTGATGCATGCATGCATACATGTATTAATTATGAGCATGGCTTTATTGAAGTTGCTATCACTAGTCTGTAAATCTCACAGTTGATTTTCTAATATAGTAAACATTAGTAGTGCATTATTTATACTATGCACAAACGTGCACTATTAGATTGTAATGCATTAGAGGCCTCTGTCCAGCCATCTTCTATACCACTTATCCTTCTGGGTCACAGGGAACCTGGAGCCTATCCCGTGAAGCACTGGGCACAAGGTGGGGTACAATCATGTACACATTCACACACCCACTATGGACATGCCAATCGGCCTACAATGCAGGTCTTTGGACTGGAGGAGGAAACCCCCACAGCACAGGGACAACATGCAAACTCAGCACACGCAGGGGAGCAACAGGAATTGAACCCCTAACTGTGGCGGCATGAGGCAAACCTGCTAACCATTAAGCCACCGTGTGCCCTCTAGAGGCCTCGATGATCACCAGCTTTAAACATCACTGAGTTTATGTGATATGTGATAAAAGTTGACATGGTGGAAATTCCATTGGTAAAACTTATAAAAGTTAGGCTTAGGGGCAGAGTTAATATTTGTTTCTTTGCCTGTATGCATTTTTCGTGAGATAAAGTTCTCTGAAACAAAGTAGATCTGCACCTCATCTCCTATAATGAATAAAATATTACATATCATAAGGCAAACACAAAATAAGATGAGATCAGGGCAAAAACACAGCTATTTTCTTGATCATCAGCCAAGATAGTAAACTAGTGAATATATAATTAGGCATACAGTGCTGTGAAAAAGTATTTGCCTGATTTCTTCTGTTTTTGTGTATATCTCTTACTAAATAGCTTTAGATCTTCAAACGAAATACAACATAAAATGTCTGGTTTATGCATGTAACCCTGTTCCCTGAAGGTGAACAAGATGTTATCTCTTCCACATTCTGTTGGAGAGAAAGCATCAGAGTGCCCTGTGATAGCTCGTGGAGCAGAGAAGACTTGGGACAACCTTGGCTAGGGGAGGCCCCACAGAAGTACTGCCCTAATAACCTCACGTCCCCTGATACGTCACACCAACGCCGAGGTGGCCTTATACGGCTTGGATGGCAAAGCCGGCCCCCCTAAATTACCTGCCGGTGATGGAGAGTGGTAGCTCACAAGCGCCTCCTCCACCTTCAGCATAGCTAAATAGCTGTGCTGTTCACTCCCCACAATGGCAGTATAATCCGATGTAGTAGGGTTATAAATATATGGCTAGTGTATGGTTTTCACCAGAAGCATGATATTTCATCATGCACTTCTGGAAAAAAGGGGAGTTTTCTGCAGTGTGAAGGAGATTTATTTTCACTGGGGAGAAAGCGCTCGTCCAGCCTCTTTCTCTTCCCCGGGCCAGTCTAGATTTAGTTTTTCAACTGCCTTAGTAATCACTTCAAGCAGCTCTTTATATGCTGCCCTCTGTTTTTGGTGCAATGCCCTTCTGGCTCCTCTTATTCAGAGAGGGAGTCGGGATACGAGCTCCAAAATCTGGCAGAGATCCGGACCCGGAACACAGAGCAAGAGATAGAGCAGCGCTCATCTCCGGCTCCTCTTCCAGATCCATACAAGATCCCAAGGAACAAAGCCGGCTGGTCCAGATCCATGAGTCTCTGAAACCAAACTCCCTTCAGCAGAGAAGAGAGTGAGCTGCAAGTGGAGCTGCCCAATTGTAAGGCGTTCACAATGTGCAGTCAGACCTCTTGAGGGCTGCCCTGGCGTGCTCCATCCCTAGACACTAAACACAAAGTGTGTCGTCCCCCCATGATGAAATGGGAGCAAGGCATGACACACTTCGTCAATTCTCTCTCACGCATACATTTCGCTCTTTTTTTTAAAGGGACAGAAAAGTAAAGAGATTTTTCTTTCTTTTTTTTTTAAAGATAGAGGGGAAATGGAGAGTCTTTTTGCAAGCGTTATACAAACGACTGAAGATAATAAGGCTGATGGTGCAGTTCACGGGTGCCGTTTTTATATCGCGTGACACGCTTAATTGCCACGTCACCTGATCACGGCAGGCCAATAAACAGACATGATGTTACACAAGCTTAAGATACAGGTCACGTGCGAGGGCGCTTCCCCACAGTGTGAAGCTCACGCAATGTTGAGTTCCCTTTGAAAGGGAACAAAGGCAACCTGAGTAAACACACAATACAGTTTTTGTTTATTTTTTTATTGAAGCAAAAAAAGTTATCCAACACCTATCACCCATGTGGAAAAACGAAATGCCCCTTTAACCTTAAAATCTGGTTGTGCCACCTTTAGCAGCAATAACTGCAACCAAATGCTTCCAATAACTGGAAATCAGTCTTTCACTTACTTCTAGGATTAGAACTGACTCCTATGCTTTGGATCATTGTCTTGCTGCATAATCCACTTGCGCTTGAGTTTCAACTGACTGAAGACCGGACATTCTCCTTCAGGATTTTCTGGTAAAAAGCAAAATACTTGTTTCCCTCAATTACTGCAAGTTGCCCTGGCCCTGAAGCAGCAAAGCATCCACACACCATCACACTTCCACCACCGTGCTTGACCGTAGGTATGATGTATGATGTTCTTTTTGTGGAATTTGGTGTTGGTTTACACCAGATGTAACAGGACCACTGTCTTACAAATGGCTCCACTTTTGACTCATCAGTCCACAGAACATTCTCCCAAAAGGTCTGAGAATCATTAAGGTGTGTTTTGGAAAAATTCAGATAAACCTTAATGTTCTTCTGGGTTAGCAGTGGTTTTTACCTTGCCACCCTTGACATTTTTGCCCAGTGTCTTTCGGGAGTCATGAATAGTCACCTTTACTGATGCAAGAGAGGCCTGTAGGTCCTTTGATGTCCTTGGCTCTTTTGTTACTTGCTGGATGAGTAGTTGCTTTGCTCTTGGAGGAGAGGTTGACCACTTCTGGGAAGGTTCACCACTGTGCTGAGTTTTTACCTTATATAATGGTTAATGGTTCTCACAGTGGACCATTGGAGTCCCAGAGTATTTAAATATAGTGTATTTCAATCACCTTCTTCCTCAAACTTTCTGGAATTTCTTTTAACTTTGGCATAGAGTTTTACAGGGTAAGTTATTTTAACCAACTTCATGCTGTTGAAAAAGTTATATTTAAGTGTTGATTTGATTGAACGGGGTTTGCAGTAATCAGGCCTGGTTGTGTCTAGTCTAGCTGAACCCATTATAAATGCAGTTTCACAGATTTGGAGAAATAGTAACTACGGAGGTAAATACATTTTCACACAGGCCCAGTTGGTATTGGATAACATTTTTGTTTAAAAAAATAATAGTATTATTTAAAAACTATATTTTGTGTTTATTCAGGTTTTCTTTGTTTTATCTTAGATTTTGTTTTATTTTCTGAAATAATGTAGTATGAGATATACACAAAAAGAGAAGAAATCAAATACTTTTTCACAGCACTGTATACAACAGTGATTTGCCAACAATTACAATGTTTAATTTAATAATGAATGACATGTCACACATTTTAACAGTTTATAGGTAGATTTAATGTTGTGGAACATCCGAGAGACAAGTTAGTTCCTGTTCTCACTCACATTAGAGCTGTTATAAATGGTTATTCTCTTCTCACCAGCCTCTCTCTCTCTCTCTCTCTCTCTCTCTCTCTCAGAAGAAAACAAAAAACAAAAAGCCTGTCGTTTTACAGAGAAACTGGAGAGTGTAAACTGCTGAAGACTTTCTGGGAAACCTTCACTGTTTCAAAGCACTATTAACAGAAACTCCTTCCATAAATGTCTCCACATCAACGATGATATATTTTACATTGTTAAAAAACAATAATTTTTTTTAATATTCACTCATAATTAGCCACTGTGCAAGTCCTGTGTATCAGCTGTTACTATAGAACCAATAGCATGGTTAACCTGTGCTTAACCATAGCTGTTTTGTTGCTCGATACAACATCAAAAACAGAAGAAATCAGGAAATAATTTTTCACTGCATTGTACCTAATCAGGAAGTTTGGTTAAGTGTGTTGTTCTAATATCCAATAATTAACTTTAAAATGTGCACAGCTCAGCAACATTTTCATAATGATACATACACTGAACAACCTGACAACTTACAACAATTTTGTGTCATCTTTTCTGTACACTTTTCTATGTATGAGCCTCTAGGACCTATCATTTAAGTATATCAGCCAATTCTTTCTCTCTGGGATTACAGTACATTTGGTGACACTTGGTGTTTAATTAGTGATTTTAGACAATCTTTTGATTCTGTTAATTATATATTGTGAACTGAAAAATCCCATATGGTTCCAACCATATTAGCAATATGTCACTGTTATTCCACTAAGTCATGCTTGCACCTGCACAAAAATAGAGCTCAGACTGATCAAAGCTATTCAGAAGGCAGAAAGTTGCCTTACACCATGTTATTAGGATTAGAGTAAATAAACTGTTACAAAATATCATTAGCTGAAACAAATCATTAAAATATCCAATTATATGTTTGTGTACCTGACAGAATTCAAGCCTTACTGGAATCACATTATATTATCTGATATACTGGAGCTTCCCAAACCCTTACAAATAATCAAAGTACAATAAAATTAATTTTACGGTCTTGGCATAAAATTACTTTCATGGTGACAGGAAACAGCAAATCAGAATGCAAAATGAAGCAGATGTCCTTGTGATGGATGACATCATCAGAGGTGATTTCCAATTAAGGAAATTGCTCTCATGCAAGGTTCTGTTTAATCAAAAAGAATTCCTCTGTCATCACCTAATTTGATCTGCTAATAATGCTACTAATACTCTCTCTCTCTCTCTCTCTCTCTCTCTCTCTCAATTTCTAATAGTTTTGTTACCATGCCACTATTCATACATCAAATGTAATAAATTGTAAAGGCAATGGGATATAACTGTAATAATTCATAATGAAATTATGTAATTAAACATTTGATTGTATCATTATTATTATTATTATTATTATTATTATTATTAATAATAATAATAATAATAATAATAATAATAATAAGCACCAGGGTCCCTGGTTCGAGCCACAGGGTACTGTCTGTGCAGAATCCTCCCTGTGTCTGAGTTGGTTTCCACTAGGTTCTCCACTTTCCAAATAAACCAGTGAATATGTATTACTCATTCATAATTAAATAGCATAAAAATAGCTAGTTTATTGTCATTTCATGTAGTTTTCACACACTCCCTCATACCAATAATTGACCACTATATAACTGCTGTTATGGTTACGTTTCAGGAGTTTTTGTCACTTTTTATTAAAACCTTTCCTTAAACAATACCCTACAAATAATACATCATAAAATGATTCATTTAAAAATTGTAATAGCAAAGGTCATAGTGAATTATAAATGTAATTGTAGCTGAAACTATAGGTGTGCATCAGGATCCACTGAAAATTCCTTGGGGAGCATACTGTATACTGAGGTGCAAGAATATAAATACAAGTGCAGGTATGGCAGTTTAATAAAACAACAAGTCCAAAGGATAAGGCAGAGTTCAATAATCATGAACAGGCAGAGGTCAGGTGATCAGGCAAACAGTACAAACAGGGCAGGGCAAAGAGACGAGGTCATAAATGTAAGCAAATTCAAAAACCAGATAAACAAACACAGTAATAAAGGCTTGGTATAGACAGAGACACTAGGCAACTGAGCGTATACTTCACAACTTGATGAATGAATGAGTTTCTTAAAAGGAGTAGTGTGAGCGTGTGACTGGAAACAGGTGTCTCTCATTAGAACTCCGGGGATGTTGAAAGTGTCTCTGTGTGTGTGTGTGTGTGTGTGTGTGTATGTGTGTGTGTATGTTTGGGAAGTGTAGTTGTTGACGGCCATGTTTGTAGTTTGTGGTGCATTCTGGGAAATTGAGTTACTGGTTGCGGTGGTATGACAGCTGACATTTTCACTGCTGATGTTGTTCAGTGTTGAGCAAGACAGTGCAAGAGAGAGCTGGTCCAAAAAACAAAATAAAACATATTTAATCATCTTCTAATTATCATTACCATTATCATTATTTGTAATATATTGGTCTATTTAATGTTTTGGGGTCAAAATTTAATCCTTTTTTCTCTTTTAGCCAAAAAACCTAAAGAGCTGTTCTGACCATCCATCCATCCATTTTCTATACCGCTTATCCTATAGGGTCATGGGGAACCTGGAGCCTATCCCAGGGAGCATGGGGCATAAGGCAGGGTACACCCTGGATGAGATGCCAATCCATCACAGGGCACATACATACACACACCCATTCATACACTACGGACACTTTGGACATGCCAATCAGCCTACCATGCATGTCTTTGGACTGGGGGAGGTACCATGCATGTCTTTGGACCGGGAGAGGAAACCAGAGTACCTGGAGGTAACCCCCACAGCACAAGGAGAACATGCAAACTCTGCACACACAGGGCCATGGTAGGAATCGAAACCCAAACCCTGGAGGTGTAAGGCGAACATGCTAACCACTAAGTCACCGTGTGCCCTGTTCTGACCATTTCTGGCCAAAATTTTTCCGTCACATTCTTAATAGTTAGCAGGTGTTTAATACATGCTTGTCCAATGGTCCAAAGTTAGCTAAGTCGAACATACATCAATAGATTTTATTTCATATTAATGAACTCCATTTACATTTGCAAAAAAGTATGGAAGCCTGTGATCATCACTGTGAGCATCTGTGAAAGAGTCTCTGAGCATCTCTGTGAGAGTGGACAGCACATAAGATGAGGTAAGGGGTGTGTGTGTGTGGGGGGTGTGGGGGGGGGCTTACAGGAAGTGTCTGTTAAGATTGTAAAGTTCAAAACACCTGTGCATTACTGGGATCCATGGTGACCCTGGTCAGGATAAAGTGGTTACTGAAGATGAATGAAGATATAAAACAAAAACAAAAAGAATCCCAAAATTAATGCAAAATGCATAAAATTTGCAGATCTGGTAGCATAATGTAATCGACAGTTAACGTCACTGGATATCGTCACAGTGTAATATCGTGTAGGGATTATGATATTGTTGTATCATCAACCAAGTAGAATTATGGATCAGTTTTTCATAACAAATCTTGGTCGAGGACTCAGACTTTCTCACCCTACTGTAATGCCATGGATGTTAAGCATAATTTTTAATTAATCAGTTTTTATTTGATTGATTTCCAAACCTGTTTAAGATAAAACTATGTGCAAAACTAGTTTGCCAAAGACTAGCACTAATGAAACAGCTCTGCACTCTGGAACATGTGTGTCACTTCAGATGCACCTTTTAGCATATACAACTTGGTTGATGGCTATCATGAGAGTGACTGAAGTTTACAGTTTATTACTGTTGGTGTTAGTGATGTGAGGGTGTGAATTAGAATTTGTTTGAGTGTGTGTTTTGTTTGTTTGACACTTTATCACCCTGGGAGTGTATATGCTCTATGTTTATGCCTGCACCTCTCTGTCTGTGTGTGTGTGTGTGTGTCTGTCTGTGTGTGTGTGTGTGTGTGTGTGTGTGTGTGTGTGTGTGTGTGTGTGTGTGTGTGTGTGTGTGTGTGT
>JANDJT010000103.1:14146578-14169046 GCA_024331685.1 Stegophilus panzeri
AAGATTTCAAACAAACTTCTTTCACGTTGTCATTATGGGGTATTGTTTGTAGAATTTTGAGGAAAATAATGAATTTTGGAATAAAGCTGTAACATAACAAAATGTGGAAAAAGTGAATACTTTCTGTGAATACTTTCTGGATGCACTGTGTGTATATTTTTATATATATGTATGTATGTATGTGTATGTATATATATATATATATATATATATGAAATAAAATGACTCTTTATAGTTAATTTAATGGACCATAAATCTGTTTTCATTACCTTCATTAATCGGCATTAATAATAATAAGAGAGAGAGAGAGACAGAAAGAGAAATATAGTGTATTGCTGATGTCAGTCCTCAGTCTACTGCAGTCTGGTGATTTTATGAACCCACATGCATTGCTTGCTTAAAGTAATAATAGTGATTCACAGACAGAGTGAATTGAAATAAGTGGGTTAAAAATGTCTGGTTTTAGAAAATGTAACTACATGAGTCATTGGCATGTTTTTTGGGCATCTATCCCCATAGAGTCTGTGTCTGTATCTGTGTGTCTGTGCGTGTGTGTGTGTGTGTGTGTGTGTGTGTGTGTATGTTCTCTGTTCCTGCCAGTCTGGGTGTGTCACAGTCCCTAAAATACCAAAATAGCATGTGGCAAATAGGTTTCTTTCTCTCTGTCTGTTTGTGTGTGTGTGTGTGTGTGTCAGCAGGAACTAACACAATCTGTCAGGAGCAGGATGCATGCTGTAAAGAGCTGGGCTGCTCGCCACTCCTACCACAAGCTTCACTGAACCAAGGACAAGAAAGAGACAACAAGAGAGCGAGAGAAAGAGAGAGAGAGAGAGAGAGAGAGAGAGAGAGAGAGAGAAAGAAAGAGAGAGAGAGAGAGAGGACATGTATTTCTGTAATACTGGAGGTCAACACTGATCCCTCTCTCACCAGATAAACAATTAGAAGCAAATTCATACAAATGAAGTCATAAGACGACTAAGCCTGAACTTTACCCAAACCCATACTCTTGACTCATATGAATCTGAACAAATAGATTTGTTCTACATTATCATGGAGGCCTTTTCTAGAAGTTCACATAAAGCAAACGCTAATGCAAAGCCAGTTACATATGACATAAGCCTACCACTCTTATTTGTGGAGAAACCTGTTTACCTCACATGGTACTTATTCTCTCTGATCAAACACATTTTCTAAGAGTGATATTACTGTATGTTCAAGTATAATGGATCTGCTTAATTGCTAACAAAGCAAGGTACATCTCAGCATGAGAGCTGGGAAAAATGTTTTTAAAAAAAAGAAACAGAAGTGAAACATGGAGAGTGACTTAAAAATTAAAAGCCTTTAACACAACTGCACAACTGGATGAATGAGAACCTGGGTCACTGGAGCCATGTGTGTGTGTGTGTGTGTGTGTCTGTGTGGGTGTGTGTTTGTGATTATGTGTCTAAGCAGTGTGGGTGAAAACAGACGTAAGTGCCATTGACACACACACCAGCAGAGACTAGAGTAATTCCCCCACCATTAAGTTATCAGAGCTCTCCCGGGAGGAACAACCCTATTATAGTCCAATTGGGAAATATAAAATGGGGACAGACCGAGATAAACTTTGAGAGAGAGCGAGAGAGAGAGAGAGAGAGAGAGAGAGAGAGAGAGAGAGAAATGATGAGATGTCTATTTATAGACTGTGGAAGGCAGGAAAAAGCTTATAACAGATTTCGCAGTCACTGAGAGCTTGTTTCCTTTACCGGCCTACAGTTAATAATAATCACCAGCAATCACATGTTCCTACACACACACACATGGAAAATCATCAATACACCAACAGTTAGTTACATTATGAGTACTTCTCCTTTTGGTAGCTACTTTAAAACTGCTATTGCAAAGAGTTTGAACACATATAAAGCAGTGCAAATTATGCCTTAATTGTTTCCGCAATTCTCTATAACTCCTGTAAATCAAACAAAGTACCAACATAATTGGAGGCTTTAATGAGAATCTAAATGTTATTCCCTGCATATACAAAAAAAGAACAAGAACTGTTTCATCATTTATTGAATAAAAATACAACTGTCATCATACAAGATTATTACAAGCTTCACTAGTAAATACAGTTCTCTGTAAATCCTAGGCACCATATTTTTTTTTCGTTTGTAGGAATTTGGTTATAGATGTTTATTTCATGACGTCTGCGTTACTGAGTCAGTTCAAAAACCTTTCATATTACCAAACATTACTTTTTCAACATAAATTAAATGTTACAGGGAAAATATGTTTGTATCT
This sequence comes from Stegophilus panzeri, assembly GCA_024331685.1. Classification (NCBI taxonomy): domain Eukaryota; kingdom Metazoa; phylum Chordata; class Actinopteri; order Siluriformes; family Trichomycteridae; genus Stegophilus; species Stegophilus panzeri. The sequence continues at coordinate 14,148,859 of JANDJT010000103.1, forward strand.
CAGTAAAGAAAGCAACATACCATGTAACAGATCACTTTTCAGACAAAAAACATAATGAAGGTTTCTGGGTTTTGCCTACAAAAAAAAAGCAAGTGCAACAGTCAAAGTCTCCATAAGAACTGTGGCAGAGTCTCAATGATGCTGAGTAAAACTTACCAGCTAATTTCCTTATCAAATGCACAAATTCTACTTGATGTTTTTTTGTATTTAGAAAGGCTTCTTTTCTTTGATTTGTTTTCGCTAACCGTGGTTTATTAATGCGCTGCCAGAGTTTTCGTTTACGCTCCACAAGTTTACGTTTGCCATTCTGGCACAAATCTCTCCTGTTGGGTGGGGATTAACAGCAATTTACTCTCAATCAATTTAAACTTACTTGGCTAGTAAGATTTGGATCGACAGCTCCCTGACCAAGAAGTAGTGACTTCAGTGGCGTGAATTTTGCAGAGTGTTCTGGATGCAGTTAACAATTAACTAAAAGAGTCAGAAAATAGATTTTATCTTCAGAAAGGTCTTTATCACTCTATAGATTGATGCCAGTATATTGCACACACACACACACACACCCATTCACACACTCATTCACAGCTAGAAGCAGTTTTGGTTTAAATACGTTGATTTGTCTGATCAGTTATGTAGCTGCATCTGTGCACAACAAACTGCTGGTTATATAGAACCCAAATGGAGACTGAACAACTGATTGCACTGGTTTGAAGATCAAGGAAATGGGTTAAAGTCTGTGGATTTTTTTTATTGGCCACTGCTAAGTGTGTCTGTAGGTGTCTGGCTGCTGGAAGGCAGTTAGGGTGGAGACTAGTAGAACTGGAAGAGTGTTTACAGATGAAAACAGCTGACTACATCTAGCAGGTTGCAGGTTGCGAACTTCCTGTTAAACTCCAATCCAAGTAGCCACGCACACGGTAAGCAGTGGTGACCCTTCAGTTGTGTAACATGATATGGATTTTATAAATAGCTTCCTATGGTCTTCCAGACTCAGACTTCTTGTTCTGCATTGGATGACCTCAGAAGTACCTTATTTCCCTAAAGACTACTTATAAAACAACCCTACTTTCTTAAAGACTACCTATAAAACAGTGCCACTTTTCTCAGAATGGTATCATTTAAATCTCTCCCACTTTTCTAGTAGCTTCATCTAAAACTACAGAACTTCCATAAAAAATCCTACCTTTAAAATGATCCAACTATGCCTTAACTTCTTACGAGTACTCTAAACTTACCAGTCATCCTTGGAAAACCACCCGACCTTTCTAAACCTTTCTTAAAAATTCCATTTCTTGTTACAGTTTAATACTCTACCTCCTCCATTAAACTACTACACACATGACCATGAAGACACCAAACACCTTTTAATGCACTGTGACTATACCTACCATTATTAAACCCATTACAGAAAACAGTAAAATATGGTTTGATAAGGTTTCATGAGGTGACATGCTTTATTCTTATTGTTCAGTAAATTATTAATCAAGGTTGAGGTTAATGTTAGGGCTACCAGAAATGTGTTACTGGATCAGAAAATTTGTAATAAATGCTTCAAAACATCAGAACTGACTTTTTTTTTTTTTTTGCACCACCAAGAATCTAATTCTGACTCAGATTTTAACCACAGATCATTCCGGCAACTGGCCATACAAATTATAGGAAAAATGGTGCCTCTGTTTTTCTGTGGAGGGAATTTTTCCTGGTATGGTTTGTGTCCCTTATATTAAAATGGCACTGTAAATTCTGACCGATCACCTTTATCTTATGATGAAACATTTCTGTCCTGGTGGGAGTGATCTCTTCCAGGATAACCCCATCCCCATCCACAGGATATGAGGGTCACTGAATGGTTTGAGTATTACAGTTATGTAATTCACTTAACGTTGTTTTTTCCCCTTTTAATTTGTCACCTGTCTGTTTGACCAAGTGAGATCTTTATGTATCTTGCTTTTTCTTTATAGCCCAATCTTATTTTTATTGATACCTCCCTCTCCAATGTATTCCACACTGTATCTCTTCCATAACACTGTCTGTAACATTGTGAAGAGACAGAGACAGACAGAGAAAGAGAGAGAGAGAGAGAGAGAGAGAGAGAGAAAGAAAGAAAGAGAGATGTGTGTGTGTGTGTGTGTGTGTGTGTGTGTGTGTGTGTGTGTTTGTACACCACATGTATGAACTAGTGTATATATAACACTTCCATGTCTGAGCTGTCTCATTACTCCGTATTACTGTCTCGGCTGTCTGTCATGTATAGGATTTATCTGCTACTGATTTATTTCCATTTGGAAAATCCTGAAGATATTAGCAACAATTAAACAGGTAGCACTTAGCTTATGCTGACACAGACAGAGGTGTCATATTCAGACACTCACACTAATAATCGAACATCCAAGAATTGACTGATGCAGAAAACATCATTAAATTATGCCAAGAGACAACAGCATTAGCAGAGCATCAAGAGATAAAGCTGAGCTAGGCTTTGCCTCATAATACATCATAGTTCTAGTTCAAATTGTGCATAATTAACATGATTGTTAAGTAATAAATAAGAAAAATCACAATGTTGGGTCCTTGAGCAACAACCTTAACCCTAACCTTACATTTACTCACAGTTTTTCAGTCACTTACAGTGTTACAGTAACTGCTTTACCAAATAAGCATACTTTGCTTCAACAAAGCAAGAATTGAATGTCTCATTAGAATCTGAGCGTGGATGAGGAAGACAACAAACATGATTTAGGCATTTGTTGGAACACATTTATTTTATTCTGTATCTAACTGCTAATTGTAGGTAAACTGTAAAAAAAATAAAATTAATAATAATAATAATAATAACAACAACAATAATAATAATAATAATTTTAATCCCTCCACATGTTCAAAAACCTTTGACTATTTGACTACCAGTGTACGTATGTTGTTTTGATCAGCAGAAAACATTCTACTTTAAATTATTTGTTCTTTTTTATGTATACATTTTTATCCAAGCTCAAGCCAAATTCATAGAAATTCTAATTAACAAACATAATTTTTTTTTAGACTTCATACAAATGAAACCATAAGCAGTGGTGCAGCATGTAGCTGCTGCCTCACATCTCCAAGGTCCTGGGTTTGATCTTGAGCTTGGGCTATTGTTTGTATGTTTTGCATGTTCTCCCCGAGGTAACTTGGGTTTCCTCTGGGTTTTTCCAGGCTTCCTTCCACTAATCAAAAACATATAGACAAATTGGCTATGCTAAATTTCCCCTAAGTGCGAATGAGCATGGGAATTTTTGATGGACTGGCATCTCATCTATGGTCAATTTTCCTGCCTTGCACCCAGTAATACAGGGATTGGCTCTGGATACACCATGACCCCGACCAGAATAAAGTGGTTAGTGAAAGTTGGATGAATGAATGAATGAAATCATAAGTAAACGCACATTTGCACATACACAAAAGTGAGTAGACCATAGTTTCCATATGTCCAAGTTTAACTAACTGCCACACACTCCCCAATTCCTGCTCATTTCAGTGCTGGTTAACATGAATTAAATGTGTGAATTTATGTTCCCAGAGCCAACATTATCTCACAGTGTAATCTAACAATGTTTAAGATAATCTTAATGTCACAGACACGCAATGTTCTAACAATTTCACAATGAAAGGGGAAGTCCTCAATCTGTGTTAAATCTCATCCCACACGGCTAACAGTCAAAGCATGTGTGACGCAGATGCACAAATTGCACTGCCCTACATCTACAATCTGGTGTGTGTCTGTGTGTGTCTGTGTGTGCGGGTTTGTGTGTGCGTGTGTGTGTGTTTGAGTCTGTGCTTGTACACCGGGTGTTCCCATTTCAGAAATAAAGTGCACAGATAAACAGAAAATCTACTATATGTAAACCAGACTCCAACAATCAAAACACACACACATGAAATCATGTGAAATCTCTTACACACACACACACACACACAAACACACACAGACAGTGCTAGATCCATTTGTTTGGTGTCTAGACAAATGCTGACACAATCAGGTATTTTGGGAAAGGGCACACAGAACTTTTTGAACCCACTGGGTCATTATTTTTGTTTGGCTTAGTGGTTTGCCTCACAACTCTGGGATTGGGGGTTAGTTTGCATGTTCTCCCCATGCTTCAGGGGTTTTCTGCGGGTACTCCGGTTTCCTCCCCCAGTTCAAAGACATGCGTTGTAGGCTGATTGGCATTTCCATATTGTCTGTAAAGTGTGAATGTGTGAGCAATTGTGCCCTGTGATGGGTTGGTACCCCGTTCAGGGTGTCCCCTGCCTTGTGCCCCAAGTTCACTCGGATAGACTCCAGGCTCCCCGCAACCACGTGTAAGATAAGCATTATGGAAAATAGATGGATGGATAGTTGGTTCTATTTCCCAAAACATAAACACACTAGTTGCCTAATTTTAACCACTGTGACCCGGACCAGGCACCGCCACATGTTCATATTACTGAACATGACCTTTAGCTGAGCTCTAGTTGAGTCTGAGGACTCATTCACACCTGAATGAAAGTAAAAACCTCTCTCCCATGCAAATTAGTCTGGCTCATATTTGTATATGGTTTTGTATTCCTTGAGCATATTGTATTTGTATTCGGTTACATGCCTAGTCTGCATGTAATTAAATGAAAAGCAATGAATTGACCAATATCACTCAGCTGTCTATATATCATATCATATGTTGTGTTTTTGTCAAAGACTCAAACCAGCCAAACAAGATGGAAATGAGTCAAACACCTTTTACTGATGAAGCAAAACTTTATCAGAACATTTTCAACAAATGATGTCAATGTGTGAATCATGTTGATGGAAATGAACCACCAGCAGCAGAGTTCACAGATTTGGAACACATCTTCCTCTTTATTACTTGCATTATGAGCATGAAGTCGATGAAAACATAACCAAAGAAAGACAGAGAGAGAGAGAGAGAGAGAGTGAGAGTGAGAGTGAGAGTGTGTTTCAATACTGTGAAGATGTGCTTCCTTCTCAAAAACACTGAAACCACCTACACATACGCACACAAAGACACAGACACACGGACACACAAACACGCACACAGAAATGTTCTGGGAAAAGGAGAGGCTTGAAGTGTGGAAGGGAGTGATGAATGACTGATGGACAACAGATGAATGATGATGAAAGGATGGATGGATGGATGTGTGGTGTATACAGTAGGGGAGAGAGCAGGGTGCAGCAGTGAATGTTGACCAAATGTTGGATCACTTGTACCAGCAGGGATTTCAGCAAGAATCACATGACCCACAGAGCACAGATGTGTTTGCAAGGACTAAAACTGTGTGTGTGTGTGAGAGAGAGAGAGAGAGAGAGAGAGAGAGATCCAGGATGCATAACAGACACCTGAGGTGGAAACTTTCAAGTGTGTTTCCTTACAGACACACCCACACATCAATTTCTGATCAAAGCCATCAAAGCAACTGTTCTCTTTACAAGTACCCTGAAGTTAATCTTTCAACTTCTTGCACCAGACACTTCCAAAACAATCTGCCTTTAACTCAACAAATACCGCTGTGAGGGTGTGAGTTTGTGTGTGTGTGTGTGTGTGTGTGTGTGTGTGTGTGTGTGTGTGATCTGGAAGAGGAGCTGGAGAGGATCTCTTGCTCTGTCTTCTGGGTCCGGCTCGCGTCACAACTCCTTCTTCTGCTATGGAAAGCCAAAAAATAAAATACTCTGTCTGACTCCGAGGAGCCAGAAGGAGGTGCCATTGCACCAAAAACAGAGAGCAGCTCTCAAGCATACAAAGAGCTGCTTGAAGTGATTACTAAGGCAGTTGAAAAACTAAATCTAGACTGGCCTGGGGAAGAGGAAGTGGCTTGTAACAGGCTGGACGAGTGCTTTCTCCCCAGTGAAAATAAATCTCCCTCACACTGCAGAAAACTCCCCTTTTTTCCAGAAGTACATGATAAAATATCATGCTTCTGGAGAAAACCATACACTAGCCGTATTTATAAACCTGCAACGTCAGATTATTCGGTATCGTGGGGAATGAACAGCATGGCTGTTTACCTGTGCCGGAGGTTGAGGAGGTGTTTGCGAGCTACCTCTCTCCATCGATGGCAGGCAATTTAGGGGTGCTGGCTTTGCCATCCAAGCCATGTAAGGCCACCTCGGTGTTTGTGTGCAAGACCTATATGGCAGCAGGTCTTGCTTGTGGGTTACTGCATACAATGGCCTACCAAGCAGACCGGCTGTGTGAGCTTGACATACGGCAGCGTTCAACCAATTTCTTTTCCATCATATCGAGTTTGCCCGGCATGGACAAGTGGAGCCCGGGAAAGCACTAGTGCAAGGGACGCACAAACGGCGAGTGTGCTGGCCCGCCTCCCCCACGGAGAGCCAGGGGGACCGGGCAGCCATAGTCACAGCCTGCTAATAGGCCTGATCTGAGAATGATGATAAAGGCCAAGCAGACAAAGAAGGAGCAGTCCTGAGGGGCCGTGGAGGGATGTATCAGGGGACATGAGGTTGTTAAAGCAGTTAGCCCCCAGTACTACTGTAGGGCCTCCCCTAGCCAAGGCTGTCCCAAGTTTACAGTCTTCTCTGGTCAGCAAGCTGTCACAGGGCAATGAACATCTGATGATTTTCCTCGAACAGAATGTGGAAGAGTTAACATCACTAAAAGACCATCTGGTAGTGCGGAAACTACTGCCAAATGTGTCTCCATGGGTTCTGTCTACCAGAGAAAAGGGTTACCGGGTCCAGTTCAGAGCTTGACCCCCTGGTTCAGAGGTGTGCTCACCACAGTAGTCAGCACAGAGCAGAGCCTGATGTTAGCGCAAGAAGTAAGATCCCTCTTGGACAAAGGGGCCATAGAATATGTACCCCATTCCCTGAGGGAGGGAGGTTTTTATAGTTGTTATTTCCTGGCCTGCTAAAAAGATGGGAGTATTCAGCCAATTTTAGATCTGAACCGCACTCTTTGGACATACAGGTTCAGGATTTTGACGCACAAACATATCGACTCAGTTTGAGGATTGGTTTGTGACGATAGATCTAAAAAAGATGCATATTCCATTGCCCAGTCACAGGAAGCTCCTGAGGTTCGCATTTGGATGCAAAATGTATCAATATTGTTTCTTCCTTTTGCTAGCTTTATCCTCTTGCACCTTCACAAAGTGCATGGGTGCCACCCTTCAGTGTTTATATGAGTCCATTGGACTCATATAAACACTCTGGGTGTTAATTCAACACTAGGGATTTTACTGTGTAGGTTCCGGTATCTCAACCGAGGTTATAGAGACTATGTTAAATGCTAGGAACCTCAGTGAGACCCAGGAAACTGTGCAATGGCTACAGTCCTGGAGTTCTTACAAGGACGTTTCTCAGCAGGGTTGGCTGCTTCTACAATCAGGGTCTACATGGACGCCATTTCTGTCAGCCGTGCCCCTATTGATGGTGGCTCTGTGGGGCAACATCCTCTAATATCGAGGTTCATGGTGTCAGGCAGCTGAGGCCCATCTGCAGACCATGCATAACTTCCTGGGATCTTTCTCTGGTCCTAGAAGGTCTGTCAGGTGCCCCATTTGAGCCCTTAGAGTCAGCCTCAGAGAAGCTTCTGACTCTAAAGCTCTCAAGCAAGCAGGAGATTTACAAGTTCTCTCTTTTGCCCCTTCCTGCCTTGCCTTTGCCCCTGGATTAGCCAAGGCCTTCCTATATCCTAGGCCAGCTTATATTCCTAAAGTGCCTATGTCTGCTGCCCAGCCAAAACTGTTGCAGGCTTTCTGCCCACCTCTGTTCCTCACACAAGAGAAATTGCATCTACTGTGTCCAGTAATGGCTCTCTGTACTTACAGCCACCGCTCTGGCCAGTGGCATAAGTACGAGCAGCTGCTGGTCTGCTTTGGTGGCGACAGTAGAGGTGATGCTGTGTCAAAGCAGCGCATCTCTAATTGGATAATGGAAGCAATCTCTATTGCTTATGAGGCACGTGGTCTCGCTACGCTTCTGGGCATAAGGGCTCATTCCACTAGGGAGGGTCACCTCCTTGAAGGCTTTGTCCAAAGGGTACCCTTACAGGATGTATGTACTGCGGCGGGGTGGTCTATGCCGTACACATTCATTCGATATTACAGCCTGGATATACATTCCACCCCGGGCTCGAGTGTCTTGCAGTGACCCTCGGGCTCGGATCTTTTGAAATGGCCATGCCCTCAGTATGATGGAGTGGGTATTCTCGTTCCCACAGTGTAAAGCTCACACAACGTTGAATTCCCTTTGAAAGGGAACATCTGGGTTACGTATACAACCCTGTTCCCTGAGAAGGGAACGAGACGTTTCATAGCCTTGTCATAATCAGGCATTCCTGTGAATTGCGTCTTTGCTTCAGATAATAGAGGCTGATGGCACGGTTCACAGGTGCCGTTTTTATATCACACGACAGGCTTAATTGCCAGGTCACCTTATCACTGCATGATGTTACACAACCTTCAGATACTGGTCATGCATGAGGGCGCTTCCCACAGTGTGAAGCTCACGCAATGTCTCATTCCCTTCTCAGGGAACAGGGTTACATGCGTAACCCAGACATTTCCTGAAAAACACTGGTTTTACTGTTTCTTAGTTTTGGCAACCCGACAATGAATATTTAATATGTAATGCCTTTCCTGTGGAAAGAATGTTGCACTGCTGCTTCATGACTGAATCATTGATTAAGATAACAAATTATCAGATGTACAAGGGTTCCTAATAAAGTGCCCAGCCATTGTATATTATTATTTGATAAAGAGAGCACAGTGAAGCAGCAGGTAGTATGTGTGCCTTCCAGCTCCCAGTTCTGTCTGTGTGAGTGCTCCAGTTTGTGAAGCCAGCTGAAAAGACTGTTGTTCTTTTTTTGCTGTTCAGAAATTTCACATTTTCATTTTCAGTTTTGTGTTTTGAGGACTTAACTAGGTGACTAGGACTTGACTGAACAGCATCTGCTTCAAGTGAGCTTTAGGCACATTGTTACAGGCAGAAAAGTGGAAAGTTGTTGAAAAGAAAGCAAAAATCAAGAAGAAAAGTGTGGCATGCATGCCCTTTTGTGCAAGTGCATATGGATACCCCTGCGTGCCCGAGAGAGAGGGGGTGAATAGACGGCGAGGGTGATAGATGAATGCGCGAGGTGTGGACAAGGAATACAAGGCTCTTTCTTCCCCTTCCCCTCTCTGTAATCCCTCTTTCACATCAATGCTCAAAAGAACTTTTCATAAGACGTAAAGTGAAAAACGCTCATCTCTCTTACAGTCATTTGCAACCTCTAGGCCAACAGTGACCCTTTCTCCCATCTTTCTCTGTCTAATTCTCTCATCTATGCACACACTCACTCCCCTTTTTATACTTTTTCAATTCAGTGTCTTTTCTTTATTTGAAAAAAAATCCATTCCACCTCTTTTCTCCAGATGTATCTATGTTCTTCCACTCTTTCGCCTTGTGGAAATGTTGCATCATGTTTTATTTATTACCAACAGTCCTTTATTAAGCAATTAGATATTTGTAGTGGCTAGTTGAGTCCATGGCCTTGTCCTTATGTGCAATAATTATGTACTAATAATAGACTTTGACCACACAGGCTGAACTGCGTACATTTTACATTAAGTCCTTTACAATGATTTACAGTATGTAACTCCACACAAATATGGCATGCAAAAATTTAAAAAAAGACTCTCTGCATAACTGGCTTTGGCTAAAAATAATACACACACACACACACACACACACACACACATATGTACATATATATCATTATATCCACCTGCCTAATATTGTGCAGGCCCTCCATTGTGCCACCAAAACAGCTATGACCCGACAAGGCATGGACTCCACAAGTCCTCTGAGGGTGTGCTGTGGTATCTGGCCTCCATGGATCGGACTTCTTTGTCCAGCACATCCCATAGATGCTCGATTGGATTGAGATCTGGGGAATTTGGACGCCAGTTCAACATTTGAACTCCTTGTCATGTTCCTCAAACCATTCCTGAACAGTTTTTGCAATGTGGCAGGTGCATTATCCAGCTGAAAGAAGCCATTGCCATTAGACAATACCGTTGCCATGAAGGGGTGTACTTGGTCTGCAACAGTGTTTAGGTAGGTGGTACGTGTCAAAGTAACATCCACATGAAGGCCAGGACCCAAGGTTTCCAAGCAGAACATTGCCCAGCGCTTCAAACTGCCTCTACCAGCATGCCTTCTTCCGATAGTGCATCTTGGTGCCATCTCTTCCCCAGGTAAGCAACGCACACGCACCCAGCCAACCCCATGATGTAAAAGAAAATGTGATTCATCAGACCAGGACACCTTCTTCCATTGCTCCATGGTCCAGTTCTGATGACGCATAGCCGCAGACTGGTCAGAGTGCCCATACTGACCTCTGTCCGAAAGTGCCTACAAAGCGCCCATTGTAGGCACTTTCAGACAGGGGTCAGTGTGGGCACTCTGACCAGTCTGCAGCTATGCAGCCCATACACAGCAAGCTGTGATGCACTGTGTGTTCTGACACCTTTTTATCATAGCCAACTTTAACTTTTTCAGCAATTTGTGCTACAGTAGCTGTTCTGTGGGATCGGACCAGGCGAGCTAGTCTTCTCTCCCCACGTGCATCAGTGAGCCATTTGCTCCCATGACCCGTCACTGGTTCACCGGTTGTCCTTTCTTGGACCTCTTTTGGTAGGTACTAACCACTGCATACTGGGAACACCCCACAAGACTTGCCGTTTGGAGATGCTCTGACCCAGTTGTCTAGCCATCACAATTTAGCTCTTGTCAAAGTTACTTTGATCCATAAGCTAGTCTGATACGCTAGCATTAAAAAAAATGTAAGTGTTAGAAAGGCACTATACTGTATACTGTAAATGAAATGCAGTATTATTATTATCATTATTATTATTATTATTATTATTATTATTGTCATAGAACATGTGCCTGGGATAAATCAGTATTGTGCAACTCCTGCTTTCTGCAAAAAAATTTGAAAAGATTAAAAAAAGATGATCCGTGAAGAATGTGTTGCATTTTTCAAAAAGGAAACCAGGAAAGGGCCTATTTGAAAAAAACAAAAAAAAAGAAGAAAGTTACTGCAGCATGAAGAACATAGTAAAAAGGGATAACAAGGCCACATTAGGGGTATCATATCATGATATTTTGTGATTTCTTCAATACACAATATGTATCACGATATACAGGTTTGCTAACAAACTGTTAAACAAAATCAGCAAATGTGTGATAAAAACAAGAAAAAAAATATATTTTAAATGTGAAAAAGTCGAATAATTATAATAAATTCTAATAGCAAATTTAAAATTGCAATTTACAATTTTAAGATTTTGTACCCAATTTTAACACCAAAACAGCAGTTTCCTCTGATATAGCATAAATGTGTATTGAAACATTTTTTATCACAATATGAATATTATATCTTCATAACACCCAGCCACAGTACTGTAGAGTTTTCAATTTTCTCTGGTTTCATCTCATGAGCTAATTAGCTCATCAGCCTTTCAAGAGGTGATCTGATTTCAATCATTTAGGAACATTGAACTCTGTAGGACCAATTTAAACTCTTCAGAACCAGGTTAAACTTCTCAAGATGTTAATTTGAGGCTGATGTAGTGTGTTGCACTATGCTCATTGAAAAACATGCTCAACAAAGCACTTGGACAGTGTAATTATCTGCAATATGGTCTCAGATTTTGAGTGGCACTTTTATCTGTTTTAAGCATGCTCATTAAAATATTTTAGTCAAATTGACAGTAGAAGATTACTAGAATTTGAGTCCACAGTGTGGTACGCATAGACTTATTATCTGTCAGTTTCATTCCTGGAGGCAATTTTTGAGTCCCCGTTCAGAATAAACTCAGCATTGCGTAAACTTCACGCTGTGGGAAGCTCCCTCGCACGCGATTGGTATCTGCCTTCAAGGGGGCTGATTGTGCTCATTGTGAATATATATAATATATACATTAAAAAAGGCACAATAAAGCAGCTCGGCTCTCGGCGCTTTCACTTCTCAGCTGAAGGGCGATGGGTTTTGGGACCTCAGGGCTCTGGGCCAGTTGCTGATCCTGCAGTCCCCTTATGGATCTGGAGGAGGAACCAAAAATGAGTGCTGCTCTATCTCTCGCTCTTTCTTCTGGATTCAACTCTCTGGTACACAGTTTTGGAGCTCATGACATGACTTCTCCCTCCAGTATGTAGAGTCAACCCACCCTCTCTGACACGGAGGAGCCAGAGGGGGAGCCAGTGAGAAGGAGAGTGCTCCGTCACACCACAGAAAGCTTCCCCTTTTCACGGAAATGCACCACGAAGTGTCACGCTTCTGATGAGCTACCTCTCTCCATTAATAGTAGCAAAATCAGGGGGGCTGGCTTTTCCATCCAGGGCATGTAAGCCCACCTCTGCATTGGTTGGCGAAGCCTATGTGGCAGCACGTCTTGCCTGTGGGTCTTAGCAGAAAGTCGCAGAAAGCCAGGGGGACCGGGGGGCCACAGTTACAGCCAGCTAGTAGGCCTGATTTAAAAATGATAATCAGTGCGAAAAGGCAAAAGGAAGCAGTCCTGAGGGGCCGTGGAGGGAGGTATCAGGGGATGAGAGGTTGTTAGGGCAGTTAGCCCCCAATATTCCTGTAGGGCTACCCTAGTCAATGTCATCCCAAGTTTTCAGTTTTCTCTGGTCAGCGAGCTATCACAAGGCAATGGAAATCTGATGCTTTCCCTTCAACAAAATGTGGAAAGTTAATGTCACTAAAGACCATCTGGCAGTGTGGAAACTACTGCCAAATGTGTCTCCATGGATTCTGTCCTCCATAGAAAAGGCTACCAGTCCAATTCATAGCTCGACCCCCCTGTTTCAGAGGCATGCTCACCACAGTAGTCAACACAACGCAGAGCCTGGCATTAGCCCAGGAAGTAGATCTCTTTTGGACAAAGAGGCCATAGAACATGTACCTCTTTCTCTGTGGGACGGAGATTTTACATCTGTTATTTCCTCGTCCACAGAAAAGATGGTGTATTTGACCAATTTCAGATCTGCGTGATCTGAACCATACTCTTTGGACATACAGGGTCAGGATTTTGATGCTCAAACTTATCGGCTCAGTTTGAGGATTGGTTTGTGATGATAGATCTAAAAAAGATGCATATTCCATTTCCCAGTCACAGGAAGCTCCTGAGGTTCACATTTGGAGTCATGTATCAATATTGTTTCTTCCTTTGGCTAGCTTTATCCCCTTGCACCTTTACAAAGTGCATGGGTGCCACACTGGCTCCTTTGCCACTCCAGGGCATCCGTGTGCTAAACTACCTGGACTACTGGTCCAGGAAATTGGCGATTCATCATCAATATGTTGTTCTTGCCCATGTGAGGAGCTTGGGACTCAAGTTGAACCTCAGGGAAAGTTGCTTCTCCAGTCGAGAATGTCTTTTCTAGGGGTTATATGGGATTCGAATACAATGAGGACTTGTTTATCCCCAACACGCATAGAGCAATCCTATTAACATTGAGCAAGACAAAGTTAGGTCTGGACATCACCATACTGTTGGGCCCATTGCACATGAGACCGTTCAGTGGTGGCTGAAATTCGTTCTCAGAAGAAACCCCAATTTCAGTGTCACACAGGGATGCCTATGTGCTCTGAGAACTTGGAGGTGTCTCCAGTTTTTAGCCATGGGTCATACTCCAGGGGCATCTCTTATCGCAAGACAGTAATGTCAGATGCCTCCCTCAAAGTCTCTGGAGCAGCCCTCATCTAGTGTGGCATATAAATCGCCTAGAAGTGTGGGCTGTACTCCTAGCACTGAAATTCTTCTCCTCAGTGGAGAAGTCACCATGTGTTAGAGAATACTGCTGTCATCTCATATATCAACCATGAGGGAGGATTTCGTTAGCACCCCCTGTTCAGGCAGGCTCAACTAATTCTTATCTGGTGTAGGGGAAGTTTTGTCAGTGAGTGCAAAATTCATTCTGGGCAACCGGAATGTGGGGGCAGACATCCTGTCAAGGCAGGGGCTGTGGCCAAGGGATTGGAGGCTTCATCCACAAGTGGGTGAGTCCATATGGCAGAGGTTCAGCTGAGCAGGAGTGGACGTCTTTGCCTCCGAGGGGACAACATGCTGCCCGCTCTGGTTCACCCTCACTCCTCCTGCACCAAAAAAAGGCCAGGGCTGGACGCCATGGTACACGTGGCTGAGGTCACATCTGTATGCACCTACTGTGTACAGTGAGGGCTCGTTGTACTTACATCCACTGCTCCGGCCAGTGGCGTAAGTCGGAGCAGTTGCTGGTCTGCTTGGCAGTGACAGTAGAGGTGATGCTGCATCAAGGCAGTGCATCTCTATTTGGATAGCAGAAGCAATCTCTATTGCTTATGAGGCGCACGGTCTTGCAATGCCTCTGGGCATAGGGGCTCATTCTACTAGGGGGGTCGCCTCCTTAAAGGCTTTATCTAAGGGGTACCCTTACAGGATGTGTGTGCTGCGGCAGGGTGGTCTACGCTGCATGCATTCATTCGGCATTACAGTTTTGGCCTTATTGGCCAGCTCATATATGGTTCTCTGAGATAATATCTCTGCTGGATGGCACTCCCTGAGAGATTCCCATTCTCAGGAATCTATTGTTTCAAGCCAGAGGACTGATTTATCAACCTTGGCCAGAACTATGAAAACTGTGAGTCTGGTCCCTGAGGGGCACGAGCTCATAGATTCTGGTCTCTCAACCGAGGTTGTAGAGACTATGTTAAACGCTAGGAACCTCAGTGAGACCCAGGAAACTGCGCACTGGCTACAATCCTGGAATTCTTACAAGAATGTTTCTCAGCAAGGTTGGCTCCTTCTACAATTAGGGTCTACATGGCCGCCATTTTGGTCAGCCATGCCCCTATTGATGGAGTCTCTGTGACAGGCCATTCCCTCAGTATGACAGAGTGGGTATACTCGTTCCCACAGTGTGAAGCTCACATAACATTGAGTTCCATTTGAAAGGGAATGTCTGTAACCCTGTTTGCTGAGAAGGGAAGAACATGTTGCATAGCTTTGTCATACTGGGGTATGCCTCTACATTGCGTCTTCAATTCAGACAAAGAGAAGCTGATGACATGGTTTACAGGAGTGGTTTTATAGTCGTTTTACATTTCCACGCGTGAAATGCCAAGTCACCTGACCACGGCAGGCCTATAAATAGGCGTGATTTTACACAGACTTCAGATACTGGTTGCGTGTGAGGGTGCTTCCCACAGCGTGGAGCTCATGCAATGTCTCGTTCCCTTCTCAGAGAACAGGGTTACATGTGTAACCCAGACATTTTTACCCACTCAATCCATCAACTAAATGTTTCTCATCATAGGAAAACTCATTGGATGTCACTGCAGCTGAATTCGTGAAAATAGTCAAAACCTATGATAAAATCAGATTTTGCATTATACATTGATACATATAATATATGAAATTAAATAAATTTATTTCTTCAAAACCTAACCAATCTACCCAAATAAAATAAAAATAAAAAATTTCATTAACTTTCTAAACTCGCTTATGCTTTGCGATGTGGATGATCTTGATCAGATTGATTATTTGTTTTCCATCATAAACAATTAATCTTTCATAAAGTGTCAGTAAAATTGGCAGGGTCTTTACCTGTGATTGCTTGTCATCTCAAAATAATGATAATCAGATTAAGAAAATTCCAGCTGTGATAATATTCAGAAAATTCCAACTGTGATAATATAGAGCTGACAACTAGGTAATTGAGGACTCCACATCTAAGATAAAATATAAATATACTCAGCAAAAAAAGAAACATACCTTTTTCAGGAGACTGTATTTTAAAGATAATTTTGTAAATTCCAAATAAGCGTTACAGATCTTTATTGGAAAGGGTTTAAACATTTTTTTCATACTTGTTCAATGAACCATAAACAATTATTGTACATGCACCTGTGGAACATTCCTTAAGACATAAACAGTTTACAGGCGGTAGGAAATCAAGGCCACAGTTACAATAACTTAGCACACTAAAGAGACCCTTCTACTGACTCTGAAAAACACCAGAAGAAAGATGCATAGGGTGCCTGCTCACCTGCGTGAACGTGCCATAGGCCTGCTGCAGGGAGGAATGAGGATTGCAGATGTGGCCAGAGCAATAAACTGCAATGTCTGTAATGTAAGTCACCTAAGACAGTGCTACAGGGAGACAGGAAGGACAGCTGATCGTACTTGCAGTGGAAAATTACATGTAACCATTTGTCCCTCCCAGACGTGATCTTGGCAAATGCCTTAGTGGAAGAGTGGGGTAGCACCTCACAGCAAGAACTGACAAATCTGGTGCAGTCCATGAGGATGAGATGCACTGTAGTACTTAAAGCAGCTGGTGGCCACACTGACTGTAACTTTCGATATTGACCCGCACCCTACCTTTGTTCAGAGACTCATTATTCTATTTCTGTTTGTCAAAGGTCTGGGAAACTTGTTCAGTTTGTCTCAGTTGTTGAATCTTTTTATGTTAATACAAATATGTAAACATGTTAAGAAATTTGCTGGAAATAAAAGCAGTTGAATGTGAGAGGACGTTTCTTTTTTTGCTGAGTATATAAGCAAACTTCACAATATCAATGATTAAATGTCTTTGTTAAATAACAACACATTTAAAAAAAATCTGTTGATTATTAGGCTTAGATTATGTAGAGCATCAGTCATGCAAGTCCCTGTGAATGTTACTATAGAAACAATAACACATTAGAAGTTGCGCATTAATATAAACCTATCGTTCATTTTACAGCCAGGACGACTGTCTAAATCATGCTGTTATAGAACATTATACAACAGTTTAGTATAATTCACTGATTGTATCACTCGACTTCGTATCACTCGACTTGTCAGTCTGTGTGTTGCATGCAAAGCTCTATCCAGTTTTGACATCTTTGGGAACTATTTTCATTTACAGAGCAAACATATACAAAATATTTGGCCATAATAAAATCTTGTCTAAAATCTCAGTTATTCTATATTAAATACTTAATTAAATAGAACTGCTGTATAAAAGCAATATCACACAATCAGCACAATCATGATGTTGTAGGGAATATCAGCATGCCTGTGATGCGGCATGTTAATATAATAAGAGACACACATTTTACTTCTGGAAAATCTTTAATTTTTAAAATCTGATTTTTAATTTAATTGTATTTATTTATTTTTATTTATTTATTTTACCATGTGAATGGTTTTCCCAGGATGCCACAAACACATACAATTATAATATACATTTATTCACATATAGCAGGCTTTTTTTTTTTTTTTTTTGGCAAGTGAGGCAAAAAAAATCTAATATAAATATACATCCATTAAAATATAGTATAGTATAAAGTATGGCAGTCCTGGGACTCAGCACCTTCTAATTACTAGCACAGAACATTAACTACTGAGCTATCACAGGCTTTATTTAAGGGTTTGTTTTAGGCAAAAAAAAAAAAAAAGAGCATAGTTTGAAATACATATGGCTGACTGAGTTTTTAGCTCTACAAGTAGCTTAGATTATAATTAGAGAGCATATTATGTATGAGGTGTATTCGAGTGGGAAAAACACAAAAGTGGAATAATCAAAACTTAGACCTGGAATATATAACCAAACTTTCCCTTCCATAGAACATTTGTCCTTGATTAAATATGAACTCGTTAAATTTACTCAAGTTTTTTTTTTAAACTTTGGTAAGAAGCCATATGTCGTAGATACACATTAGCCAAATGTTAGCCAAACATTAGTAAATAGAGTGAATGGCTGTAACCTATTGACTCTTTGGTTCTGAAAATGTGCGCATCTGTGTTGTCAGAAGTGAAAAATTCCATTGATCTGTATATGGGTTAAATATAAAAAGGGGTTTTATAACAGCAAAAGAAGAAATAACCTTATAAATATGCCACAAGGAATATTTACGCTTTCTTAAGCAATTCGCAATAAATAATGCAATATAGATCACTACCTTATTTTTTTTTTTTTTAGTTCATTTGACTCAATGACCTAAACAGGGCTGGGACAGTTCATGATGTCAGAACATACTGTTTATCAGTACCAGCTGGACTTAAATATGAGTAAAATTTGTTTCTTCAATGCACCTGAAGATTGTGTCCCAGAAACCACACATGTTCAGTTAGGTGTAAGTGAGTGTGTCTTTGTGTGCGTTCATGTTTTTAAGAAACTGAAAAAGTTTATATCGTCTCACTCTTGCCCTTTGCCGCAAAGCACTCACTGTACAGCTTTGCTATCTCTCTCTCTCTGTGCTTGTGTGTGTGTGTGTGTGTGTGTGATTTTTCCCTCCCTTGCCCTCACCTCTTCTCCACTCTTTCTTCCCCCTTCTCCCTTTCTCTCCTATCCTCCCACTGTCTTCTTCTAATTCTTCTTTTCTCTCACTTGCTGTCTCTCTCCATAGCAGGCTTGCTAAAAGAATGGAAAGGCTCGTTTTTAATTAACTCAATTTCTGTCAGGCTGCTCGTGTTCTGTGCCAAAAAAGCGTGACACATTCTGGCTCTTTCTCTCGCACAGACATACAAGTTAGTCTTTCTCTTATGATTTATCCATGCCAATATGCTTTACCACAGTCATGTCTAAGTTTTAGCTTGGCTTATCCTAGCCTAATGGGGAAGTTCAGAATAAGCCTCCTGACACTTATTGACCCCTAGAGCATCTAAGAATTCTAGAGGAAGATATTTTGTGGGTATACACATGAACAATCCATAAGTAAAGCTATGACTGTTAAACCTGCTACCCTGCATTAAATTTGACATACCTGTGAACAGTACGTTCAGGGTGCTTTCAACCCCAGAATGTTTTCTTTTATATTTAACCATTGATCTTGTTGCATTAGTATCCTGGCTCCTCAGTGGTGGAATGTGCATCCTCTGCCAGTCTTCATGGGTTTCATTTCTCCAGTTCTTCCACAAACATCTAAAGACCTACAGTAACTTTTCAGAAAATCTCTAGACCAACATTTTTTTCTGGTATTTCGTTGCACATTCATTTATTGCTTATACACATATTTACATCTTAAATTGTCCTATATAGGTAAGTCCTCAGACTTGCAAATTCATAACTATACTCAAGTTAATGAAAATAAACAAAAGTTAAAGTTAGGAGTGGTGACTTATGACTTCATTTGTATTTCTTCATGTCACAAGCAATCCACCAGCAATGTTGTGGTTCCCATAGCAACAGTATCCATGAGTCTTTAGTTTATTTGGTTGCTGTTTTGATCTTGTCTCCACCCTGGTCTCATGATTGGCTGGAATTCGTAATCATTTCCACCTGAGCCTTGTTTCACCTCATTAGTTGGTGTATATACATCCTCTGTCTCCACTTGTTTGCTGCAAAGTCTTATCGTGCATTCTTGTCAATAGTCAGAGCTTTATTTTCTTATTTCTGGTATTTACGTGTGCTCCTGTATAATAGTTATAATAGTTTCCTGGTTTAATCCTCTGTGCCTTTGCATTGACTCATGTTATGAACTGTGACTTTTTTGGATTTCCGTCAATAAACAAGTTTACACTCTTGCATCTTGCCACTCAGCTCCATGTTACAACATGCTGTCCTCATTTGATCAAACTGGTATGAACAGGTCATGTTCTGTAGTCTGGCAAATTACTAAATGAAAATGTATTATGTGAGAATGCCAGACATGCTTGATGAATATATGTTTCAAACACATAAGACCAAGTCCAGTCAGCTTGTCTTGCTACTAGATAAGTAACACTCCATATTCTACAGTAAATAGATGCGAATGACTAACAGCCACTTAATTCATAAGACTTCCTTTGCGTGCAGTCATTTTCAGGGATGGCTCAGAGTGCTAATGTATACCCTCCCACACCAGGCACCAGACAGCTGTTTTCAAACATCATTTTCACATCACTCTCTGCTTCAGTCATAGGCACAAACTTAATTTCCCATAGTCTTCAGAATAACATCTTAGAGAGCGAGAGAGAGCGAGAGCAGGGTCCAAATGTCTGAGACCACTAGTGAAAATACTTTTGTAATTATTTTGCATTTGTTCTATTTGAATACAGGCCATCCCTTCTCAAGTGGTCCAATGCAGGTTGCTCAACTGTTTTTAATTTTCCTAACTTTTTTTTGAGTGATAACCTCTATGTATTGGCATTGCAAAATCACCATAAAATAATAACAAATAAATAAATAAATATATTT
>JANDJT010000103.1:14169146-14184830 GCA_024331685.1 Stegophilus panzeri
GGGGACAGCAAATTTACACTGTTATACAAGCTGTACACTCACTACTTTACATTGTAGCAAAGTGTAATTTCTTCAGTTTTGTCACATGAAAATATATAATCAAATATTTACAAAAATGTGAGGGGTGTACTCACTTTTGTGAGATACTGTATATAAAATTTGTAATGTAAATAAAAGCAGAATGCAATGATTTGCAAATCTCATAAACCCATATGTTATTCACAATAGAACATAGAAAAAATATCAAATGTTTAAACTGAGTACCAAAATGTACCATTTTAAGAAAAAAAATAAGGTAATTTTGAATTTGATGGCCGCGACATGTCTCAAAAAAATTGGGACGGGGCAACAAAAGGCTGGAAAAGTAAGTGTTACTAAACAGAAACAGCTGGATTCTTTTAGAAGTAAAGATGGCCAGAGGTTCACCAATCTGCGAAAATCTGCGTCTACAATTTTTGGAACAATTTCAGAATAATGTTCCTCAACGTAAAATTACAAGGACTATGAATATCTCATCATCTACAGTACATAATATCATCAAAAGATTCAGAGAATCTGGAGAAAACTCTGTGCACAAGGGACAAGGGTGAAAATCAATATTGCATGAGCATGATCTTCGGGCCCTCAGGTGGCACTGCATTAAATGCAGGCATGATTCTGTAATGGAAATCACTGCATGGGCTCAGAAACACCTCCAGAACTCCATGTCTGTGAACACAGTTCACTGTGCCATCCACAAATGCTAGTTAAAGCTCTATCATGCAAAGAAGAAGCCATATGTGAACATGATCTAGAAACGCCACCATCTTGTCTGGGCCAGAGCTCATTTAAAATGGACCGAGGCAGTGTGGAAAACTGTTCTGTGGTTAGACAAATCAAAATTTGAAAATCTTTTTGGAAACCATGGATGCTGTGTCCTCAAAACTAAAGAGGACTAAACAGGAGAGGGACCATCCGGCTTTTTATCAGTGCTCAGTTCAAAAGCCTGCATCTCTGATGGTATGGGGGTGCATTAATGCCTATGGAATGGGCAGCTTGCACATCTGGAAAGGCACCATCAATGCTGAAAGGTATATACATGTTTTAGAGCAGCATATGCTTCCATCCAGATTTCATCCCATCTTTACTTCTGAGAGACTCTGCGTCTCTAAGATACTCTTTTTATACCCAATCATGTTACTGACCTGTTTCCCAAGCATTAGTTTTCTAGTACAAAATTAAATGTTAAAGAAAGCAGCATATTACGTAAGACACCACTTTTCAGACAAAAAACACAATGAAGGCTGCTGAGTTTTTCTGAAAAAATAAGAAGCAAGTGCAACAGTCAAAATCTCCAGAATAACTGTAGGTGGTTCTGCAAGATCCTCAAAAAACTTACCAGCTAATTGCCTTATAAAACTGCACAAACTGTACTGGAGACTACTATTTTTATTTTTAGTCACAGCAAATATTGACTTTATTTCAGTTATTAGCAGTACTGTTTACTGCTCCTTGTGGTATTTTTTTAAATGTAGAAACATTTAATGTAATTATTTTGAAGGCATCTTTGCTCTACAGCATTTCTTTGCATGTGCCTAAATCTTTTGCACAGTACTGTGTATATATTTTTGGTTTAACTACAACAGCCATCTTTGTGTCATGGCACATAACAAATTTTGGTTATACAGCTATTTACGGAAACCTCAACTGAGGATGGTCCAAGCTCCTTGGATCAAAAATTGTTCTCTAGAGCACATTACAAGGTAAATGTAGATATATAAACATTTTGCACATTAATTTTCCTTAGACTTAGAACTTAAGTCCAAATGTAATGCTCAAGATTGCTCAAAATTCCACTTTTAGGGTCTTATTTTTTTAAGGGGTACCTAGGTTTCACGTCTGAGACTTCTCTTTTTTTATGGGGGTGACAAAGTGCAATTTTTTTAAATGCCCCTTAATTTTGGGTTGAATATCTCTGGTGGGAGACCAGATATGAACCTTGAATTGTCACAGAAATAAGTCCTCTATAGTAGCATTCTGCTGTAAAAAAAAAAAAAAAAAGAAAGAAAAGAAAAAAAGGGAGTTTGAGAGTGGACGTATACTCTGCAGGACAGTGGACCTCGAGGGCCAGATTTGAAGAACCAGCCTGATCTATCATGTTGGTACAGGTGTATAGTTGGTATGCGTGAATAGATTATACCGAAATATGGAATTACAGTGTTCAGTTGGGTGTTTTATAAATAAACATAAATAGAGTGGAAACAGTGATGTTTCTCCTGAGATAAAAGCAGTAAGTGACTGTAGCTGTAGTCACTTATTGCTTTTATCACATGAGAAACAACACAACAGCTCTGTTTATTTGCTTTTTTTTTAATGACAACTTGTGGAAACTTGTTTCCACAAGTTTGGGCAAAACCATATGATCCATTTTAGATCAAATCCATCAGAGTGTAATCTGAACACATGCTTCAATAGATTAGACATGAGGAAAATATGAGCTTTTGTACAAAGCAGTTAAAATGGACAATATCACAGATTTGCCTACATTTAAACAGCAACCTATAAATAGTGCAGAATGTTGAATATTAAAATTTAAAAATATTGAACATAAATTTTCTTTGTTTTAAATATTTTAAAATTCTAAAACCTGTTTATTTCCATTTAATTTAAATAAAAAAATTTTAAAAATAAATCTCAGATTTACAATGTGGTCTCAGACTTTTGGTCCCCAGTATATAACAAAGAACACAAAGAGCTTTGGGGTGATGTGTGTACACACACACACACACACACACACACACACACACTCACTCACTCACTCACTCACTCTCTCTCTCTCTCTCTCTCTCTCTCTCTCTCTCTCTCTCTCTCTCTCTGTCTCTCACACACACACACACACAGACACACACACAGACACACAGACACACACACATGCATGCTTGTCTGGACAGGCTCAGCTCTAAATTATAAGCTGACAAGGATCATGAGTGTAAAAGAAACATACGATTGATATAACCAAATGGGAGAGAACTGGGGTTGTGTATGTTGGATTCATTCTTTTTTATTTTAAATAAAAAAGGAGTAAACAACATTTTCTTTTTTGTTTAATATTGGATTTTTCCCAAAATTTGTTCATTTTTGCTCCAAAATGAAATCTGAAATGATGAAAAACCAGCAAAGGGGAAATAGAGCTTTTTGTAATAAAGCATTTTTTTTTTAACCCTGTTTTGAACATTTTCTTTACAAAAAATGAATGAATGTAACATGCACAGACCAAACTGCCTGCCTGCCTACACACACACACAGACAAACACACTCACTGTATCTTTAGTGCAACATATAACTCCTTCCTCAACTCCAGCTGTTAATGAGTACCCTACAGTTAAAATGACAGGGCCATGATTTAAGTGTGTGTGTGTGTGTGTGTGTGTGTGTGTGTGTGTGTGTGTGTTAGAGTACCTTCTCTCTCTCTCTCTCTCTCTCTCTCTCTCTCTCTACAGGTGCTGACAGGCCTGTAATGTCACTCTTTAATACTTCAGGGCATCTATTGTGTCTGCACAGCTGTAGGGTGGATTCCTTCAATATACACTCAGCTCCTTTTTTCATAGATGAGGTCACTGTGTCCTATCTTGATATATGTTATATGCACCGTGCTAAAGCATATTTGTTAAACATAAAAAATGTCTCACAATACTTGCACAAAAGTGTTTGAAAGGAGCATCTTCCTTTATTTAAATGATGGATAGCATAGCCATAGTCATGACTAGTCCTTTAACATGCATAGGTAATTCTATTGTGAGAACACATTCGGTTCTTACAAATATCACATCAAGAGTGTCTTAATCTCCAGATGAGTAGGCGTAATATCATTAAAATTTCAGGAAGAAAGAATAATGTGCTATTAATTATAAAATCTTGTATTGATAATTATTAAAATGAATTAAAGTGTTTGTGGAAATTTGTATTAAACACCTGTTTCTGAGTCTAAATGATGCAAGCAGTTTCAATGCCTTATAATACATACAACACACGGATTACAGCGTAGCTGATTATTTATAGGCTGTTAACAAGACATTGTTGTTGCTGTTTTTTTTTTTGTGAGTGTATGCAAGAACTGTGGTTTTGTGGGAACTGAATGTTCCTGAGATGATAGGAACAAACTTGGCTGGACCCCATCAAGAAAGTTTTTGCTAAATAAATGCAGCTTATATTTGGGGGAAAGATTTCTGTCATGTTTGTGTGTGTGTGTGTGTGTGTGTGTGTGTGTGTGTGTGTTTGAGAAGGTGAGAAGATATGCAAAAAGACAGTTTTGGAATCCACAGCATGGCCTTTAACAGCACTTTTGTGTAGTTTGTCAGGCCTCTTATCCCCAGCCATCACTCAGGAGCAATCTCGGTCTCTCTCTCTCCATCTTATTCTCACTGTTCTTTGCTCATGTTCTGCCCCATTTCTCTTTCTCTCCTTCTCTCTCCTTTTCTGCTCTTTCCCCAATTTACTTCAATTCAAGAGTATTAAAATAATATACTCAGAGAAAAGGTGGAAAGTAATTTCTACTTTTCTACTCTCTCCTCAGTTCATGCTCAGTAAGCGGACATGCTCAGTAAAAATGCCATGCCACCAGCTGTCTTTGCAGATCGGATGGTGTGTAGTACAATCTGCATGTGTACGTATATGTGTGTGTGTGGAAGCCCTGTCTACGGGCCATCATACTGATAAATGCTGAAAATAATCCCCTCACTCTGGGATTAAATTTAGCTCAGTCATGATGCTCAAGCTTTACATTGATTTCCCAGTTTCTAAACATTTTAGAGACTGCAGCCAGCAGGCTTCAAGGTTTGGGAGAGCAAGCACGGAGACCTAACCCAAAAAAGCAATGGATTTACCCACTGTGTTTGGCTGCTGCTGAAGTGAAATCCATTTTATTTCCATATCCATGTCAATTATAAATACATGGCCTACTTAACCTATCTATTAAATGTACAGACCAGGTGGCTTTAATTCCCAAGTACGGAAAAGTAGAAGTACTGCAACAGAGTCAGCCCTTCCAGTTGGGGAAAGGGATTATGTTTTAAATAGAAGCCTTTATAATTTATACTGAATAAAGTAAAGTAACCACATGGATGGGATCAGAGCTACCTCTATGTAATAATAATTCTACATTATGACCTTAATCTAGCGAACAGAAATATATATATATATATATATAGTGGCAAGAAAAAGTATGTGAACCTTTTGGAATTTCATGGTTTTCTGAATAAATTTGTCACATACTTTTTCTTGCCACTATATATATATTTTTTGTTTGTTTGTTTGTTTTGTTTTGTTTTTTTTGACTGTATTTTGAAGATAATTTTGTAAAATCCAAATAAGCTTTATAGATCTTTATCAGAAATGGTTTAAACAAAGTTTTTCATGCTTGTTCATGCACCTGTGAAACAGTCCTTAAGACACAAACAGTTTACAGGCGGTAGAAAATTAAGGTCACAGTTACAATAACTTAGGACACTAAAGACCTTTCTACTGACTCTGAAAAACACCAGAAGAAAGATGCCTAGGCTTCACCTGCATGAACGTTTACCTGTGTAAACGTGCCTTAGACCTGCTGCAGGGAGGCAGGAGGACTGCATATGTGGCCAGAGCAATAAACTGCAATGTCCATAATGTAAGACGCCTAAGTGGAACAGGGAAACAGGAAGGACAGCTGATCGTCCTTGCAGTGGCAAACCAGGTGTAACCATGTGTCCCCCCAGGTGTGATTGAGAACTTGCAAATGCCTTGGTGGAAGGGTGGGGTAGCATCTCACAGCAAGAACTGACAAATCTGGTGCAGTCCATGAGGATGAGATGCACTGTAGTACATAAAGCAGAAACACAAGATACTGCTGTTACTTTTGATATTGACCTCCCCCCTTTGTTCAGGGACTCATCATTCCATTTCTGTTCATCGAATGTATGTCAAAATATTAGAATAAAGAATTTATAATACAGAAATGTTAATTTGTTAATGTTAACTAATTAACTCAAAACACCTGCAAAGGTTTCCTGAGCCTCTAATCTCTCAGTCTGGTTCAGTACACACAACCACAATCATGGGGAAGATGAAAGTAAATTTTGCATTTCATTTGGAAATCAAGGTCCCAGAGTCTGGAGGAAGAGTGGAGAGGCACAAAATCCAAGTTGCTTGAAGTCCAGTGTGAAGTTTCCACAGTTTGTGATGATTTGGGGTGCCATGCCATCTGCTGGTGTTGGTCAATTGTGTTTTCTCAAGTCGAGAGTCAATGCAGCCATCTACAAGATTTTAGAGCACTTCATGCTTCCATCTGCTGACAAGCTTTATGGAGATGGTGATTACCTTTTCCAGCAGGACTTGGCACCTGCCCACAGTGCCAAAGCTACTAGTAACTGGTTTGCTGACCAAGGTATTGTTTGCTTGATTGGCCAGCCAACTCACCTGAGCTCAACCTCATAGAGAATCCATAAGAGACACAAGATCCAACAATACAGACGAGCTGAAGGCAGCTATCAAAGCAACCTGGGCTTCCATAACACCTCAGCAGTGCCACAGGCTGATTGCCTCCATGCCACGCCGCATTGATGCTGTAATTTGTGCAAAAGGTTCCCCAACCAAGTATTGAGTGCATAAATTAACATACTTTTCAGAAGGTCGACATTTCTGTATTATAAATTCTTTACTCTAATATTCTGAGATACTGGATTTTTGATTTCCATGAGCTGTAAGCCATAATCATCAAGATTAAAAAAAGAAAAGCTTGAAATATTTAATGTGTAATGAATCTAGAATATATGAAAGTTCCACTTTTTGAATTAAATTGTGGAAAAAAATTAACTTTTCCACGATATAAAATTTTTTTGAGATGCACCTGTACATTTAGGCCAACATTACTTTCATTATAGTGTCTTAATCCTGGAACAATTTCTAAATAATTCAAATGCCCATAAAATACTAGCTCTAGGTCCAGGGTTATACAGTGTATATTGTAACTTTATCCTAAGATCATGCCATCAATACTCTTGTTACACCCCATGGAAATTGTTGGCTTTTTTGATATATTTGGACATGCAAACATTTGATCATCTTTGAAACAGTGCCTATTAAATGAAGTTGATATACTTGAACAAAACCACAAGGAAAATGAGATTTTTCAATAATTTATTCAACAGAAATTTCAATAGATGTGATATTCTTCTGTGGAAAAAGTAAGTACACCCTTAGCCTCAGAAGCTAGCATTGCCTGCTTTGGCTTGCTAGAATTTTTAACCACTCTTCCCTGCAATATTCTTTCAGTTGCAAGAAATTTGATGGTTTTCTTGCATGTACTGCCTATTTCAAATCCCCCCATAACATTTCAATGGGATTCAAATCCGGGCTTTGACTAGGCCGTTCCATAACCCTCCATTTCTTCTTTTTGAGCCATTCCTTGGTGGATTTGCTAGTGTGCTTAGGATCATTATTCTGCTGAAAGGTCCAGTTTCAGTTCACCTTTCAGACAGATGGCCTCACATTATTTTCAAGCACTCTGTGATATGATGCAGAATTCATAGCTGAATCAATGAATGCAAGCTGTCCAGTCCTTGAGGCAGTGAAGCATCCCCAAACCATAACATTTCCACAATCATGGTCCACAGTTGGTATGAGGTACTTCTCCTGAAAAGCTGTCTTTGGTCTGCACCAAACATATCTGCTGTTACTGTGGCCAAGCATCTCTATCTTTAGTTCTATCTATCTTTATCTATTATTCAAAAAGGCCTGGTCTTTGCCTACATACTCATTGGCAAACGGTAGTCTTTCAAAGGCTTTTTCCTGGCACGACAGTTGCAAGACTTACTAGCAGATACTGTGATTAAATTTTGGGGTTCTTGGAGACTTCTTTTTGCATCAGATGGTCTGCTCTTGGGCTGAATTTGCTGGGACAGCCAGTCCTGGACAAATTGGCAGTTGTTTGAAATCTGCCCCATTTGTAGATGAGTTACAGTGGTGTATTTAAAATAATTTGGAGATCTTTTTAAATCCATTGCCAGTCTCACAGACATCCACAAACTTTTTCCTAAATGTAGGGGTGTACTTACTTTTTCCATGTGCCTGATCTGTTTTTTGTTCATTTAAATTGTGAAAATTACCATGAAATATAAATTTTATGTGTCATTTGATAGAATGTATCAGCTTTATTAATATACATTGTTTTAAAGAGGATCAAATGTTTGCTTGTCTAAATATGTCAAAAAAGCCAACAATTTCCATGGGGTGTACATTTTGAGCCACCCACATTCAATGGCAAATAAATATCAGTTAAATAATAATAGTTTTACAAATCAGTTTTAAGAAACCATAAATATAGTGGACCATAAATGTGGATTTCTATAAATGTATTCTTTCCAAATGACCAAATTTTCTCTAAATTTGGTCATTTGTCAATTCCTACCCACTAACTAGCCCTGCCTTATCACACAACAGTTACTAACTAGGGAGGGCAAATGCTAGCACTTGATTCCTCCAAGACACATAAAGTCAGCCACTGCATCTTCTCAAACTGAAAGGACTAACTACCCTCTTCCGCATAGATGAGCTCACGGAGTCTCACGATTAGCTAGTGTCATATAATTGATAGTGGAGACAGATATTATGCCATGCCTTCCACCCAGAGAGCACAGCTTCTCTTGTTCCCTTAACTCCTGGCTACTGTGGCATCAATAGGATCCAAATTTGCAATCTCTTGTTGACAAGGTCCTGTGGAAATGTTTTTATTGTATTAATTTTCAACAGTTTAACACAAAGTAAATGACTTAGGATAGTTGTCTGCTGTATCAAAACTGACAACCTAATCGATTCAGTTTGTAATCAGATACTGGCAAAAGTTTAGTGCTCCTTCATGGCAGTCAGAATGAACTCTAAATGCAATTTTCTCTTTTCACTTTTAGAGGCAACCAAACCTAATATGTAGACATGCACAGAGAAATATATTTCAGTACAGGAGAGCATGTCATTTTCAGAACTCTAAGTGTGAGAAAATGTCAAGATTTCACCATGTGAAGGGTTTTCCC
The DNA here is from genome assembly GCA_024331685.1 of Stegophilus panzeri. NCBI lineage: Eukaryota > Metazoa > Chordata > Actinopteri > Siluriformes > Trichomycteridae > Stegophilus > Stegophilus panzeri. Next base: position 14,178,185 of record JANDJT010000103.1, read on the forward strand.
AGGCCTTCACACATATTACAGCTAATATTTCAGCTGTATTCTCTGAGAGTTGAGCACCTTTCCTCTGTAATCACTCTATTTTTTTAAACTGGTACTTCTGTATCATATATGAATTTCAGCACTAAAATGAAACCTTTAATTTTATCTCAGAACCAGATCTGACAATATCCATCCATCCATCAATCCATCCATTTTCCATACTGCTTATCCTATACAGGGTCGTGGGGGGGCCTGGAGCCTATCCCAGAGAACTTGGGGCACAAGGCAGAGGACACTGGATGGTGTGCCAACCCATTGCAAGGTACAATCTCACACACTCACACACTACAGACAATTTGGAAATGCCAATCAGCCTACAATGCATGTCTTTGGACTGGGGGAGGAAACCAAAGTACTCGGAGGAAACCCCTGAAGCATGTGGAGAATATGCAAACTCCACACACACAGAGTGGGCCAAATCTGAGACTGGTCAGGCTGTATGTGTTTGGACTGGTAGGGTGGTGTGGTAAAGGCTAAGTATGTGTGCGTAGGCTACATCAGCATGTTTCCCTGCATGTCTGTGTGGGCTTGAATCAAACTAATTTTGACACAGAAAAAACAAATGGAAAAAATCTTTTTAATTTCAGTTTGACTTCACTGGCATGGATAACAAGCAATAATCAGCTCTGGGATAAATCACATGGCTGGATAGGATGACGGATTTGTACAGTAGGAGTGATGAAATAGAAATGATCGTGGCCTACGCTTGTCACATCTCTCTAAATCTCGCTTCAAGACCTGAGACCTCCAAGGCCTATCTAACACATAAACAGAAGAAATAATGGTGGATTTAAAGTCAACATCAGTCAGAAAGCAGGCTGTTTATGTAGCAAAACAAAACACATAAGAGTTGGGATCAGGAGGAACATTCAAACTTGTGCTAAGAAGGGAAGAAAAAAAGCGAAGAAAGTAAGACTCAAGAAATGACTGCGCTTGATGTTATATTGAGCAACAAAACAGCTATGGTTAAGCACAGGTTAAGCATGCTATTGTTTCTATAGTAACAGCTGGTACACAGGACTTGTACAGTGGCTAATTATGAGCGAATATTAAAAAATTATTGTTGTTTAACAATGTAAAATATATCATTGTTGATGTGGAGACATTTATGGAAGGAGTTTCTGTTATTAGTGCTTTGAAACAGTGAAAGTTTCCCAGAAAGTCTCCAGCATAACACCTTCAGTGTAACCTTTCTTACACTTTCCAGTTTCTCTGTAAAATGACAGGCTTTTTGTTTTTTGTTTTTTTTCTGAGAGAGAGAGAGAGAGGCTGGTGAGAAGAGAATGACCGTTTATAACGGCTCTAATGTGAGTGAGAACAGGAATTAACTTGTCTCTTGGATGTTCCACAACATTAAATCTACCTATAAACTGTTAAAATGTGTGACATGTCATTCATTATTAAATTAAACATTGTAATTGTTGGCAAATCACTGTTATATACAGTGCTGTGAAAAAGTATTTGATTTCTTCTGTTTTTGTGTATATCTCATACAAATTGTTTCAGAAATTAAAATAAAATTTAAGATAAAACAAAGACAACCTGAGTAAACACAAAATACAGTTTTAAATTATAGTGTTATTTATTGAAGCAATAAAGTTAATATCCAATACCAACTGGGCCTGCATAAAGATGTATTTGCCCCCGTAGTTACTAATTCCCCAAATTTATGTGTCATGGCAACGCCGGACTACACTTCCCAGAAAACAGCACGGCCTACTAACATGGCCGCCAAGAACTACAACAACCAGACTTTCTCACATTCACGCTCACCTGATTGCTGATTACACACCCCTGGATTCAGTCACCTTCACAGCAACATCACAGTATATAAGAACATTCAGTTAACTCACTCATTGTGAGGGATATGTGCTGTGTCTCTTGTACAAGTCTAGACAAAGCCATTGCACCATTGTTTCTCTGGTTTTTACTTCATTCTGTTGTTTATGTTGTTGAGCTTGCCTGCCCTCGTTTACTCTGTCTGCACATCGCCTGATGATTGCCTGTTCACTGACCATGTTTTTATGGATTATGTCTTTGTACTGTTTGTCTGGAACATTAAAATCTTTTAGTACCTGCACTTGTGTCCTCAGCTGCTTCATGACAGAATACTTCACTTACCATGGTGGTGACTAGTTGAATCAAGCACTAGCGGCGCAGGGCTGATTCATAGCAGAGCAACAGCAACAAATTGTCAGGTTGACGGAGCAACTCAGACGGCTCCAAACTGGAGCATAAGCTACGCCAGCTACAGTGCCTACTGTACCCCAGCCAATTTCCCCATTCCTCACTCGACCAGACAAGTTTGCCGGTGATCCTGCCGGCTGTAGGGGATTTATGCTGCAGTGCTTACTGTACTTTGTGGGTCAAGAAGGGATTCTGGATCACTCCGGGGTCATGCAGTTCATCACCTTGCTTACAGATAAAGCGCTGGATTGGTCAACTGCTGTCTAGAACCAAGTGGGAGGGCACATCACTTCTTACGAGGGTTTCTTACAATGATTCCAGCAGGTGTTTGACCATCCACCTGAGGGAAAAGAAACTGGAGTGTAGCTCGTCACCCTTAAACAAGGTAACCTGAACACAGCCAAATATGCGCTCCACTTCCACACCGTGGCAGCACGCAGTGGCTGTAATGAAACCACACTCAAGGTTGTTTACCACCAAGGACTAAATGAAGAGTTACTCACGGAAATGGCCTGTCGCGATAATCAGCTAACCCTCGATGCACTGATCAACATGTTGATCATGTCTGGCATGATGTCATGATTAAGAAACACAGCACAATAAAATCAGTCAGTACCCTGGTTCCGGAGATCCAGACCACTGAGCCATGCAACTAAGTCAAGTGAAGCTCACGGATGTGGAACGCCAACAGCGTCAATACTTTGCTTTTACTGTGGCAACACCTGATTGCACAGTGTCCCTCTCAATGCCCAAACAAGGGTCCACAGCACCCATCCGAGCAAGCAGTCTCCAACTCTCACTCCACCATTGTGAGTCTTTCCTGTTTTTTTACTTGCCATAATTTGGTGATTCCTGTACAGATTGAAAACTCAGGAGGGCTTTATTCTGTTTCAGCACTGATAGACTCTGGCGTGGCGGGTAATTTCATTGACAGCACCCTTGCCCAGAACTTCAGCTTCCCCTACAATCACTACAACATCCATTAAAGCTCCAAGGACCCATTGGGGGAGGATTAATCACCCATGGCACTGAACCCATCACTCTCCATGTCAGCACCCTTCACCAGGAAAATATCTCCCTGCTGGTCACTTTAACCAACAAGTTCCCAGTGGTACTGGGGTTTCCCTGGATGCATGCTCACGACCCACAAATCTAATGGAAAGAACATCAAATCACATGCTGGTCAGAGCACTGTCATGCTAATTGTTTTCAGTTGCCCTCTGTTCAGGTGGCATGTATCTCCATCAAAAGTCCAGAAACCACAGACCCTGTTATCATACCCCAAGAGTATCAGGAGGTAGTCAGCAAAACCAAGGCTAGTGGCCTTCCTCCTCTTTGCCCCTATGACTGTGCAGTTGAATTATTGGCCGGAACTGCACCCCCATGCAACCGCATCTACCCCGTCCAACAAGGAAACACAGTCCATGGAGGAATACATCGAGGAGGCCCTCAAACAGGGGTACATCTGCCCCTCCAAGTCACCTGCCTCTGCTGGGTTCTTCTTTGTGGAGAAAAAAGGGGGAGGACTAAGACCATGTACTGACTACCAGGGCCTGAACCAAGTCATGGTCAAATATCATTATCCCCTGCCACTAGTCCTGGCAGCATTAGAACAGCTCCATGAAGCAAGAATTTTCACAAGGTTCAATCTGCGAAGTGCCTACAATTTGGTTCACAGCAAGGAGGGAGATGAGTGGAAGATGGCATTTAGCACCACCTCTGGTCACTTCGAGTACTGCACGATGCCATATGGGCTATCTTCAGCACCAGCAGTGTTCCAGTGCCTAATCAATGATGTGCTGCAACAAATACTTGGGAAGTATGGTATCGCCTACATTGACGATATTCTGAATTATTCCCCTGAAGAAACCACCCATGTCCAGCATGTCAAGAAAGTTCTATCACAGTTACTCAAGTATCAGCTCTATGTGAAGGGGGAGAAGTGAGTTTCATCTGCACAGGGTAGCCTTCCTAGGTGACATCATAGGACCAGAGGGGGTGATCATGTACCAGGACAAAGTCTCAGCTGTAATCAACTGGCCCATCCCCACCAGTATCAAGGAACTACAGCGATTCTTGGGATTCGCCAACTTCTAACGGCAGTTCATAATGGGCTTCAGCAGCATCGCAGCTCCCCTGACTACCCTGTTGAAGAAGGGACTAAGAAGCTGCAATGGGATGCCTCAACCAATCAAGCCTTTGAGCAGTTGAAGAGGGCCTTCACCACTGTGCCTATCCTGCGGCATCCCGACCCCACCAAGCCATTCATAGTTGAAGTCGATGCTTCAGAGACCGGGGTGGGGGCCATCCTTTCACAACAATCAGGAGAGAAACCCAAGCTCCACCCCATGGCTTTTTATTCGAAAGAAGTTATCTCTGGCCGAGAGGAACTATGACATTGACAATTGGGAGCTCCTTGCAGTCAAACTTGCTCTAGAAGAGTGGTGCCACTGGCTGGAGGGGAGCCTGCACCTGTTAACTATCTACACATACCTTGAATACATCAAGTCTGCTAAACGGCTCACCTCACATCAAGCACGCTGGGCACTATTCTTCTCCAGGTTCGATTTCACTCTGTCCTACCACCCTGGATCAAAGAATACTAAGGCCAAGTCCCTCTCCCTCTTGTACCCAACACCCTCACGTGAGACTACGGAAGAATGTAGTAAATGTTTTTTGGTACTGATCAATACCATTACTGATGAGTATGAGTGATGCTAGCTATGAACTTATCTTGTTGAGTGTTATGTTTAAGATGTTATGGCATTTAAACAGTATCTTTAACATGGAATACAAAAAAAGGAAAAGGAAGTTTGCTCTTGTCAATGCTCAATACTCAGGTCAATACTCTGCATGCTTGCTTCACCTTTCTTTTGTGTTGCACAATGCAAGATACTTTTAAATGCCATAAAGATATTTTATTGGGTTAATTTTTTTAAGGGATATGCTGTTGTTCCTCTGCTTGACATTTTCACAGAGATCATGTAGTATGTCACAGTGTAGTAGTATGTCTCATGGTATCAGATGTTGATATTGGCGTTTGAGTAAATAAGCACAGTATCAGACCGATACCTGATATCAGTATCAGTGCATCCCTAGTTTATTTAATACAGATCCAAAAGTTAGATTTTTTTCTGAATGGTTTTAGGTCAATTATCGTGGTCAATCATATTTGAACTATATGACAGTAATAAAACAACCGCTCATGTTTTGATAAAATCATCTACAAAACTGAGTGAAAATCAGACACATTAGACATCCATTCTGTGATCTTAGTAGTTATAATGCTATATAATGTAGTTATAATGTTCTATCTGGGTAAAGGATGAAAGTCAGATAGAACCTGGTAATACAAAAGTCACAGTTTTCCTGTTTTATGTTTGGGATAAGCTCCTGGTGGCCCATAATCTATCTAGACACTTTGGTTACATCTGCAACAGCAAGCAGTCATGAACACATCAGATGCTTGTTTTTTTCTTTGTGGACTGGACTGTGTTTTGATGAGTTGTTATCCTGTAATCATTCTCTGGCAAGGATGAATATGAACATGGTTCACATCCAAAGTAAAACAAGAAAATGTTGGGTTCCATATGATTTCTTTCCTTTAGTGGTTTGGACTTGAAAAGAAATCACTAATGCAAAAAAAGCATAAGATTTAAACTAACTGTTTGAATAAGTGTATCCTTTTAAGAGTTTGAATCTGAGATAACAATGATTATGATTAGGTGCTGGGGATGGCAATTATACACATACTGTAATACAGACTCCCCATCACCTCTCTCTTTCTCTTTCTCTGCTATCCATCTCCTGCCAGGTTTCCCCACATGGATTTGCGATTCAATTTTGTTGAGCGATGTAATGGGGCAGGGACTTGTCAAGACGGAGACCTTGTTTTACAACCAAAAGGACAGATTCAATTTACACACGAGGCTAAATTTAAGAACCAGGCCCAAACAGACACACTGGGACCATATCAGTAAGATCACAGCACGTAAAACTGAAAGGATCTCTTTTAATTGGCCGTTACTGTATTTACATCCTTGGCTAACATCCACAAGGCACAGGGACAAACGAGTCACCTTGGGCCAAACAGAAAAGTGTTGAAAGGCCTCACATTTCATAAATTTCATAAATGTCTTATATTTTATGCAACACAATAAACTAAGAAATATCAAGCTGCATTGATGAGGACTCTCAAAGCTACATTATAGAAAATGTCTGACTTTTTAATTAATTGTCATACTGTAGATGTTAAATTTCATGTGTTCTCTATGTATGTATGTATGTATATAGATATGTGTGTGTATATATATATATATATATATATATATATATATAGGTAACTCACAAAAGTGAGTACACCCCTCACATTTTTGTAAATATGTGATTATATCTTTTCATGTGACAACACTGAAGAAAT
>JANDJT010000103.1:14188285-14203285 GCA_024331685.1 Stegophilus panzeri
TATATATATTTTTTTTTTTTTTTTTTTTTTTTTTTTTTCAACCTATCACAATTTTTTTTCTAAATATCATGAGTATTTATTTATTTATTTTTGCTTTGACTGCTACATCCATCCCTCATCTAACCTTAACAGTTATCTGTTTTTTGTTGTTGCTTTGTTTAATTTTTGTTTGTTTGTTTGTTCTTGTTTCCCCCCAGAACTGGCTCATGCAATTTTTATAGAACTTGAGGTTCTACATGACAATTCTGTGTTTTTAAGTTATTCAACAATATGTTGTTGTTTTTTTTAATTTATACTATGAAACAGTATTTCTGAACATATCCAGTGGCATGTATATAACATATTTTTATGTTATATTCATATATTATATTTAATATAATTTTTGCCTGAGAAAGTCTAGTCTTTCAAATGTCTCAAACCTGTATATATGGACATTATAAGGCTCTGTGCTCTCCACCAAAGTTTGTTCTTTGTCCTACCGAGTTACCTTATTTTTTCTCTATCTCTCCTTCCTTATCTTGTACTGCTCAGCACTGCATCCATTTCTGCATATGTGAGTGAGTGCACGTGTGTATGTGTGTGTGGGTGTGTGTGTGTGTGTGTGTGTGAGAGAGAGAGAGAGAGAGAGACCTCAACCTCCCTCCTCCTCTTCCAGTTCTCATTTAAAGAAGCTTAACTTAAAGTCTCCTGGGGTTATTATGAGGATATTGGCAACATCAGACCAAAGATCCACAAACGATCAAGAACATAAAAAAGTAAATAAAAGATTTAACTATTGTCCAGCACGCAATATTTCCTTTTCAAACAATATCTGCCACTTACACATTCTCTCTCAGGAAGTTCATATCATTAAAAGACTATACAAGATGATTCATATCATCTTGTCTTTTTATCTTTCTCCATTTTACTGACCATGACATAAAACCTAAAACAAACACAAGACTGCTTCCAAAGTAAAAAATAGAAACGTGTGCAGCTCTCTTTCTACTGAGGGCTTGTTCACTTCGTCAAATTTAAAATGTGCCCTGTAAGGCTGTTATTACTGCAAGTTCACCGGCTGTGTCGTGTGGGCTTCAGTGCTGATCTTTTTATGTGGTGGACAAAAATAGCAGTTAAAAGCTGGACTGCAACACTTTACACAGCAGTTCAAGAGCAAGACAATGTTTACACAGAGGACACAAGAGTGAGGGCTCGTGATTAACGCCATCTGAACAGTACCAGACTGTTAGTGCAGGATGTTTGTTGGTAAATGAGACCTTTTAGCTCTGCTCATGTTCGACACACATGATTCGAAGGGGGCTTTGTCTGAATGCGCATTGTGATGACATCACATTACAAACTCCTGAGAATTTTGCAGTGTTAATTTTGCGATCATGAAACTGATATGATATGAAACACATGAAACACACACTCCAAAAGACAGTAAAAAAGACAGTGATTGATATATCTATGATGATCATTCTACATATGTAGCTACAGTTCTGCTCATAAATTTACATACTCCTTGCAGAATCTGCAAAATGTTAATCAGATCATAAATAAGAGGGATCATTAAAGTTGCATTTTGTTTTTTATTTAGTAATGCCCTGAATAGACTATTTTACATAACAGATGTTTACATATAGTTCACAAGACACAATACTAACTGAATTTACACAAATGAAGCAGTTTACATACTTTTACATAGCAAACGTTTACATACCCTTGATTATTAATACTGTGTGTCGTTACCTGGATGATTAATGACTGTTTTTATGTTTTGTGATAGTTGTTCATGAGTCCCTTGTTTGTCCTGAGCAGTTAAACTGCCTACTGTTCTTCAGAAAAATCCTCCAGGTCCTGCACATTCTTTGCTTTTTCAGCATCTTCTGCATATTTGACCCATTTCCAACAGTGGCTATATGATTTTGAGATCCATCTTTTCACACTTAGGACAACTGAGGAAATCAAACATTCACTGATGCTCAAGAAAGCAACACACTACATTAAGAGCAAGGGGATTTAAACATTTGAACAGGATGATTGGTGTAATTTTTTATTATTTTGTCTTCTGGGAAACATGCAGATATCTTATTTAGCTTCTGAAGAGCAGTACTAAATGAATAAACTTTGAACAAAATAATAACCCCCTGGCTCTTAATGTAAAGAATGTGCAGGACCTGGATAATTTTTTTTGCTGAATAACATATATAAAATATCCATATAAATATGTTAAACATCAGGGAGTTGTGTAATATTTCTAAATATGAGATAAAATAATAATTATATTATATTATTTTAGGCTGATACAGCTATTAAATATGCCCTTGCTTTATATTAAATGATTTCTATATCATTTAGAGTCATTTCTGAGTCTTTTCTCTCTCACCAACATTGAGATGCTCCATACAACTGCATATACAATTATTATTCTGAATGTCCTTAAGTGTTCACTGGATGGAGGGATAGAAACAGAGCATCAGTGTGAGAGAGAAAAAGAAGAAAAAAGGACATGACTGATATCAGTATAAGAGCAGACTGAAAAGAATAGAATATGAGATATATGAAAGATGTAAATAGAGAGAGAAAGAAAGTATGGGGAGAGAAAGAGAAAGGATATGAGGGAAACACAGAGAGAAAGACACCATGAATGAAGAGAAGGAGACAGTTCAGTACTGAGCCAGCATTAAATATTGATGGGGAGAATCTAGCAGACTCACTCTCCATCCTGCTGTCAGCTGTTAGTGATTGATCAAACGACACCGTAAATCCAGTCAAATCCACACACACACACACACACACACACAAACACACACACACACACACACACACACACACACACACACTTTCTTCGTCTCTTGCATCCTATCCTGGTGCCTTGTGTATATCTCTTAGTCCTTTCTCATTTCTTGTTTTTTCTTTCTCTCAGACCTCAACATGTTTTGATCCTCTGATCCCAGAATGCTTTTTTTCTCCTTTCTTTGGTAGATATCCTTCTCTTTCATTCTCTCTCTCTGTCTCTCTCACTCACACTCTCTCTTTCTCTCTCTCTCTCTCTAGACTGATGGAAATAATAACAGATCCTTTAAAAGTCACCTTGATTAGTCACAGTTTTGTGTCCTTTGGCATGGCAGTGAATCACCATTCTCAAGTCCAGCCTCTACATGCTAGTCCTGCTAGATTGCTTTCAGCTACACACACACACGCGCACACACACACACACACACACACACACACACACACACAGACAATTGATATTTTAAACCTGACACTATATCTGTTATTTACTTGAATGTAAAAGTAAATCTAAATCAGAATGTAGTCATGGTATTTACCTACTTCATTCTCTCATATAAAGTACTGCATTTAAAGGGGACCTATTATGTAAAATTCACTTTTACATGGTGCTTGAACATAAATGTGTGTTGGCAATGTGTGTACACAACCACCCTATAATGGTAAAAATCCATCCACAGTGTCTCAAAAAGAGTCGTTCGCATTTTCTATCCAGTGTGAAGTCACACTGGAACAGGCCCTGCCAACAACTGGCGACGGACTCTGCCCTATTAGCATAGATCCTCCCCTGAGTGATCTGCACACAGTTGCCATGTTGTCTGTGCTGGAGTAGCTATAGTGATATGAAGAATGTCTCAGCTTTGTAAGTGTTCTTTCATTGGCTGTAAGAATGAACATAAGAGTCTTCATGTACTCCCGGCATCAGAGCCACTGAAGACGGAAATGTGACCCAAAAAATAGTCAAAAAATTTTAAAAAAATCATTTACACCAGACTGCTTTGTGAACGATGCTTAATACAAAGCAGGATTTGCTGAAAAGTTGATTTTCAAGGATGGATCAATACCAACAGTTCGTGATCCAGCTTCATATCCAGAAAACATAAGTATCATGCTTTATTTTGTGAATTTTGCAAACTGCCTTTCCGAATGTGCTTGTTAACAAATTCCACGGCTAAAACAGCTAAAGTTACCATTGTTTCTGATTGTATTCACAGAACAGAGCTATGTCGTCATTTTTATTTTTAACCCGAAAACACTTACTGTCTGTATAATTCATACATATAGGGCTGAGCACTGGTAGTTATGGTGTAAGTCATATTGGTTCTACTGATTTTTTGTTGCCGTAGTATCCAAAGCAAAGCTGTAAAGGCACAACCCTCTTCTGGAAAGGGGGTGGGGAGCAGTAGCTCATTTGCATTTAAATAGTCACACACGAAAACAGTGTGTTTTTTCTTCCACCCAAAAAGGGGCATTTACAGCATGGTATAATATATGATCCATGGGGTATTTTGAGCTGAAACTTCACAGACACATTCTGGGGACACCTGAGACTTATATTACATCTTGTAAAAAGGGGCATAATAAGTCTTCTTTAAAGGATTAGAATAAGATTCAAAGACTAGATAATAAAATAAATTAACCCGCCATGAATAACACAGCATTACTGACCTCTACTGTTTTGCTATTCTCTACCAGAACCATTCAAATTAGAAGTATGACTAACACTAGCACATCACTTATAACTATTTTGGATCATGCCTGTGCAGTTGCAACGCACTTCACTCAAATCAAATGAGACAAGTGCTGGATATGAAACATCTCAAGGGTGCAGTTTGTGTTAGACAGGTGGTGTAATGACTCAAGGATAGCCTGGCAACCAATGGTAACTTCAGCTGTGATTAAATATTGTTAGTGTTTCAGACCACACAACACATAATGGACTCAGTGAAGGACTGGGAAAGAACTCTGTAAAACTGTAAGACTGTAACATCTGTAAAAACTAAAGGAAGATATAAAAAACATAAGGACTGCTGCTTGCACTTCTTTATGGAGATAAGAATGATAAAAACCAACGGCTTGGTTTAACAGTAAAACCCAAACCTACTCATCCATTCATTTTCTCCCCAATTCTTTATTCTTTTGTATCCATTTTCAATAGTGGAGGAAAGAAAAAGGCATCAAAGCTGAACTCGAGGTTGATTATAGAGTAGAGCAGGGGTTCTCAAACTACCCCATGTGGGGTCCCTTGATTTATAAATAAGGTCATGAAAGAAACTCACAATGTCCATATAAATATTACAAATATTGCTCTTATTACAAAAATGGATTTAATAATCTTACTAGAGATTACAATAGAGTAACACTTACTTTTCCAGCCTTTTGTTTCCCCGTCCCAACTTTTTTGAGACGTGTTGTGGCCATCAAATTAAAAATTACCTTATTTTTTTCTTACAATGGTACATTTCCTCAGTTCAAACATTTGATATGTTTTCTATGTTCTACTGTGAATAACATATGGGTTTATGAGATTTGCAAATCATTGCATTCTGCTTTTATTTACGTTATACTGCGTCCCAACTTTTTTGGAATTGGGGTTGTATAACTGGCATACGCTCTGGATAAGGGCATATGCCAAATGCCATAAATGTAAATGTGAATAAATGTGAATATATGTAGATTTACAAGCTTGACAGTTTCTTTGCAATTGATGGTCTCCTTTGCAAGCTCTGTGTGAAGTTGCAAGCTCCCTCATCTACATTATTACCAAGTATCATTCAAATGGATCCAGCAGTGGAATTGAGAAACACACCTCTGAGAAAGTAGAATTTCAAACACACCTCCTGACTTTGAAACGCTGTGTCAGGAAATGCAAGCTCACTCTTTTAACTAGACTAATAAGTGAATGCAAGTAAAATTCCTTTGGTTTTATTCATTTATGGTAAATATGTTACTCACATATGGTAAAATACTCAGATGTTACAATAGTCCTAAATTATAAATATGGAATATAAAAAATGTAAGGTAGTCAATGCTTTGGTTCTGCTTTTGCTCACTTTCTATTGGATCGGTACTTTATATAGTTGTGTAGGTATGAATACAATAATGTTTCCTTTATCTGCTAAGACTGGTTCAATCATTCATTCTTTCAGCATCAGTAAACTATTTATCCTGGTCAAGGTCACAGTAGATCCAGATTGCATCCATATCCTGGAAACACAGATTTTACACAGACTTCAGATACCATTCATACACGGAGGTGTTCCCCACAGCATTAAGCTCATGCATTCTTGAGTTCCCTTTGAAAGGGAACCTCTATTTCTCCATTTGTCTACAAACAAAAAGTGTTCCAAGAAGTACCATAAAACAAGACAAAAGTTCAAACGAGGCAAAGTCAAACAAAAATATTTAGAAAAATACCAAACGCAAGTTTCGTCATGACCCATCAGACCTTATTTCATGAAGGCAGTGCATAACATCTGGAGTTAGAACAATTACGTCAAAAGAATGGGCAAAGGTTTGCCAAGCAATCTGGCAGAGTTAGAACAGAGATGTCAGGAAATATGTGTGGGGCAGTGGATCATTTCAGGACAACTGAGAAAACACTTTCAGAGGATATGAAGGTTTGAAGGCCATTACAAAGGCAAAGGCTTTTATCTTTACACGTAATTAGGACATTGCAATACAAGATTACTGGCTGGTGGTAGCTAATAGACAAGTTCTTGTTTAAAATTAGAGGTTATGCTCTTTTCCCTAATACTCAATAAATGTGACACTCAATGTGTGCATAAGAACAATTCTGTAATACCATAATGGTAGCACGTATCTTCAAAATCATCAATACTTGGACCATGTCCCAAACTGAATACTACCATACTAAATAGTATGTCAGTAAACCTTCCTTCTTAGTCATACTACATGGTGTGCAGTATACTGCTTGGACGAGAGCCTTGAATTCTCACTGAATTGGAATTACTTGGTACTTGCAGCTGTTAATCCACATGGTGCAGCTTAACCCACATTACAGAATGTTCTTCCACAAGTAGCTTGCAATAGAATTTTTCTACAAAACGTCTGACATTTCATCCAGCAGCTCTAAGCTTGTGTTTTAATTTCTTCCTTCATATTTAACATAAGTTATGAATTATAGGTCTTAACATCAATCTCAGAACACTGAAGTAAAATGATAAAATAAGACAGTGGTAACAAAAACAATTCACAACAAAATAACAAATGATTACCAGATTATCGTTCTAATTAGCATTGACTTCTATTTTATTCTTCCCTCAAGATATGCCTCATTTCGGTTATTAGCTCTTAGGGATGTGGTCTAGTGTGGGTTGGAACCAGGAAGTGAGGGGTCAGAGGGAGTGGTTCTGTAATCACTTAAGTGTACACACTTGTTTCTTGTTCCCTCACTGCATATTTATTTCCCATATCACTATCACTATATTTTGATGTTTTGGCATTAGCTAGTAAGATGAATGAGAGGAAAAAAGAAACCAAGATTAAAAATGGCCTAAACCGACTAGCTGATTACATTTTGAGGTCAGTAATAGATAGTTATTAAATTGTAATTAAATTGTGTGTCTATGAACTGTATATTGACTTTCTCTAAGAACAAAATAATGACAAAGATCATGTTCCCATAGTTTCTTGCAGTAGATCTAGTAATAGATGACACTGAGACTAAAAATATTATACAAACTCAATATACTGTATATTGAGTTGGCTGAGGATTGGACATTTAACACCTTACACCAGACCATCACACCCATATACAGGCCTTCCCCAAACTATTGCGACAAAGTTGAAAGCAGTTATATAGGATGTCTTTGCATTACAATTTCCCTTCACTGGAACTAAGGGGCCTAGTCCAAACATGTTCTAGCATGACAATGTCCCTTTGCAGAAAGCAAGGTCCATGAAGACATGGTTTACCAAGGTTGGTTTGGAAGAAGCACATCAGTAGCCTGCACAAAGTTCTGACCTCAACCCGACTGAACACCTTTAGGATGAACTGAAACTTTGACTGAGCCCCGGCCTCCTCTCCTGACATCAGTACCTACCCTACTAATGCTCTTATAGCTGAATGGGCAAATATCCACAGACATGATCCAAAATTTAGTGGAAAGACTTCCCAGAATATTGAAGGTTATTATAACAGCAAAGGGAGAGTAAATCTGGAATGGGATACCCAAAATGCACATATGGGTGTGATGGTCAGTTGTCCACAAACTTTTGGCCTTAGCATATGTGTTACTGTTATTTTTTATGTTCTTGTGTAATTTAGATGGCTCTATTTCTCCCATGCCCCTACCTCCTCATGTGATTGCACACAATTAACAGCTTGTGACTACAGTGAAACCTACAGGTATCTTGTCCTCCAGAGTTGGGTGTAGCCTCCTCTCATACTTATCTACCTTGATGTGTGTTTCTGTACATTACTAGCCTATATTAGATATCACTCCCCATGTTGTTTGTTATGTTACCTTTATGAGCTTGCACTTTGTAATTTTTACTCTCCACTCGGCAAGTGTCATTTACCTCTCAACTCTCCCTGCTGGGTTGGCTTCTCATTACTAGCTAATTGTTGATGGCTGACGATAATGTGCCACTTGCATGGTTGAGTGGTTTTCCATCCCCATAATACATGCTGTTCATTGTTAAACCTGCTACATTAGCTAGAAGGGGAAAGGTCTCAGAATCACAAAGCCAGCATGGCCAAACAGACTGTTTATGCGTCACCTGCAACCTGGTTCTCACAAAAGTTACGCAGGGAGAATCATACCCTAAGAACCCCTGGTAGGCGTCTAAGTGCCCCTCATCCACTATGAAGGTCATGCCCTAGACAGCCTCCCACCCCCAACCCTAAAGGCTCACAGAACACAGCGCTGAAAGGTATAGACTGGCAATGGGCCACTTTACAAGTGAAAGCATTGCTTATTGGTCAGAGATTATATCAGGACAGTGACTCCTGATTTGTTACTACACTTCCACCTCCAGCTGTCAGCATTTTCAGGGCTCAGGGCATAATCATTATCAGACCCCAACAAAGTTATTACTCTGACCTAAGAATAAATTCTATCTTAGATAAAGGTAAAATAAAAAATGTTGAGACCACAGTTTAAAACAAGTAGTTTTACCTGACTTACTTCCTTGGTTAGAAAGGATGGTACTTTTTGTCACTTCCAATTTTTGAAGGTGTTGAACCAGTTTCTTCTCTGTTTATATGGTAAGCTTGTCAGGTGTAGTTCAAGTCATGCAAACACAGGACTGTTTCACATCAGTAAATCTTCATCCTTATATCTCCTGGTATCCATTGGCATCAATATACTGATATATTTGTATGACTGACTCACATATATTACAGCACTCTTAGTCACACAGTGAATGCTAGCCACTCCAACATGTGACAGCTATTATTAGGTTTGCCAATTAAATTCAGCAAGGTGGTCATGTGCCATACTGGCATCTACGGATGATACTAGAATTGACTATGGCAGCCACATTGGATTGCTGGAGCAGCCTAGGACTGCTGGAGCTACAGGCTTTTCTGGCTTTTTTTGGACAAATGTTTGGCAAGGTGAAAGTATACTTCACCAAAGTTATGTCAACATATTGCCTCTTGTGGCTCTCAGAATGTACTGACCCACTAGCCTTACCACTGATTCTTACCATGTTACACATTACCATGTTACAATTTAGCAACTGATTCCTGCTGTCCAAATGGATGGCAAGGTTGGTCACCTTCAGCCAGGTCAGTCTGGCTCCTTGGACTGAACTAAGATCAACAACCTAGCAGTCCAGGATACCTGTCTGAAACAAGGGTCCCAAGCACAAGGTTCTTCTATAATCTTAGGTAGGTGTATTGCTGATTCCCCATACTAAGTCTCCATCTATCTTAAAGTTATGGATGGAATATCTCTGGGGTCTAATATGCATATTACTGCCTTTCTAAAATAGGCTAGGTGCCTCCATCTACCATTATGCCCTAGGAGCCTGGCATGGGAGGTTCCCTTTGTGAATTGCTTAAGACCTGTCCTTGTGAACCTACACAGGATGATCAACTGAAATCAACCTGTATGCCTTTTTACTAGCATTCACTTTATTAAAAAAAGTGGGAATTGCATGCCTTAGTGATACACTTAGCTCATATTCATTGCTGGTCAAATGACTCTGGGATGACCTTGTGGTTTAAACTGGGATTACTGCCCAAAGTCAAATCACCCAACTTTGTGATCAGTTAATTGAGCTTGCAGCTTTCATTGAAAATGAGCCCTATGATATTATGTGGATCAGATGGTAGCCACCCAATCCTCAGAATAATTGTTCATCCATCATGGAGAAAAGTCATAAGGGGCTCCCTTGTCTAAGCAGAGACAAGCATACTGGGTGGTGGATGACATCACCAAGGCTTACACATGGGTTAGTCACTCAGCCCCTATTGTGACATGCCATCCTATGAGGAGCTTCTCCTCCTCATCGACATTATTTAGAGTCATGCCACTCTAGGAGGTCTGAGATGCTGTTTCCTGGGCCTTGGCATACAACTTGTCGGGATTCTCCAAGGTTAACATCACCTCTCCCAGGCATATGAGTTCAGTGGTCATCTCTGAGCACAGTGCCCTGTTACTCATAACATTGTTGTCATAGATTTTCCAGGTGATTCTAGCTGCAGCTGACTGTAAGCAGGGGGGAAATAGTATGCTAGTTACATTCTATAGTTAACTTATCTTTGACATAAGTCTGTCCCCTATTCCAGATACTTCACATATTGCATTTTAGAATGCACACTTGTACTGTATAATGACATAATTATGTATTGTTATGTATAATTACAATACATTTGCCTTTAAACTTCAACAGCTTTAAACTTTGGTGATATAGAGGGATCAAGTGTGTAAATGTAAATTGTATTAATAATAATATGAATATAAATCTGTGCAACACGTATGCATGAATTATTCAATGTCAAAACTAAAACCAAAACCACCAATCGAAACTGCCAGAGAGCCACAATAAATGATAAGTGCCCTTCTATACACATCCTACATGAAAACAACACTGAGAGAAGTCAAATCTGTGATTTCTGAAGCCTTTCAATGCTCTTCAAATATTCCATATTCCCACAGTTTCATGCATGAATGGCAAATGTTTCACCATGAATTCTGTGACAGTGATATATCTACAGATTACTCCAAGCTGATTTAAGAGTAATGTATAAAATGAATATTTAATACAGGCTATCTGCCAAAAATTACATAAGTATACGCTAAAACATGGCGCTACATATGAATCAGTCTGTGTCCAGCATTAGTAAAACTAATTTACACATTTTGCAGTCATAAAGATGTCTTACTCCAGCGTTAATGTGTCTGATTGATATACGCTCAATCAGTGTGATTGAGGGCATCTTGAAAAGACCAGGATTCACTTTATGACATCCACTAGTGGATGACGTTTTTACAAGTATAACAATTTCATCCCATAAGTGTCTAGTAGCTAATGGTTCATTTTCCTCTATAAATCATGTGTTATTTTATCACAGCTGGAAGGATTCCTGGCGTCAGCTTGCATGGCACATGTTGGAAGCAGACCACTAATAATCCAGCAGGGCGTCAGTACAGGGGTCAGGTGACTCTCTCTCTCTCTCTGTGTGTGTGTGTGTGTGTGTGTGTGTGTGTGTGTGTGACTGCTACAAAAGGACTATGGTCCAGTTTTCCAAAAGCACTACTGTACTAAGCTCACTGGACCTTTGCTAGGAATGTGAGAGTTTATCAGGCAGTCACAGTGAGAGTCATAGTTTATCATCATATTTAGCACATTTAACATAGTCAAAATTATTTTTGTACTGTAGCAACACTGGTTTCTCACTATATCACACCTTAACCTCAAGCATTTGCAGTAGGTGCCACCATATTTCCTTTAAACCATCTCTCCATAAACACACACAACAGGTTCAAATCTGCGAGATCCAAAGTGCACTGTGATCAAACAATCAAGAATAAATATTAATAACAAACAAAAGAAGTGAAATATTTAACAAAGAGTACGCTGCTAGAACACAGAATTACCTCTTCAGTTCATTTCAGCTGTCTCGTAAGTATCCTGCAAATGCTTTGTCAAATTATAGGCATTTGCACCGTCTTACCAAGCCATACTATTTTCTTTTTTTCAGAATTGCAAATCCTTACTTCCAAGAGTTCACTCCTCTGTGTTGGCATATTGCAAAGCAGCACAATGGGCTAATTTGCTCATGTGGTACAGCAAACTTAATCTGCTAGAGAACTTGCATCATGTGTTCTGCCTCACTTGTGAATACGTGGATCGAAGTGTCTATGAAATAATAAACGTCAGTGATAAGAGTTTCGAAACGGAAAATCAGCCACTTAGGTGCATTAAATTCAACACGCTCCTCCGGCATACAGTATATCATTCCTTTATAATTCTGTTGAGATTTTACAAAAGCCTCCACCAATAGGGCTGTTTTGTGCGCTGCGTCCGTTAGTTTAACGCTTTAGACTTGCAACAGAGAGTTGCACAGCTTCCTGACACACTCACCGGAGATCTGCGCCTGCGGAACGCCGGTCATGCCGAAGCCCTTAGAGCTGTAGAATTGTCGGAAAGCCGCGCAGCTCCGAGATTTACCGCTCGCGCTCTCTGCGCTCACCGCTCCGGCCAGGACGCACAGTACGAGCGCTAGGCGCACATCCATCCCGCACTTCAGATCCGACAAAAACACAATGAAATGGACGCGCTTAGTGTAAATTCTTGTCCGTCTGAAGAGGTCCACGCGTTCAAATTGGCGTTCAAGTTGTCTTTCTAGTGCTGCTTTTGGTTGCAAAACTGAGATGCACTGGGGGGGGATAACGCCTACGCTGCCGGTCTGGTGATCAACTGCCTTTACTCCGTGCCTGTTATTTGACTGCACTTGCGCACCCGCTCCAGTATCTTTATTTAGAGAGGTCTTCAATAACGTATTAAACATGAAACTGAATAACG
Source organism: Stegophilus panzeri (assembly GCA_024331685.1). Classification (NCBI taxonomy): domain Eukaryota; kingdom Metazoa; phylum Chordata; class Actinopteri; order Siluriformes; family Trichomycteridae; genus Stegophilus; species Stegophilus panzeri. The sequence continues at coordinate 14,201,063 of JANDJT010000103.1, forward strand.
GAACTGTTTCGTTGTTGGTCCGGTCCAGAGTCAGTGTGCTGCTTCCCCTGCGCTCTTGGGCCGGACAAATGCTTAGACAACGCACCGTCAGCCGGGAAAGCAGGGGGCATCGAGCTCGCGCGCCTCTAGAGGACGTAACACCAAAACCTCTTCTGTATGAGCCAAAAGCCAAAAAGAGCGGATTTAGCTTTCAGCTTCCGGTGCCATAGACGCGCTCACACCGCCCCGGACACACTGCTCTCTAGAGATCCCTATAGATATATTGACCTTGGGTATTTAAAAATAACCAACACATAGCCTACGCGCATATAGGTTTTGAGTTAAATGCAAAATACAGAAATCTGGTTTGGACGTAATAGCCTACATGTATGTTTAAATCTCTCTCTCTCTCATCCTTTTTTCTTCCCTATAAATTCCCCTTCACCAATAATAACTCTAAATGAAGGATACCTTTACCTTTTTTTAAATTCAATTTATTACTCCAAAAGCTAATTGAAGGTACAGCAGTGGTTTTAGCGCGCAATTATGTACATTAAATCATCATTATACTACATGCATTTCCATGTACTCTAGAGGGTACCACCACAGACACAAAGAAATGAACAGTACACAGTTTGCTTTATATATTTCAGACTGTATATGCTCATTTCTACTTTCTTTCTTTCTTTCTTGTATTATTATTTTTCCTGTAAACTAAACTTCCTTTAAGAGACAACACAAAGTTATACAACATTAATTTTAATAAATTACTGTAAATGAAACAGCCTTCAAATGCTCAATAAATAAACAAATAAATGAATGAATGGATAATAAGAATTTATTTCCTCCAGAATTACTAACACCCATCATAGAACTGAACACAAATTATAGTATAAATATAATTTTTTAAAAGATGTTTTTTTTTTTTTTTTAATTGGAGTATTTTCTATCAGAAATACATGTACAACACCCCTAAAGAATATTTTAATTGTAATTCTTGGAAGGCTTTCTTTCATTTGTCCCCAGTAACTGTTACCTTTGATTACCTTTAACCTTACTGTTTCCCTGGGGTATAAATATGAGGTTCTACACATGTAAATTCCCTTTGTCATCCATTTCCATAGGGAAATAAATTTAAGATACAGATGGTTGTTATCATGTAATGAATATAAAATAAATATTTAAGCATTAAGTACAATTGCAGCCATAACAATAAGCTTCACATGCTTAAAACTTCCTACATGGAAGAGTGAACCAAGATCTCTACAGGTGTCTCCAACCTCCAAGTCTCACCAGGACACTGATTAATAAAGTTGATTTTACCACGTTTTACCATCATTTTGCACTGATTTACTCACAGGTCATATTCTGTGACAGGATTCAAAGGTGCCATAAATGACTAAGAAAACCATTTGCTGCTTAGTTCAATTAATGTCTCTGTGATTGTGAACAATGCCTACAGCACTCTGCTGGACAAATCAGACAGGAAACATTGCATTACCATAAAAGATTCCAAGACAACAGTTAGGCTCTTAAGTGTAATAAGAGCAGAAATTATATAGATCTTTTTATTATGATGAAAAGTGTGTGTGTGTGTGTGTGTGTGTGTGTGTGTGTGTTGCACTCTTAATGACATACTTTAAGCTGAAGATAAACACATAGGCATACATTTCTAGAACAACACAGGTGTACTAGTGGCAAGAATGTTTGTGTGAGAATCATGTCCATATGTGTGTTCATGAAACTGTTTCAGCTGTTTCAGAAAAAAAAATATCACTTTGAAAAGAAAAAAAAAATCTTAAGGCTCTGGAACGATTTGCTCTGTAATCACGTAAATGGTTTTAACAGTGATCCATGAGTCCTTCACAGCTCAAAACTTACCTTTGTGCAAAAATATTTGACATAATATTTTAAGAAGTAGTGATGCAAGTGTGCATTAATGCAGAAAGTGGGACAAAATGAAAAATCTTAATCTTTTAATTGGTTTAAGCGTTTCTTAAGTGTTTAAAATTATATATTAGGTTTCTTTTCTTGTATCACTAGAAAAATCAAAAGGAATGCCTGAGTCAATTGCACAATAAATGCTCCATACTGAACAGAACAATAAGGGTTAATTATATTGCAAAGCCAGGGGAGCACAGTGGAGCAGCAGGTAGTGTTGCTGTTCGCAGGACCAGGGTCCTCAACTTGATCCTGAGCTCGGGTTACAGTCTGCATATCTGTGTAGGTTCCTACCTAAAATAT
>JANDJT010000103.1:14208285-14212317 GCA_024331685.1 Stegophilus panzeri
AAATTCCGTGTTATGATGTACCATCATTCTCAGCACATATAATGGTCCATTTTGGCTTCACCATCATTAGCATCACTGTGTAGTTCTGAGGCCAAGCTCCAAATTGGAGAACACAGGCTCTCACCTCCTGCTGATTCAGACTCTTTATGATGTACCTGAGACCCGAGTTCATCAGACATATTGCCATACACTGCAGCATGTCTAAGAGCTGGAACAGAAAAGAAAATATCAGTCCCGAGATGAGCAAGTGGAAGGCAGACACCAGGCACAGACAGGTTTCTTGTAGAAGTCAGTGGAACATAACTCCACAGCAGATCTATTATGAGGAGAAAAATCCAGAGAAATAATATTTACTTTACACTAAATCACAGCTCAGTAAAATGATACATGTACATATTATACATTAATAATATTTGTTTTATTAAATAATATTAACTGTGTTGTTATTATATTGTTATAATACTACTGTATATAATATTATAACTTGCTGTACTTTATTACTAAAGTACTTGCTATTGCTGTAATGTTTATTCTCATAAACACACTCATTTATTTTCTTATGGCTCATGGGTCTCTCTGAGGCATTCCATCCATTTCCTCCCAGTCATGGCAGTATTCTGGTCCAAGACATTTAGTCCAATCAAGGGTTAAAGAGAAGATGGCACAAGATCTAGAATGGGGTTAAACACTTAGATTTATACTTCTAAATGATTATGTAAATACTGCTTAATTGTTTAGGTATAAAATGGCACCAAGATCATCCTTGAGTTTACACAACTAATTTCTTTGCACTGGCAGCCCACAGTCCACATGTTTGGCTCCAGATGTTTAGCTAATGTGGGAAACTGGCTTTCTGCTGCATGTCCAGTTTGTTAGAAGAGACAACAAACACATTCTTCAGCATAACAGACTTACAGTAAGTCTGGAAGGAGAAAGGAAAAATTAATACAGTATTAAGGCTACTATTAAGTAAGTGTGAATGTGGAATAATATTTAGCTCATATAATGGTAATAAATGCTTAGTTTAAGTTTTGAACTATTATTATTATTATTATTATTATTATTATTATTATTAATAATAATAATAATAATAATAATAATAATAATGATATTAAGAAGAAGAAGAAGAAGAAGAAGAAGATGAAGTAGAAGAACAACAATAACAACAACAAAAAACATTGATTCAAAATTTGCCTTCATTCCATTTTCTACTTATCTCCTCAGTTATCTTCTAGTGCTTGATCAATTTGCCATCATCTTTTTCTACCTCCATTTTCCACCTTCTTTCCACAATCCTGCTTTTCCTGAGCATCATCCAGTTCCATAACTACCACCTTCTGCCCTGATATTTTCCCTCTATCTCTGCAGCCATCTTCCTCTTCTTCAATTTGTTCTCCTCTTAATTCAGAGGTTTCTCAGTTCTCTTGGCTCTTTTCCATATTTTCCCCCATTTCTTTTTGGACTTCATTTTCTTTCCATATTTTTATTTTGCTGAGGAATAAACTCCCTCAGACTCATACACATCAATGTTTGAGCAAATGCAACATATCTTTATTTTGGCTTGGTTATTGTTGCTATGATTGTTATTAATAAGGAAATTAGAACAAAAGCTGTTTTCTTCATTCACTTTAAGTATACACCACTGAGAAGAACACAATCATCACAACACACACACACACACACACACACACACACACACACACAAGAGGAGAGTATTGAGGTAGAAGTAATTTTAAGGGGATGTTGGACTTGTAGACACACCATAACCTCAGACAAACAGAATTAAAGATGTATACACGCACACAGGCATGCACACACACACACACACACACACACACACACACACACACACACTTCAAAAACCTTGATACCATGTTTGAGATAATTCAGATAATCCAGAGATCCAGCTCTTCTTCTCTTTGTCCGGAGGGGACAGTACATTATGACATTTCAGGCTTAATCTTAGATTTATTAGACTTATCTCTAGATTACATGCCTTAAATATATGCTGTGGGACTTTTCCCATACAGATGAAAAGAGATTTAGTGTATGTCAGATCAAGATTAGATTCCAACTACATCGAATCTCATCAAGTATTCAAACTGTTATTCATACAATATGAAGTTCTCAGTAACAGCCATCAGGGAAGGTTGGTTGCATACTTGTGAAAAGTATTTGTGCTTCAGTATAACAGGAAAAAAAAAGTACCATCATCACCCCACCCTCTCTGAATAGATATCCTGCTTTCACCATGTAACATTTTTTTTCTTATTAGCTAACCACCAAATGTACTCCAAGAGGTCAGATCTTTCTCAGTCCCCTACTAGGCTATCTTAATTATTTTCCCACAGTCTGTGTTTGTGTGTGTCCTGACAACTTGCTTTACTGGCCGGAAAGCGTCATCTGTCTGCTTTTTTCTGACTTTTTCTTTCTTCAGCACATTCTCTGGCACACAGCTTTCTGACAGAGTCTCCAAAGTGATTTAGAAAGATTGTGAAAAAGAAAGTTATAAAGTGATAGAAAAAAAGATCAAGTAAAAATAATCTCAGCTGTTTGCAGTTTCTCAGGACAAATATCCTACCTCATGTAATAAGCAGTGACAGACAATAATCTGAGTCTACATCCAGATGCCTGTAATCGTCAGAAGACTGCTTGACTCATGTGGGTCAATTAAACAACAAAAAAAGTACCCTAGAGTACATAAAGTGCAAAATTTTCACACACTAACAGTATATCAAAGAAAAAGCTAATTCTGTCTGGGAAAGTCAGATTTATTTTCTAATTTAGCTCTTATTTTTATTAGAATAGCATGGTCACGACGTCACATGAGTCAACTTGTATAAAAAAAAAAGTTGTAAACAAGAATACGTTGAGTTGGAGTTCATGTTTATGCTGTATGTTCCATTAAATAAACTGATGATCATAATTGATTTCAGCGGCTTTAAACTAATAAAATGTGGTTATGAGAAGGTAACTGATTAGATACTGATGCACTACAAAAACTCTTTTGGAGAAAACATTCTTTTAAAAGCTATTATGCAGGAATGCATTCTCCTCATTTCTTATTTATCTTTGACTTCACCAACGGTCATTGTTATTGCAACAATGGTTGTGAAATTGTAACGATTTTTATACAATTGTTTCTCAGTTCACAGGTCTCTCTGATAAACTCTTTTGGTAGTTGAGTAGGATGCACATACTGGTAAAGTTCATCCATTGATCTTCAGTAACTGCTGTATCCTAGTCAGGGTTGGAGTGGATCCAGAGCCAAACCCAGGAATACTGGGTGAGATGCAAGTCTCAAGTCTCAGTCATTACAGTGGATAACTTCACTTAAATAGTATAGACTTAAAGCTAAACCTCAAAATGAAAACTCATTAAAGAAATAAAAAATGACCCTGATGCTTGTACTGAAGATCCTTTCAACATAATTAGCAATGCTTGACCTTATAGTATAAAGTGTGGAAAAGTAATGACTCACTATCACACTATCAGCCAGAAGAGGATGGGTTCCCTTTTGAGGCTGGTTCCTCTCAAGGTTTCTTCCTCATGTTGACTCAGAGAGTTTTTCCTTACCACTGTCACCTCTGGCTTGCTTATTATGGATCTAAATCTAAATTCATATCAAGATTTATGTAAAGCTGCTTTGTGAAAATGTCCATTGTATAGAAAAATTTTCTAACTGAATAGAAAAAATGCAGAAATGCATCCTGGCTGGGAGACCAATTCATCACAGGGCACCATACACACAGACTTATTCCCACCTAGAGGCAATTTACAGTAGCCAAACCATTTATCTATATGTTTTTAGGAGGTGGGATGAAACACACATAGAAATTCAACACGGACAGTAACCAAGTACCAGGGACCCTGCAGTTGTGAGGTGGTAACAAGACCTGCTGCACCACTGTGATGACACTGATAACACTGAGCTGTTTAAACAATGTATGCTTCAGTATGTGTGTGTGTGTGTGTGTGTGTGTGTGTGTGTGTGTGTGTGTGTGTGTGTGTGTGTGTGTGTGTGTGTGTGTG
>JANDJT010000103.1:14226714-14237858 GCA_024331685.1 Stegophilus panzeri
CTGTTACACAAGCTGTACACTCACTACTTTACATTGTAGCAAAGTGTCATTTCTTCAGTGTTGTCACATGAAAAGTTGTAATCAAATATTTACAAAAATGTGAGAGGTGTACTCACTTTTGTGAGATACTGTATATATATATAGGAGAGAGAGAGAGAGATGTGTATGGGCAGTTGGATGGATGTATGGACAACAGATTGCTGACAGACTAGAAAGGGCAAAGTGAGAACATTTCAGAGGAAGGTTGATGGAGAAAATAAGGTGGCTCGGTAGCAGGAGGGATAGTGGGATACACAAGTGAAGAGTTTATAAAAATCTAGCCATAGAACAGTCCATAAGAGATTGGACAGCGACAAAAGTTTCTTTTTGCTGCTGCATGTGTAATTACTTGGCAAAACAGAGCAGTAGACGAGGTCGATGTAGCCAGGCTGAGGCATGGAGTTTGTCACATTTACAGCTTGTAATGTTTTCCTGTGGCCTAATAAAAAAACATGTAAGGATGGGAAAATAACTAAATAAACAAAAAATAAATACCATTTTATTTATCCAGTCTACAGTACACTGCAGTATTTCATTATAACAAACTAGGGAATGGGAATAATTTTAATAATGCAATTAATCGTGTACACAAACAACCACCCACACATGCAAACATTACTGTGACATAGAGATGATCCTGCAAAATGACTACCACCTTCTCTTGATTTAAATATATAACTAAGCATGATTAAAAATTGCCCTCAATTTCTTTTAAAAACAGGCAGTTAATAAGCGACAGTTTCACATATCTATCTAAAAATTACAGAAAATATGAGCTGTATATTCTACTAATTAAATAAGATGTAATTGGATAAAGTGGGATTTCAGACATAAAGATTGTGTATGATTAAATAGTAAATGGTAATGGTAAATGGTCTGCACTTATATAGCACTATTTTAACCTTAGCAGTTCCACAGTGCTTTTCACTGGTTCTCATTCACCCATTCACACACACACTCACACACCAATGGTAGCAGAGCTGCCATGCAAGGTGTTAACATGCCATCGGGAGCAACTTGGGCTTAAGGACACTTTGGCATGTGGAGTCATATGGGCTGGGAATCGAACCGCCAACCCTACGATTAGTAGACAACCCACTCTATGACCTGAGCTACAGCCGCCCAGTGAATGAATAACAAGCTGATTAATCATTGCGATCAAACAGCACAGCCCCCCCATCCCCCACAGACATACATACACAACAAGCAAACTAATTCTGTCAGCAGATGTCAAATAAGAAATCATTGTTCTTAAATGTCATAATCATGAAACACTGAATGACAGAGCTGAAATGCAGAGATTTATTTGCTGTATTGTATCAATGAAGGTGTAGATTTTTTTCCCCTTTTTCTTAAGATGGAATACATACCACAATGATTGCAAGTGTCACAGACTCCAGACAAGTTCTAACTCTTATGACCATTCAATCATCTGTTCTCTCTCATAATTTCAAAGCCTTACATGTGTTAACAATGGAAGGTTGGAAGATGAGAAAGAAAAAGCTTACAGATATTACAGAAGAAAAAAAAAACAAAAAAAACCACAATAATGAAAATTAACCAAAGCAAGAATGAAAGGTAATTGCTCACAGCTCATGTAATTGATGGACAATAAAATGTACTAAGATGACTTGCACACTGTCATTTTTGAAATAAAACAAAATCTTGTTTTTCTTGTTCAAGATGTTTCTTGTTTTTTCAGATTCCATAAAAATGTAAATGATCAACCAAAAAAGGATCCCAATCACATGAGTTTCATTTAAATATAGTGTATAACGTTTGCTTGTATCGGTTCATGTAGGAAGCCAACACTTTGAGCAGCAGTTCTGTTTGGTGTGGTGAAATAAGGAATTACTGCTTAACAAATCAAGTTAAAACACAGGAATTCACCACATTTTATTTCTATGCTCCAAAATTGGGTGTGTCCACTGCCTGAAAATCAAAACAGCTGAAAATTCAGCTTTCAAAAAAACTGCTCTCTACGTCTAGGGATCTGTTATCTTATAGTATTGTTTATCTACTCAGATTTGATTGTGTGTTTGTTGATTGATTGATGACAGACACAAGGGAAATAAAACATGCCTGATTTGGTGTGCACTCCAGGACCAGGGGCACCACAAGGGTTTCTGGGCCCCCTGGCTAATTTGTACTCCTGGCCCCAAGCGCCCACCCCCCAATTATCTTTTCTTATTGCCACGTGTAAAAACACTATCACTATCAATAAGCATAAAAATTACTGCATATCCAGTAAGAGACTATAAAGAACTAAATTTGAACAGTTTATTAAATTAACTGATATTATGCATTTATAAGTATATACAAATAACTATATATACAGTACAAGTAATTAACCCCATTGTACTCTATCTCTCTCTCTCTCTCTCATTCACAGACACTATAGAAACTCTGTCTAGATGTGTTTATAAGCTGTTGACTTGTAATTTCTTATTCCCCAAGTACCAAGAACAATGAACTTTACCATTATTATTATTATTATTATTATTATTATTATTATTATTATTATTCATTGAGTGAATAATAAGTTTCATACACAAGCAGCTCCAGAAAGAAATGTGGAAATGAGCTAAAACAGTTACAGTATAATTGAATCAGTGAGTTGAACTTGAGAATCAAATCGGGTTTATTCATGTGTGAATCATTCAGATTGGTTTTATGGGATTCTCCAATTCATTGAAATGAACCGACTCAAACAATCGATTCAATCATGAATCGGACATCATTACAACACCTCTCATAAACTCACTTGGGACAATTAAAGCAGATTTATATGATTACATTACATTTCAATCGATTCCTCACAGATAGCTATTGCAAAGCTTCAGAAGCTTGAATATATAAAACACTGGACTAGTTTTATTGTCGCTTGGCGCTTTTCCGTTCGTTTTGAAGCTTGGAAATTGCATGGAAAAACATACATTCTTGGAAATATTGTGTTCCAGCTTGCAAGGATAAACATCGGGGTGAGTAAATGATAGAATTTCTATTTGATGTTAATTATAACCGCTTCATACGGGCTAGCTTGAGAATCATAGCATAAAACAGGGAACATAAATCACCTTTAAAAAATAAATAAATAAATGGGTGACTAGCTGTCTTCTCCGTCTTGCTCTCTCCTCTTTTTCATGTTTTTCTTTCCTCTTTTGGTATCCCGATTTTGTCTGCTCCATCTCTTGCCATCTACCTGATGCATGTAACGACTCACAGCTGTGAAGTGCGGCGTTTCTGAATAATCCGCAAATGTCTTAAGGGGACACACACATGCACTTGGCACAGTCTGAGGGCATTCATTATAGCCTGCTTCTAGCCTGCCATTTAAATGCCAAAATCATACAGGAAAGTATGGGGTTTTGCTGGGCCCCCTGTCTGACCAGGGCCCTTAGAATCGTCCTAATCTTCCTCACTCCCGTTAAGGCACCCCTGTCCAGGAGTACGGTTTACTGGTTGGTGTCAATTCCAGCCATTGAGCCATTGCTAGTGTACTTGGCCAGCCCTTTATTTCCATTTAATAAAGTCCAGAATATGGGCACAATCCTCTGGGATCCAGTGTTATTACCTTGAACAGTGACCACTCTTCATTTTCCTTCTGTTTATTTCACTTCACGTAATCTGCTATGCTTTAATGACACACTCCAGGCCACTACATCAGACCACAGCAAGTGTTCTCCATTCACGAGAGTGAGAGAGTATAAAAGAGAGTAAGACAGATAGACTTGATTAGTTGATTGAAGTCTGTGGAATATCTAGTGACTTATTAGAGGGTTTTTAATGTTCCTCAACATTATCAAATCATTGTTGTCATAATCATCATCACCATCATCATCATCATCATCATCACCACCATTACTGTTTTGAAATAAAGCTCATAACTGTAAATTTATGAAAATTAACACGAGCCAGCATTATATAGTTATGCATGCCAAAGGTTAGGGTGAGGTAGTGTCTTCATCATAGCACTTGTTAGTATAAGTATCTTACAATCTGGCATCCTTACCTGTTAACATACTGGACATACTTACCTGTTAAAATGATCTTCATCAACATAATCATCATAATCATCATTATCAGGATCATCCATTGTACCTCTTTGTATCTGTCTGATAATATAAAAACATGATTGGACTAGCCTTAAATAAATATCAGTGTGCATCTCTTGCTCACTCTCTCTCTCTCTCTCTCGCCCTCGCTCTCTGTCAAAGCAGAAAAAAGAACTTGTGAAATCATCTAAAAGAATCACACATTCAGTCAACTGAAGGTAGCCCTGTGCCCTCAAATGATATGATTTCAACACATAAAACAACACGGAAATGTAGAGATTTATTTAAAATAAATTCCTCTATATTTTACGACAGAAAAAGCACAGTGGGTTTTCACTGTGCAGAAAGTGTTGTGGGTGAACAAAAAGAGCAGCTAGGAGGCTTTCATGTGAAGCTTGACAACCTCTCCCTTCATCTACAACAACTTGCTTACCCTTCTTCTGCCAAGAGCACTGTCATTGCCCCACCTGAGAAACAGTTAGCATGTCATGATCACCATTCAACTCTTGACAAATTTATTGACCTGGCAATAGGTTTGGATCAAATGTTAGTAGAGAAAATACAGCTTGTCTTAAGAATCCTGCTTTAGCTAGAGGAGATCCTGGAACCCATGTATATCAGCCCTTCCTGACGCACCCACACAGAATGGAGATGGAAAAAAGAGGAAAAACTTTCTATTCAGGCATCCTCAACCTGAAAGGTGCATGGCAGATCCATTACACCCTAAAGGCTGTATCAGCCCCAATTTCTATGTTTAAGACCATTCATTTTGACATTTAAATTTACAGCATTTAGTATACACCCTTATCCAGAGTGATTTAGGGGAATGTGAGTCAACCACCTGGATGCCAGTACAAATAATAATAATAATAATAATAATAATAATAATAATAATAATAATTCCTTAGATTTATATAACACTTTTCTAGGCACTCAAAGTGCTTTACATTGTGTGGGGGGAAATCACAACCACCACCAGTGTATAGCATCCACCTGGATGATGCAATGGCACCCATACTGTGCCAGAACATGCACCAAATACCAGTTATTGGTGGAGAGGAGAGGAGTGATGTAGAAAATGGAGATTATTAGGGGGCTATGATAGATAAGGGCCAATTTCACCATGACACTCTTTTATGAGAAGCATCCTACGATTTTTAATGACCACAGAGCGTCAGGACCTTGGTTTAAGGTCTCCTCCGAAAGATGGTGCTGTTTTTACAGCATAGTGTCCCAGTCACTATACTGGGGCATCGGGACCCACACAGACCACAGGGTGAAGACCCCCTGCTGGCTTCCCTAATACCACTTCCAGTAACCTTAGTTTTCCACAGGATGTCTCCCAGCCAGGTACTGGCCAGGCTTAACCCCGCTTAGCTTCAGTGGGAAATCAGGCGAGAGCTGCATGATGACATGACTCTCGCAAAGGGTCGAGTCATGCGATGTCTTTGAAGGGAATGTGGTGCAGAGCAGGGTGTGATGAGTGCCTTCAGGTAGGTGGGGGCTGGGTTTTTTTTTGGCTTTGGATACAAGCATCAGTGATTTTAATCTTTTGTGGGCAACTACAGGAAGCCCTGTATGGTATGGTATGGATTTAGCAAAGCATTTTGGATCAGTCACAAGTGTCTGATGGTATGCAGGGGAAGATCTGCCTGTAGTTAGTTGTAGTAGACCAATCTCAAGATGACAAGAGAATGAACAAGCCCCTGAGTGGCCTCTGTGGATAGAAATTATTAAAGTTTGAAAATGACCTGCGTTATTCAGACGCTCAGGGCCAATTGTTTCATCTTCCACTGAATCTGTTCTTCATCACATATGAAAGCATATCAAAGAATTAGAAGATTGATTTTAATTACAGATTCACATATCTTCATGAGATTCAAAGAATACTATGGCTGACACACTCTCACACATCTACCCCTCATCACCAAGAAAAACTACACCTGAAAACATCTCTGAAACCTGCATTATCTCTGCCAACCTCCTCCAGATTGTCCAGTCACAGTCACCACCTAACCTCTGAGATAAATTCTAATATTTTAATTAGAGCTTCAACAACTAATCCATAAAATCGATAATAATCGATTATGACAATTGTTGTCAACAAATCTCATTATTTATTAGTTGGTCTGCACACAGTACGTTTACTCATTATGTTACTTCTGTTCCGAAAACACACTTCGGAGAGTAAATACCAAAGTTGTGTCCCAAATGACGTTCTATAAACTTACACTATGTACTATGCACTACCATCTAGTGCAGTGTTTCTCAACCGGGGGCGGGTCCGCAGACCCCTAGTGGTCAGTGGTGTAATTGCAGGGGGTCCATAGGAAAGTTTTAAAAAATGTTTAAATAATATTTATTTATGTTTTTTGTCAAATGTATCAGAACATATTCAAATGAGATGTTATTCGCAAATATCATGTTAGCTGAGCTGAGGATCGTTCATTGATGAATTTAAATTTGTTTACAAATGAAATGATAATTTGCAAAAACCTATGAGTGGTAGATAAGTTCAAGTGCTGCATTGACGGATAAAATAAAAAAAGCATAATTCAGGGAGTCAAATTAAATGTCACACCAACAATAAAATGTAAAAAAAATAAAATCTTGAAATGTTTTGATTCAATTTTAATATTAATATTATTAAATATTAAATATTAATAAAATAAAGTAACATATATAGAAATGACTGTTTAATATATAGCCTATAATTGTTGTGGAGTGAGGGGGTCCTTGTGGATTGTTCGAAATATGCTAGGGATCCAAAGCTCACAGAAGGTTGAGAACCACTGGTCTAGTGTATGAATTTTACAAAGGTAATATCGTCACAAATGGAACACATTAGTTTTTTACTAACCTGAAAGTTTGCCCCCCATCCAATTAATCGATTAATCAAAGAAATAATCGGCCAACTAATCGATTATGAATATAATCGTTAGTTGCAGCCCTAATTTTAATATGTTTCAATATAAGGCATAGTCTCTGACTGAGATTCCAAATTAACTCCCAAGTGTGGACAGCCTTTATGGAAAACCTGGGGGTTTCAGGGTGCCATCACCAAGCTAATTATCACCTGAAATGAGAGAATTAGGTGAATATTGTGACAAGCATGAAGAGCCCTCCTTCAAACCTTAGACAGAGTGTGACTAGAACTTGCTATTCCAGTTAGTAACACAGCTTACCCCATTTCAGTGTGTGCTAGCTTATGAGCCTCCAAACTATCCTTGTGATGCTGTCACTGCCAGATAGATGACTACAACACGCAATGAATTTGCAGATTGAGAATTTGCCATCTCTCACGTAATGTAGGTTGAGACTGATGCAAGTGTAGATAAGAGCTTTATTAAAGAGAGGCAGGCAGACAAATCCAAATCATGAATTAAAAACACGATTGGTCCAAATGGTCCAAAACAAGCAAAAGGTCAGCAGATCAGCAAACAGGCATAAACTAGGCAAGGCAAAACACAAAACGAGAAACTAGAAGCGAGATCAAAAAACATGAAACGAAACATGATGAACAAAGGCTTGGCAAAGTGAAAAAACTCACGCAATAATAAAAAGAAACACGTGGGGTTTAAATACTAAACGCAATTGGGGTGAAGCACAAAACAGCTGAGAACAATGATAACATGTGAGGGAAACAACCAATGACAATACAAGAGCAGAGACAGGACATAAACCATAATAAAACACACATGTGAGAAGTAAACAAAGTCAATGTCACTGAAAAACCTGGAAGTGCACGCTCGCGCTTCAAGCTCGCACTTTGGGTTTCAGAGAACACTGTGAGCTCCAGTGCTTTGTGCGAGGGTAAATCATGACAGAAACCCACCCAAAGGCACTACTCCCGGAGCACCAGAAAACACTCCCTCCCCCAGTGGTCCTGGCCCTCTGGGCAAAATGTCTTCATAGCCCCTCAGGTCCCGAGGCAGGGGCAGGTTTGCCAGGGTCCCTAGGCAACACCCAGGTGTGGGAAGCTGGATCGTCAGCTTCGGTGGAACAGGAAGGCAGAGCGACGTCCTCAGCAGAACAGGAAGGCAGAGCAACGTCCTCAGTGGGACAGGATGGCAGAGCGACGTCCTCAGCCGAGCAGGGAGGCTGGGCATTGTTCATCGTCAACTCTGCAGGATGAAATTGGTCAGCTCTGTCAGCAGACTCTGGCGTGAGCAGAATTTTGTCAGCTGTGTCAGCAGACACTGGCATGAGCAGAAGTTGGTTGGTCGTGACGTCAACCTTAGACAGATTCCTGGCTTGGGAGGTCATCTTGTCACCATCAGACAGGAACATGGCTTGAGAGGCTGTCTCATCAACCTCAGACAGGAACAAGGTTTGGGAGGCTGTCTCATCGACCTCGGACAGGAACTTGGCTTGAGAGGCCATATCGTCGACCTCAGACAGGAACTTGGCGTGATCTCTGAGGTTCATGTGTGGGGCGGTCTCTTTGGCATCGCAGAGAGATGACATGATATCCTTGGCCTGTGTTGAACGTGGAGCGATGGCTACAGAACAAATGGTGGGAGGAATGAAGTTCAAGGCGGAGCCTGAGGGGGAAGCGACATTCCTCATGAAGCCAGAGGGGGGAGTGACGCTTGCGTGAGGACCAAGGGGGAGCAAAGTTCTGTGAGGCCGGGGGGGGAGCAAGGTTCTCTGTGAGGCCAGAGGGAGGAGCAATGCTCTCCGTGAATCATGAGGTGGGAGCGATGTCCTCCATGGAGCAGGAAGGGGGAGCGACATACAGTGCCAAGCAAAGAAAAGGAGCGACATCTTCAGCGGAGCATGGAGGCAGAGCGACGTCCTCAGTGGAGCAGGATGGCAGAGCGATGTCCTCAGCCAAGCAGGACAGCAAAGCGACATCCTCAGTTGAGCAGGAAGGTGGAGTGATGTCCTCAACCAAGCAGGAAGGTGGAGCAGCATCCTCAGATGAACAGAGAGGCTGAACAACGTTCTCCGTTAACTCGGCAGGCTGGATGAGATCCACAGTGGTGGAGGGAGGGTGGGAGATGGTTCTAGCCTGGTTGGAAGGGTACTCCTTGACATACCCCATGATGGAGTACATCATGTTAAGCCACTCCCGGTTGGCTCGAATTAGGGAGAATTTCCCCTCCTTCTCCCACCTTGGCTTTTCCCTTTCATATAGGGCCTCTTGGACTCTGAAAAATTCTGCTGCATCCATGTTATGGCGAAGTATTCTCTCATGTGATGTAGGTTGAGATGGATGCAAGTGCAGATAAGAGCGTTATTTAAGAGAGGAAGGCAGACAAATCCAAATCGTGAATCAAAAGTGTGGTCCAAAACAAGCAAAAGGTCAGGTGATTGGCAAACGGGCATAAACTAGGCAAAGTGAACAAAGGCTTGGCACGGTGAATACACTCACGCAATACTTACAATACAATAGACACGAGAGATTTAAATACGAAATACAATCAGGGGTAAAGCACAAAACAGCTGAGAACAATGTCATACTGAAAGCCAACATCAAAATTTCAGATTTTACTTCCATGACTTTTGTTACACTTTTAACTTGGGAAGTGTAATATGAGTTGATTGACAGTTTGAGGGAAAGTGAAGGAAAAGTGATTTAGGAGAGAGAGAGAGAGAGAACTGTTTGTGTATTATTACAAATAATACAGCTGGGGGGGAAATGATCTAAAAATGCTACTCCACTGTGGCCCAGTGGATGTTTTAGAGAACAAACCCCATCCACTATCTGAATTAAACCATGTTATAGAGCTTAAAGATACACACTTCAGCAGGTAATGAATCTTATAGACCTCCTCAGCCTAAAAATGCACCTAGCACCATGAAATCACAAAAGTTACCGTCATACATGAAATCTGTGACACATTTGTACTGACGAAAAAGTTTTGTTACACACACACACACACACACACACACATTGTGGCAGAAGATCTCCTCTCATAATTCAGTGTGTGTGTGTGTGTGTGCGTGTGCGTGTGTATGTGTGTGGTAGCAACAGTTCTTTATCTTTCGACACTGCCACATTACCTACAATGCATCAGTGCTGCTGGAGTTAGCACTGTCATATTTTCTTCCTCTGTATACACCCAACCCCATAGCTTCATCCCTTCATCTCCTTATGGGATTATCTCTCTTTCTTTCCCTCCATTCATCTGAGCAAGACAGAAATGATTTTATTTTGCCTGTGCAAGTGTATTACTCTGTGTGCCATTAGTGGATCACAAAAATAGTGTATGTTTGCAATGAAATGCAGACAATTTCCAAATGAACTTTCATTAATGATATTCCTTATATATTGATAGTCCAACTCCTTATTCACTATTAATAACAATGTGATAAAGATATAAAAAGTATGTTACAGCTCTAATTCTTGGGCATACTGCATTCCTCAGATCTGTTTAGTGTGCTATAACTAGCTTGTATTTAGTAAACCATTAAGCTGATCTCAGTTTCCATTAAGACATCACCGAGTCTCATCTAACTGTCTAAGTTCTTCTGTTACTATTGTTTTCCAGTACACAAAAGACAAAGAAGCAGTTGTGTCTTCATGAGAAAGATGTGGTTGTTTAGGCCAAATATGTCTGTGAGTGTAAAGAGGCCAGCAGGGAAGTATCATCCATTCCTAATAGCACTTAACAATGGAGAAGAGATCTTCAGAGTGGGTGTCTGTGATCCTAATGTTATAGCTTATTCTATGAGTCATTCAGTGCTTCACACGTGAATGTGGGTGCAATGGATTCCAGCTGCGAATCAGGACTCTGCACTTATTCAAAAGTCACATGTGAAGTTTGTGGTGCAACACTAGCATTGTGAAATAAAAGAAACAATAAAGCAGTAGTCTCATGCCATGGGATTAAGCTTCACCTGGCCAAAAACCCTATTTGCTTAAAGGGGAATAATGTAAAACGTCTGGGTTACGCATATAACCCTGTTCCCTGAGAAGGGAACGAGATATTGCATTTAGCATAACAGTATGGGAGTGCCCTTGTGTGCGCGACCGGTATCTGAAGCTTGTGTAAAATCATGCCTCTATTTATAGGCCTGCCATGATCAGGTGATGTGGCAATT
>JANDJT010000103.1:14241407-14258916 GCA_024331685.1 Stegophilus panzeri
GATATTTTGTCATGCACTTCTGGAAGAAAGGGGAGTTTTCTGCAGTGTGAGGGATTTACTTTCACTGGGGAGAAAAATGCTCATCCAGCCTTAGTAATCACTTCAAGCAGCTCTTCATATGCTGCTCTCAGTTTTTAGTACGCCATTCTGGCTCCTCGGAGTCAGAGAGGAATTATTGCGATTATTTGTGTGTGTGTGTGTGTGTGTGTGTGTGTGTGTGTGTTTATCTCTTTTTTTTCTTTTTGGCTTTCCATAGCGGAAGGAGGAGTCACGATGCGAACTCCAAAATCCAGCGGACAGCCGGACCCGGAAGACAGATAGAGCAGTGCTCGTCTCCGGCTCCTCTTCCAGATCCATAAGAGATCCCCCGGACCTGAGACAGCTAGCTGCCTCGGCAGCGGCTGGCCCAGATCCGCGACGCTCTGAAACCCAACTCGCTTCGGCTTCCGAGAAGAGAGTGAGTCACAGGCGGAGCTACCTGATGTAGGTGCTTCAATGCGCAGTCTCTCGAGGCTGCCATCACATGCTCCAGCCCTAGACACTTCACACAGAAAGTGTGCACTACTCCCCATGATGAAATGGGAGCAAGCCATAACACACTTCCTGAATTCTCTCACTCACTTTTCTCTTTTGCTCATTCCTTTTTTTTTTTCTTCTCTTTTTTTTTAAAGGGATAGAATAGTTCTGAGATTTTGAGAAAAGATAGAGAGAAAATGAAGCGTCTTTTGTTTCTTTACACAAACAACTGACATGCAGTCTCACTGAAGATAATAAGGCTGACGGCACGGTTCACAGGTGCCATATTTATATCACGCGACGCACTTAATTGCCACATCACCTGATCATTGCAGCCCTATAAATAGAGGCATGATTTTACACAAGCTTCAGATACCAAAGATTACAAATTTAAGAAATTTAAGAAACAGATTACAAATTTAAGAAATAAAACGCTTTTAAAAATCTGAGAGATGACTATTTCTAAGCATTTTCATTTTAGTGTAAGAAAGTAATCAAAAGCATCATCACTGAACCAAAAAGACTAAGGACTATGGACATAAAATTATAAATGATGGCCCATGGAACCTTTTTGACTTTTAATTAAATTGTGGAAATATGACCTTTTGTCATTTTTGCTTGTTTCTTCTCTTTATTGATGTCATTGTGAGTTTTTGCATATTAGATCAATAAAAGTTATTTAAAAAAGAAAGAAAGAAAGGTTTGGTGTTATTAGTATTGCAAATTATACCAAAACAGTGCACCACGTACCAGTATCATTGCCTATGGTGGCATAAAACTTAGTGCGGTAGTTGATGTGGCCAAACAAACTATCTTAGCTACGATAATATAAATACATAGGTTCCATCTATGTGGATCACTAAGTAATATAGTGTTCCTGCATGCTAATATATTACTGCATCTTACTTTGTATCAGCATATGATCTCTGAACACAGACAATATGTATTATTAGTGGTAGGCTGTTGAAAAAGCCCAGATTAGACAAAAATATAATATATAGTGTCTAGTTGCAGCTAATGAGCAGAGGTTGAGAAATCACAATCTGATGAGCAGAAGACAAAAATGAGATGCCCTGTATGTCGCCTTAGGCTGTTCACTTCCATTTCTTTTCTGCTGTACTGATTTGCTAGGCTGAACAACTAATGAGAGAACTCTGTAGCCTCTCATGTCAATTCAACAAGGGCCAACTAGTGAACACATAGCAGGACACACTGCAAAAGTTGCACGTGATGGTTGGCCATCAGTGTTTGACGATGTCCATCAGCCAATGTCTGGGGCCCTCAGGTCTCCATTCTGTGTATTCTGTGTATTCAGTATTCTGTGATACAGTATATATTCAGAAGACGTAGACAGGGAGATGGAACTGCCAGCATGTTGTATTAGAAGGACTTTTTTTTTTATATATATATAACTAAAGCAAGCTCCTTATTGAAACTTGTTGAAAATATAATGAAAAGACAACTTTTCCAGACATCTCAACAACACTGAGATTTGGTTGCAAAGTGAATGTTGAAAATACACCTTTTTCAAGCTGTTTCAACGACTTGAATTCAACTTAATTTCAACCATGAATTCATGATTATATATTGTATTCATTATATTATTATATCATCAAATTATATTCACGATTACTCTCAAAATAAGAAAATTGACAAAAAAAGTACCAATGAAACATTTATTGACACGTCAGATACATCTGCCAGACTGTCCAGGGGCATTGTATGTCCAATAAAAAAAACTTCAAAGTTTTTTCTGAGCACGTCTTAAGTAGTAAAAGCCAGATAACATTAACAGACTTAAGGCGTACTCACACTTGGCTCGGTTGCCTTGTACCATGCCCAAACAAGATTGTCCCCCTCGCCACTCCCCCACTGTCCTGCACTCACATTGCATTTAACGTTTCAGGCCTGAGCATGCTTACGTCATTGCGATATGTCTTTTTGTTTTGAAGAAAACAGGAAGAAAAGCACTCTTGCACAGCACATTGGAGTATATTTTATAAATTGCATCTATACATGATTGTGTTTTTTATGCAAAGTGCCTTGAGAAGCTACTTTTAAAGGTGCTTTATAAAATAAAGTTTATTATTATTATTATTATTATTATTATTATTATTATTATTATTATTGTGGCTTATTTGGCGTCATTTGGTGCATGGTGACACACGGCACTCTCACATGCCTAATAGATTTATCACTTATGCAGCACTGTGATTCACCTAATCATGCTGCACATATCAGATGACAGCTGACAGTCACATCATTGACATCATGTTTTGAGTTCTGTGCACAACAACGTTTAGCCAATCACACTAGATGTGTATCGTACCCGAGTCCAACTGAACTGTGCCTGAACCCAACTCTTCAAGCAGGCCTGGGCACGGTTCAGCGTACCATGCCTGGGCACGATCACACTAGTCAAAAGAACTGGGCTTTGAGGGTCAAACATCGCATAGTGTGAGTATACCCTTAGTTGCTCCTCTGCCACAGACCCTTTCTGTGATTTTTTAAGGATCTGCGAGATCAAACCCAGTTCTTCAGCTTACCTTGCAACTGATTAGCTTGACTAAACTTCAGTCATGCATTTCTGTATTATCCAAATAAATAATTACTTAATATTTACCCAGTGTGTCTCTGTCTCTGTTTCAATCTAACGTATGTACTTCTAATGTATGCCTGCATTTTTTCACTACCCCTACCCTTCTCCTTGTCCACACCCACCTGCAACTATTTTGACTTTTGAATTCTGAGTGACCAATCAGTCAAAACAATCACCAATCACGCAAAATTAGTATCCTGTGGTTGTGTGTACATGTGTGTCATGAAATAGCAGGAAAATACATTCTTATAAATACATTTTATATTAAATAGTAGTAATTTGCTTTAAAGCAAACGATTCTGTGCAACATCCAGTGTGGGAACGCTGTGCATGTCTGGTTGCCGCTCCACGCTCGGAAGACTGTTTGTGATCATCTGTATTATCTGTTTTTGTTTTGTTTCTGTTATTTTTTGGTTTGTTTTGTTCTGTTATCATCTAGCTTGAAGAGACTTTTGTGTTTTGCTGCACCTCTGGTTTCTCAAATGTCACTTTACAACTCTACAACTTGGATTTACCTCCTCTGCTTCAGCTTGACGTGTTTTTCTGTTGCTGTTGTGAACTCTTGGTTGTTGGCTTGCTGCGAGCTCTCTCCTTCCTCGATCCTCCATCTACTGGACTGACTGTGGGGTGAGTTAACACTCTCCTTATCATTCACTCTATCTGCTTACTGTCAGTTTGGGTTGCTTTCCTCTCTGTGAGCTATTTATAGATGTTGTGATGGTTGAGGTTTTGGCTAATGTGGTCTTGCTGATGGCTGACTTTCTCACAGTTATCGATAGTACGTCAAAAGCTTTAGCACTCACCCTGCCTCTGGTTTCCCTAATCTTTGGATTAACATCTCACATGGCAACTGGATATTTGCTATGTGAACTAAAGGCATTAAACAGACATCTGCGCCTCAACGCTGTGATGTACGAACACTGCTCGTTGCTTGGTATCATCCAATGCCTGTGTTATGTACATCGCTCACCTTGAAGGGTTTTCAACATCCAACAGTCAGCACTTAATGTGATACCGTGCATGTGGTCAATTAATAGAACAGGAGTAAACCAACAAAGAGATGCTGGACACTTCAATCACTTGTGAACATAAATAAGACAGATTCAAATTATACCTCAACAGGGAGAACCTTGGTGAATTGCAAAATCACTTTGCTCTTTTGAACATTTCTATCGTAACTCAACACCATTTACTGAATTGGAGTTTCACAACACTAAGACATTTGAGTACATGGTTTTGAAGGTTGGCTCTCACCATCCCCTGATAATTATTTTAATTTATAGGCCACAATAGCAGCTAATTGAATTTTTCTCAGAACTTTAACTTGTGCTGTGTCATCTCATGTCCTTCTGCTTGGAGACTTTAACATCCATGTTGATACTGCCAGCTCTAACAGTACTCACTTAAAGTCTGTCTTAGTCTGTCTTTTTTGATCTCCTTCAGAATGTTAATTTACCCAACTCACACTCATGGTCATATGCTTGATCTGGTCTTTACATCTGGTTTGAATATTATTTCCACCTGTGGTTTGGCTATCCCTATCTCTGACCACAAGCTTATTACTTTTGATTTTTCATTAATCTGTCCAACAAAATGTACCAACAACACAAATATCATATCGTAACATTAATGCAATTTATTTTCTGCTTAGATTGCTTCCTCTGCTATTTCTGATGTTTTCAATTTCACCTGTCCATCTATGATACTTGATGTTTACCATTCTCTTATTGTTGACACCTTAGATGAGCATGCTCCTATTAAGACAAGGTCTGTTGTTACAAAACGAAACTTGGACAGGAAGTAAGTGCAGGAGTAAAGTCTTTATTCACTACTCAATTCAACACACGAGGAGGCAGGAAACAAGGTCTAAACATAAAACTAGAACTGAAGCAAAAAACATTTACTTAAACAGGGTGTGGACACTACCACATTTAACTAACAAACATTTAACCTTTAACTGGAAATGAGGCATGAAGCACAAAACTTAGAACAGGACTTTGACATGAAACACTCCTCTAACTCAGGCGGGAAACACTCAGCTAACTCAGGCGGGAAACACTCAGCTAACTATGGCGGGAAACACTCATCTAGCTATGGCGGGAACATTCTTAACTATAGCATGAACTAAGGAACAGGAAAATAGACAGAGCATGGTAACATTACCACCTAGCACCATTATTCATTTAATCTTTTCTCTCTTAGTCTTTTCTCTAATACTGCGTGCCGTGCACAGCAAAGCGAGGGGTTTGAATAACTAGTCATCATTATCTTGATTGCTGACAGCTGGCAACACTTAACACACCCTCGCACCTCCACCAATAACTGAACCGGGCGAGGCCCGAACAGGATCCAAATCAAGTGCACATGTCCATAGTAAACAAAGTCCTAGCGTCCATGCGCACTTCAAGCACGTGCACGCACTATCCAGCCGCTCGTGCACGTCATCGCCACAGCGCCCTCTGCTGGCGAGATCGTGACATCTGTTCCCTCTTCCCACTCCTCTCCATGGTTTAATGCTGAGCTTCATGCTATGAAAGCAAAAGGCAGACAACTTCAACGACTTTTTTAGGAAGTCGGGTCTAACTGTCCATTACCTATTATTTTTAGAACATGTTAGGCATTATAAAACTGCCTTGAATGCAGCTCGCTCTATTTATATCTCCAGCATTATCAACAAAGCTAAGAATAGGCCTAAAACACTGTTTAGCATGGTTAACAAACTAGTGCAGGCACCCAGCCACACTACTGGCCAATCTGATGACATTTGCTGTTCCTTTTTGCACCATTTTCAGGGCAAGATAGATACTTCATGTGAGACCTTTTTGTATTGAACTGGCCAGTTCTACTTGTGAGCGAATTCAGTCTGTCCAACCTTTGATTAACTTTACCCTGACAAACCCGTCCCTCATTAGTGACATAATACAGAAATCCATAATACAGAATACTCTTCATGCCGGCTAGAGCCTGCTCCCACATTTCTTCTAAAACACTGTACCTCTGTTATCTCTGCTCCTATCTCACACCTTGTAAACATGTCTCTTATCTCTACTACTGTTCCAATATCACTCAAGAAATTTAACTGTCCCTAGCTTTGACATTGATGATACTTAAATTTTTCCATCTGCCACATTCAAAAACTTAGGTATCATTCTTGACCATTCATTAACCCCAGATGCATATATTAGCAAACTGTCTAAAGCAGCATTCTTCAAACTTTGCCGTATCGCCCAACTCCATCCCTATGTTAGCCAGAAAGATGCGGAGTCATTACTCCATGATTTTATTACATCTCACATTGACTATTGTAACGTCCTTTTCTCTGGACTACTGGCACACTGTGTCTCCTGCTAACAATATATTCAAAATTCTGCTGTGAGAGTACTAACTTACACTAAACAATCTGCACATATCACTCCCTTCCTGTATAAACTTCACTGGCTACCTGTCACATCCTGTATTATATATAAAATTCTCTTGCTTACATTTAAGTCACTCCATGGTTATACTCCTTCCTACATTTCTGAGTTACTCTCTCCCCATATTCCCACTCGCTCACTCTGATCTTCTTGGTGCGAACTTCCCCTTGTTCCCAGATTTTGCCTGTCATCAATGGGCGGCAAGTCTTTTTCTGTTGTGGCACCTAAGCTTTGGAACTCACTCCCCCTGGCAATTCGGACAATTACCTCTATCTGTGAATTCAAAAACGCAGCTCAAAACCCATTTGTTCACACAATATTATCAGTCATAATTTGTATCTGCTTCATGTACTACTCATTGTGTTTGTCTGTTTATACTGCTTACACTTTCTGAATCTTAAATCCCTTGTTATGGATTTGAATGTTGTAAGATTTATTAGAACTATGCAACTGCACTGCTTCTTGTTCTGGACTGGGCAAATGTCCACTGTCCATATGACCCATATGTTTGACTGTTTTACTGTATTCTTAGTGACTTTTATTTTGAAGCGTCCTTGAGCTCTGGAAAGGCGCTATACAAATTAAACATATTATTATTATTATTATTATTATTATTAATGTCAAGTTATTTGCATGGCATCTTCGAAACATAATAATAATAATAATAAGAGTAAGATGAAGAATAGTGTTATTATTATTATTATTATTATTATTATTATTATTATTATTATATAAAGTAAGGGCTATATGTGGTCCAAAACAGACATACATCTTGAGATAAATTTGGACCAAATCATTTGGACAGTATTTTTGGGCTAAATAAAGGTCATGATTGGCAAACCAGATTTAACCCCAAAAACAACGTCCATGGATATCTGGTGCTTGGTGAACATTTAGTTCCTATCCATAACTTTAACAATTAGGAGTACTGGAATGCTAATATTTGTTGCATCTTATCACTTAAATGCAATGCTCTACAGCATGTGAGTAACATGAACAATGGAGGTAAAGCATGTCTTATTCGACAGATCAAAATTTAAAGTGTTTTGAACAGCATAGTGAGCTCAGCACTATTACCATAATGCATGCATTCATGCAGTGTGTGTGTAATCCCAGCTATTTTCTATCTCCACCATCTCTTCACTCAGATTAGCCTTTGATCAACTTTGATGCTGCACACCACATGCCTGTCAGAAAACGCTGAAAAGTAGGGCAGAGTTTAAATTTGTGTGCAAAAGTCTGTTTTATTCTTATTTATTTGTTTAAGAATGTAAATTTCTTCTTTTATTAAAATGACAGATGAAGGAGAGTAAAAGTCATTGCAGTTAGTGAAGAGGTATCTATGTATTTTTGTGCAGGCATAAATTAATATTACATGCATATGGTGGTTGAAGGTGTAAAGCATACATGCATGCATACATACAGTCATGGGAAAAAGAAAGTACACCCTCCTTCAATTCTGTTTTTATTTATCAGGGCCTACATAGCAATTGTGTGGTCCTCACCAACTTCTATAAACAAACAAATAACTCGGGTAACCTAAAATTTCAATATGTAGTCATTTTTTCCCCAAAAAGTGAACCAACAAAAATAAGTACACCCTTCATACTTCCACAATCATTAAAAGAGCAATTAGTAGCCAAGTGTTACTAATGAAATGCAGAAGATTATTTAATCATCAAGAAGTGTGCCTACCTCTATTCTCAGGTGTGTGTCTACATCATGTCAAAAGAAAAGAATGCCATGACCTCAGAGAAGCAATTATTGCTGCTTATCAGTCTGGGAAGGGTTATAAGGACATTTGAAAAACAATATGAAATTCACCATTCTACAGTGAGAAGGACTGTTTATAAATGGAGAGACAGTTGCCAATCTTCCCAGGAGTGGGCATCCCAGGCAAATTCAGTCCCTCAGACTGTTTAATGCTCAGAGCTAGATTTTTTTGTTTAAACAAGAGCTAAATCACGTGACCTACAGGCCTCTGTAAGCACATTAAATGTTTATGTTTATAACAGCACAAGCAGAAAAAGACTAAACAAGTATGGCTTTCATGGAAGGGTAGTCTCCAAAATAATATGGAGCACAACATATTCTTATTCATATTCAAAACAACAAAAGCTCTGAAACAATATTCTTTGGACTGATGAGACCAATGTGGAGATGTTTGGTCATTATGCATAGCATAATTTGTTGAAAACCAAACACAGTGTATCACTACAAACAACTCATACCAACTGTCAAGCATGGTGGTGGAGGGATGATGATTTGAGCTTGTTTTGCAGCCAGAGGACCTGGGAAACTTGCAGTCATTCAGTACGTTTACAAAGACAACAATAATCCAATATTAACCCGATTAAGACAATGCTCTGATTAAGAAACTACCATGTAAACAGCATTTTTTAATTACCTTAATCCGATTAAAGTCATACTCGAAGTAAACACAAATTGAATTAAGACATGTGGAGTACTCCTGTTTTAGTGGCATTATCGACATGTATTACAGACATGTAAACACCTTAATCACACTATTAACGTCGTGTGAGAGTTTTCACCGCATTTTGCGACAGGACACAATCACACACGGCTCAACCGTTTTTCGGCAAACAATAGAGCATGGCTGCATCCGAAACAGACTACTGTATAGTCGG
The DNA here is from genome assembly GCA_024331685.1 of Stegophilus panzeri. NCBI lineage: Eukaryota > Metazoa > Chordata > Actinopteri > Siluriformes > Trichomycteridae > Stegophilus > Stegophilus panzeri. Next base: position 14,250,587 of record JANDJT010000103.1, read on the forward strand.
TGAAATACATGTATTTCGGCTACTATAGAGTAGGTAAGTATGCGGTTTGTGATGCAGCCCACGGCTTCAAGCAGTCGTCTATTTGCAAGTACAGCATGACAAATAATTAACCGCATTTGAAGCGTTCGTAAAAAATTAAAATAAAAACACCCAAAACTGTATATGGCACCATAACGAAGACGAACTGTATGTTGATACATGAAATTCTGGAGGGAACGTCGGACGGCGTGGCACGGTGACGTAATGACGTGTGCTTTTAATCGAACTATGTTCTATAACATGTAAAAAGGGAACATGTAAGGAGTATTCTAAAAGCGACTCATGTAAACACCTTAATCACAATATTATTTTACTCAGAATAAGGTCAATAATTAGATTACTGCTGTCCATGTAAACGTAGTCATTGAGACAATGATGAACTCCTCTTTTGTGAGGCAATCTGTTCAGCAGCTTAAGCTTGGCCAAAATTGGGTCATGCAACATGACAAGGATCCAAGCACACCAGTAAATCAACATTTGAGTGGCTAAAGAAGTAAAAAATCAAGGTGTTGGAATGGCCAAGTCAAAGTCCCTACCTCAGTCCCATTGCTGTGTGCTATGGTGGGATCTTAAGCGAGCTGTGCATAAATTAGTGCCCTCAGACATCAATGAACTGAAGCAATGTTGTAAAGAAGAGTGGGCCATTTTTCCAAACAATGTGTGAGACAGATAAACTCCTACAGAAAACGTTTACTTCAAGTTAGTATTGTTAAAGGTGTTTCTACATGCTACTGAATTATAGGGTGTACTTATTTTCCCCCCACCTGATTTCTAAATGTTGATTTACGTTTTGGGGGAAAAAAAAATATTACATATTGAAATCTGTTATATGTTATATGAGCTTATTTGCTCATTTATAGAAGCTGGCGAGGACCACACAATTAGGTTCCCAAAAAGTTTTTGCCTGTCAGAATAATTTGTGGGCCATTTGCTTGGATTTGTGTAATATCAGCTGATTCAGTATCTTAAGTCACATTGATCAGTGCAAGTATGACTCTGGTTGTGTAGAGCAGACACAGAAAAATAAGACATCTAGTGGTATTATGGCAGCAGTATGTTTTTTACAAGCCACAATGCATGATCAGCATTGGATTGGTGAGTGTTTACAGGATAAATGCATGAATTATTATACAGTATTAGTAGACTATTAACCAAAAGACGATAACTATGCCTAGAACCAAATTCATTTTATTAATTTAACTGTGATACTACTACTTTTTTCTACATTTTTCTGTAAATGATTTAATGGAGACAATTCCAGGCAAGAATATAAGCTCTGCTCAAACAGCACTCACAGTGCTTTACTCGGGTTGTGAGATGACTGGCACACACTAAATCAGACACAGAATTCATTAAAACTTCCAGTGTTAATGTAACACATCACCACATCAGAGAGCACTCACATCAATAAACCAAACATATTAAATTCCAAGATGGCTGGTTTATATTTGAAGCAGTACAAAATTAATGAATTGCTTCAACACTACATTAGTGAAGAGTCAAATCATGACCTTTTGAGATAGAATGCCAGATAAGTTCATAGATGTAACTTTGTTTTGGAAAGTACTGGGGACAGAAAAAAAAAAAAGGAAAACTGTCAAACACTTCTAGCAATGATAGAATAGCTTTGGGACTTTCTGCACACTTCTTTATAATCTATATCATTAAATAGCAATAGTAATATATTAAAAATAGAATACATACAAATATAGAAATAATAATATAATAATTAAAGATTAATATCAGCTCGGCCAAGCCTGACCTTACTCTGTTGAGTGCACGATGTTCAGTTATTCTTCTTCTGTCATTAGTAATAGCTTTACTTGTGAGAAATGTAGACGATTAGACATTCTGATGAAGAATTTTTTAGTATTATGAAATGTGCAGCCAGACATTAGAGAGGACTAGTGATAGTGAGAGCAGTATTATAGTTTTTGTAGAGGAAGTGTCTCAGGCTGGGACACTGAGCCCCCAACTCCAGCATTAGCGTGTTCAAAGTGAGGCAAATAGGTGACATCTCAGTGTTATAGTCACAAAGCCAGGACCAACACAAAGGCTCAGTCACTGGAGCCTCATTCCTCTCCCATTTCCTTGCCAAACAGCTCTCCTTAGTAAGGCAACTGCTGAGAACCCTCTTAAGAGTGCCCTGGCTATAAGAATTTATTTTATGTCCTTGGCCTTTTATAGGCACCAGCAGCTATATACCAGGTGCCAAGTATAGAATCTAAGAATCTTAGTATCTAAGGCAAGCAGAGGTTTTCTGTGATAACTATCCATATAGGATATACTGTATGCCTTTGTTAGTGACGCGTAACTAAGGGTAACATTGTAGAAGTGTGTAAATTAGCAAAGGCAATGTCCAATGCTGTTGTATGCTCTGAACCCATTACAATTTTGTGTGGCAATTTAGCCTACAGCAGGTTATGTTCACTAAACTGCTGGATGTCCAAGTGGTGCCCCAAAATCAATGTTGGCTTTCCTGATAAGTGAGCTAGTTCTGAAGCAACTCTCTCCTTTTTAGGCATGATGGTATTCATACCACTCAGGAAGGGGCTGCTCTCATTTCTTGCAGCATAACTCATAGTTTAGGACAGGCCTAATTGGTGATGATCCAGAGCTGGATCAGGCAGCAGACAAAAAGGCTAAAACCTCTGTCTGTTTCCTAATCTAAACACGAACATAAATACAGAAATTCTCAGAAAGTTTGTTTCTTAGATCATACCAAATGCCCAGCCAGCAGTAAAATTTCAGCATTCATTATAAATACTACCAATGACCTTTAAAGCACTGAATGGCCCAGTGCCTGAGCAAAATTTTGGTCTATTATGATCTGCCCATGTCTGCTTTGATCAAAACTACAGGTTCTGCCTAGAATAATGGAAATAGGCTGGGGGGGCAAAAAGAGTAAAAAAGGTACTAGTTAAATAGTTAACTGTATTCCTCATTTCTAATTACTGTTTCAAGTCCATAATCACAGACTGGTTTCTCTGAATAGCAAACATGATAAACAGAAAAGTTGTAATGTTTGACACCTTTTCTTTTGCATAATTTGTACTTTGATTATACAATATATGCTTAGTCCACCTACTTTTAGTTTCTGCTCATTTTGTGGGAAAAAAAGACAATATAGCAAATAATCCACTTTGTTCACATTCATTACACCAGCAACTGTGTTTTACATACACCTTTTCCATCACTGCTGGTGATGTGTTACTGATGTTCAAATGGAGATCAAATCTAAGGGGGGTTTCACTCTGTGTAATCATCTGACATGCAATTCTGTGTATCCTTCTTATATTTAGGTCTCTTTGTCTTTGAAAGACAGATGGCAGCTTTAATATCTATTGTGCAGTGGAAATGAAGCAAAATGATACAAAAGAGCTATTGGCTCTCCCTTCTGGAAAATCTTCAGCTTGCTACTTTCAGTCTACAGAGACACTATTGTTGCCTAATCTTAACAGTTTCATGCAAGTTATATGTGAAAATTCTTACAAATTTGCAATCACGAGACCATGTCAGTTTCAGACCCATCTGCTCCCTGTCAATATAGGTGCTTTCCCACTGTTTGCACACATTCCTAGAGGAAAACCGGAGGCAACACTTTGGTTTTGGTTTACTGTTTCTCAGATTGTGATTCAACTTTCTGGAAAAAATAGAAGTCTTAATTGGGCATAAATAGAAACCCTAAATTGGCTGCACTACTTGGACCCTTCCGAATGGCATGCCAACATTTCTGCCTGCCAACAACTAGCCGTCCCTTCCCTCTGAGCAATGGGATTAGTTAATTGCTCCATGCGCCTCACTTTTATTAGTATCTAGACCTTATCTAGAGGGAAAGTATCTTGTTTTAAAAAGTATGGAAGAACTATTTTAAAGGGACTATGTCAGAAAACAATGTTCAGATCCAAAAACACCTGTCAAAACCTTTTAGAGATAATCACACTTAACAAAGTCCAGCTCATCATACTGGCCAAACAATAGTTCCCAGAAGCCTGCTGGATATCATCAGCACTGATGTAGAGTCAATTTCAAACCAATCAAGACAGGGACACTGTAATGGAGATTGGGCCGTCCTTTTCTAGGGAATCAAAAAATCATAGAGGTGATGAGCTGAAATTTTGGGAAGGCTTATTTTGTGTCTTCAATCATGGAACTAATTTCAGGTTCAGTAAGATTGTTTAAGTAAGACTAGGAAAGAACATGTCATCAAGCTCTGAAAGTCAATTTCCTCTTTGGTTTATCACACTTGATTTAACTCAAGTTGATTTGGTCTTGTTACTTCAAATATATTGGTAGCAGGGTGGTCTTACAGTTGCAAGTCCATTACTATTGACACAGGGTCAGGTTACTGTTAATATATTTTTCCAACTTCATTTATATGAAATCAAACAGATATGTAACCACATTCCTCAATTTTAATTGATTTTTCAGATTGTTGTGCATGTTCTAATGATATATTGCAAGTAATTTTAACTTTCTCATATTCCATGCATTTCGGCTATGTGTGAAGAGCTGTAATTGTTTATCTCTCTCTCCGTGTGTGTGTGTGTGTGTGTGTGTGTGTGTGTGTGTGTGTGTGTGTGTGAGTGTCTAGTGTCTAATGTTGGTCACTTACTGGATATTGTGAGTCACACTGGGAAGACTGGGGTTGTCATCAGCTGCTACTGATCTGGTCTGGGAAAGCGGAATAGTGCAGATGATCTCATCACCACAGAGGGTACACACACACACATTTGATTACAGTTCCTCACACACACAGGCAAAACGCAATGGATATGGGAATATGGTCAAATTAGAAGGAAAAATATAATATTTTCAGAATATTGTGACCACTGTTGGGAAGAAAAATACATGGTGTAGCACTGAGCCTTCATGTGTTCACGTGTGTGTGTGTGTGTGTGTGTGTGTGTGTGTGTGTCTTTTGCATGGTTGAGAGATAGCATTCAGCAACAGCTCTCCACAGAGATTATAAAGACCCAGAAAGAAAGTAAAGAAGTGAAAATAATGGTGATAAAGGTATTCAGTGATAAGAGGGCAGTCTAATATACAGTACATGAAAAGCTTTATGTATTTTTTCATTCTAGTCCACTGAGGGCTTCTGTTAATCTGGACCTCTTAAGCAACCTGGCACATGCTAATCCATCATTCGTTTATCTGAAGACACAGGCTAGGATTACACTATAATTGATTAATAATAATAATTGTGCAGCAAGTACTCCAACTGAACTGTTTTCCTGTCTGTATTTCAATAACAGTAACCTTCTCTAAAGAATGTGCTGATGTGTTCATTCACTTTTCCAATAATGAGCCACTTTTATAACCTGCGAGCCAGTGGGCCTCATAATGAACACCAGATACCACTACTCTGCAGTCAAGATCCTGGAGGCTGATCAACACTCTGAAAATCAATAGTACTTCTGAATAGCTCCAATTAGCTTGTTAAAGACCCACAGCGAACAGTGGCCAGGAAAGAGAAAAGAGCCATTGGAGCATAATTGGGCACCATTATTAACGAGGAACCTCAGGGTACAAATTCTTTGCCCATTCAGGTCAATTGGAGTCAGCCCTTTTTAGCCCCATGCAAAGTAAAGCTTTTCTGTCCCTCACCTCACACACAAGGTGAAACTCTTGAGATAATTATTCATCACTTCAGGAGCTAAATGAACCCATAAGTTGATTATACAGTGTTGGAAATAAGTATTGAATGCGTCAACATTTTTTTCAGTAAATATATTTCCAATGAGGTTATTCACATGAAATTTTCACCAGACATTGGTATTAACTCAAAAAATCCAGAAATATGAATAATTCACAACATTAAAGTCCATAAATAAAGTTATGTGTAATAAAGTGGAAGGACACAGGAAAAAAAGTATTGAACATGCTAAGAAAAAGCAGTTTTCCAAGGCAAGGTAAGGCAAGTAACCAGCTGAAATCTGTAAGTAATTATACCTCCTATCTGTGTAAATTAATATCAGCTAGGTTAGTAAATTGATGATCTATAAAAAGGCTTTTTTAAATCAAGGTGTAACATAAGAAACATCTCATGATGGGTAAAAGCAAAGAGCTCTCCCAAGACCTTTGCAACCTTATTGTTGCAAAACAAATTGATGGAATTGGATACAGACGTATTTCAAAACTTCTGAATCTTCCAGTAAGCACCATTGCGGCCATTATCCGCAAGTGGAAGCAACATCACTCCGTGATCAACCGGCCACACACAGGAGCTCCTCCAAAGATTTCTGACCAGGGAGTCAGAAGAATAGTCAGAAGAGTAGCCCAAGAGCCAAGGACCACTCGGAAAGGGCTCCAGAAACACTTGGAGGCAGCAGGTGCCATCATCGCAGAGAAAACAATAGGCAATGCAGTCCACTGCTCACACTCACCCCGCAAGACTCCATTACTAAAGAAAAGGCATGTCGAAGCTCGTTTAAAGTTTGCTACAACTCATCTGGACAAGCCTATGTAATACTGGGAGAGGGTTCTCTGGTCAGACGAGAGCAAAATGTAAATTTTTGGCTGTCATACTACACACCCATGTTTGCAGAAGAAATGGCACTGCACATCACCCTAAAAACACTACAGAAACAGTGAAGTTTGGAGGTGGAAGCATCATGGGGTGGGGCTGTTTTTCATCGCATGGTACTGGCAGACTTCATATAATTGAAAGAATGATGAATGGAGCCCTTTACCGGGAGATTCTTGAGAATAATCTGCTGCCATCTACCAGGTTGATGAAGATAAGACATGAGTGGACCTTCCAGCAGGACACTGATCAAAAGCACACAGCAAAGGAAACTCTCCATTGGTTTCAGAGAAAAAAAATCAAGGTGTTAGAATGGCCAAGTCAATCACCTGACTTGAATCCAACTGAACAAGATTTAAAGACAATATGTTTAGAAGAATGTGCCAAAATCACACCTGAAAACTGCGATCGATTAATTTCTTCATACAGGAAGCGTCATGAAGCTGTCATTACAAACAAAGACTTCTCCACTAAGTATTGAATAAATTTCAGTTAGCGTGTTCAATACTTTTTATCTGTGTCATTTCTCTTTATTACACATAACTTCATTTATGGACTTTAAAGTTTGGTTCCCTTTCAAAGGGAACTCGACGTTGCGTTTAGCATAACAGTATGGGGAGTGCCCCTTGCGCGTGACCGGCATCTGAAGCTTGTGTAAAATCATGCCTATTTATAGGCCTGCCACGATCAGGTGACGTGGCAATTAAGCGTGTCGCGTGATATAAATATGGCACCTGTGAACCGCGCCGTCAGCCTTATTATCTTCAGCGAGACTGCATGTTGGTTGTTTTTGTAAAGAAACAAAAAGACGCTTCATTTCCTCGCTATCTTTTCTCAAAATCTCTGGACTTTTCTATTCGTTTAAAAAAAAGAGAAGAAAAAAAAAGGAATGAGCGAGAGAGAAAAATATGAGTGAGAGAATTCAGGAAGTGTGCTACGGCTTGCTCCCGTTTCATCACGGGGAATAGTGCACACTTTCTGGGTGAAGTGTCTAGGGTTTGAGCATGCGATGGCAGCCTCGAGAGGCTGCGCATTGTAATGCCTACATTAGGCAGCTCCACTCGTGACTCGCGCTCTTCTCAGAAGCCGAAGTGAGTTGGGTTTCAGAGCCTCGTGGATCTGGGCCGGCCGCTGCCGAGGTAACTAGCTGTCTCAGGTCCGAGGGATCTCTTATGGATCCGGAAGAGGAGCCGGAGACGAACGCTGCTCTATCTCTTGCTCTGTCATCCGGGTCCGGCTCTCTGCTGGATTTTGGAGCTCGCGTTGCGACTCCTCCTTCTGCTATGGAAAGCCAAAAAGAAAAAAAATACACAAAAATAATAGTAATAATTCCTTGTTGACTCCGAGGAGCCAGAAGGATGTGCTAAAAACTGAGAGCAGCATATAAAGATCTGCTTGAAGTGATTACTAAGGCTGGATGAGCATTTTTCTCCCCAGTGAAAGTAAATCCCTCACACTGCCGAAATCTCCCCTTTCTTCCAGAAGTGCATGACAAAATATCAGGCTTCTTGGGGAAAACCATGCATAGGCCGTATTTATAACACTACGATGTTGGATTATTTGGCCATAGTGGGGAATGAACGGCATGGCTATTTAGCTCTGCTGAAGGTGGAAGAGGCGCTTGCGAGCTACCACTCTCCATCGACGGCAGGTAATTTAGGGGGGCCGGCTTTGCCATCCAAGCTACTGTGTAAGGCCACCGTGGCATTGGTGGGCAAGGCCTATGCAGTAGTAGTCTTGCTTGTGGGTCACTGCTGACAATGAC
>JANDJT010000103.1:14288754-14312927 GCA_024331685.1 Stegophilus panzeri
AATGCAATTAAAGTAGTATATACATCCTGTGTGTGAAAAGCAGAGATAACATGTTCTTTTTTTTATTAATGACAACTGCTAATTGAGAAAAAACTGCAGGTCTTTGTTAATTGATTCCAGTTCACAAAATGAATACATATATAATACACATACCAACTGGGCCTGTAATATGCTGTATGCTTACTGTGTAACATGAAACCTTTGGTTTATACAACATAAAAAAACAGCTAGTAAACTGTTTACTTTACAGTTGAATGCACTGCCAATCCTGGAGCCCCCAGATCTCTGCAACCTAATCCATTATGGACATTATATCACGCCCACTTATCTGATTATACTATACCTGTTTACTGTTACATTAACTCATTTCAGTATATTTAGAACTATTATTACCTTTATTAAGTTTTGCTATTGTGCAATTCTGATTGGTGTTTTCTCTGTTTCTATTCTTTATTGAGTTTTACCTCTACTCTTAATTTTCATTCTGTTTATCCTATGCTGCTCTGTTTACCTGATAGACTCACCATGACTTTGTCTTCTGATTTGGATTGTTAATAAAACTAAGCTCATGCTTATACCCACCTGCCTCCACTTCATGAGTTAATAACTTACAAAATTTTCAGAGATACAGTATTTGTAGGCTACTGGATTCTTTAAGGGACTCTCAGAAAAAAGTAAAGCATAGCTGGTAATCAAAGGAAAGGCTTTTTAAATCGGTATTTGTCTCCTGCTATGCTAGCCCATTATCCAGGCCCATAAACAACAGGCAACAATGTGACTAAGGAATCTTAATGCTCTGTCCAAAATGGCTCACAGTCTTTACTTGACACCAAAAAAGTAGAATAAGGAACAGGGTAGAGAGAGAAAATGTGTCTGAGGGGGAAACGTGTGGCCATTAAATTGTGTTTACTTCTTTTTTCTAGGAAGTTATGGCTGTGGAATCCTGCAGCTTAGCAGGCAGTACACAGAAAAGCTGTTTGAGTGACTTGCTTGTGAACTTTATATTGTGTGTTGTTCTTTTGTGCATGAGAGTGATAGCAGGGCCGGGAGAGATTTAGACTATGCAGGCATCAAAAAGCTGCAGAATATCTGAATACCAAGTCTCTGGTCAAGAAAGTGCACCCTACCGCAGAATGTGACCTGTCTCATCAAGTGCAAAATTGAGGATAAAGATATATAAGATTAGAACTATGGTAGGAGCCAAAATATAAATATGTGAATCACTTTTGTTTGGGAACTCAATTCCCTAAGGAGTACAGAATTCACAAAATGAAGGACAACCCCAGTGATCTGGCAAAGCTAACCTTACTTATGTATACCTGTTATCAAGCCTGCCATTAAGTCCTGGGCAGTAAGTATCAAATGTTCAGTCAAAAAGACTTTTCTCCCCTATGTGAACTGGTTAAAGGCATGAATAGTGCATAGCTGCTCACAAGCTTTTGTATAGTTGGGCAATTAATGTGTCCTTGTACAATATACTTTCCCTATTGTAAAATGAGTGGAGTACACAATATTTATCAAGCACTTCAAACAAACTCAAGGCCAGGCTAAAGCATTTCAGTAGATTTGAAAAGAATATATTATTTTATTGAGGTGATGAATGAATATCATTATAATTAAGCTACCAATTTAAAACTTTATCACTTTCATTATAAAGGTAGTTCATGATAATGACTAGTCATTTAAAATGATATCCTTTGTCAAAAGGATTCTAATAAGAAACTTGTACAGGTTTCTAATTAGAATTTTGATCATATTTTAGAACCATTCCTATAATATTCCTATAGGAACTTCCTTATAGCACAAGGCATAAATATCCTGTAGGACTCATTTGGGTTCTTATTCAGGTTTATATTCAATGTGGTATTTTTAAGAATCCTAAAGGTACGTTTTTTTTTTTCTTTCACTTTTCCACTGTAATTTTTTTTTCACTAAATAAATAGTACTTCTTTCACTGTGTTTTGCAGTTTGATCGAACTCACCTCAATGTAGTCATTGTACAGAAAATATCAACTTAGGTTGCACACTGGGCAACATGCAGTAACAACTTGGGGAATAGGGATGGGGGATGCTGTGGAAATGGAGGGACTCTGCAAAAAATTACTAATTCTTAAATGGTTAATGGAATATTTTTGTTAAACCACTTGAATTAAAGCTGAATGTATGCACTTCAATCACATCTTGATTGCTTCATTTCAAATCCATGATGGAGGTGTAAATTTAAAAAAATGAAAAAAAAAAAAAAAATTCAAGAAAATATTTTAGGATTTTAAAACTCCCAAAGGATCCTCTGTAATTTCCAACAAGATTCTAAAAATCAAATAAGATCTTACAGGACAAACATAAAGTCTGTTTTAAAAACTCAGTGTCCAATAATATTAGATATAATATTATTTGGGGAAAAAAAAAAAAAAAAAGATCTTACATGATAAACTAAAATTCCAGTAGGATTTTTTTGACAAGGGAGAGTTGATCCCTATCAAAATTTTATATCTTTTGGATTTTAGCACCCTCCTGATAGCTACCTTCCAGGCCTGTCTCCTAAATATCTCTTTGATGTTTTCCTCAATGCAAATCAGAATAGATTATAACTTGCTCAATTATGAAATAACTATCTACTAGCATGTAACCAAAAAGAAATATGCTATTTGAATTGAACAGAAATTTATTTATTTATTTATTAAAGCTTCATAGTGCATATGGCTCAAACAACAGCACAATAGCAGAAGACCACAATGAGCTCCACTCCTGTCATCTAAGAACATGAATCTGAGGCTACGGTGGGCACAGGTTCACTGAAACTGGACAGTTGAAGACTGAAATAACCATCACTTGCTCTTTTTCCAACTTCAGCTGTCTAGTCTCAGTGAGCCTGTGCCCACTGTAACCTCAGATTCATGTTGATGACTGACAGGAGTGGAACTCATTGTGGTCTACTGCTGCTGTAGCTCTCTGCCCACTATGGCTGTAAAGAGTAGCTATTTGAGTTACAGTAGTGTAGCCTTCCATCTGTAGTTTATGTAGTCCAGTCTGGCCATTCTCCTTTGACCGCTCTCATCAATGTGGCATTTCTGCTGCTCACTGGATTATTTTATTTGTTTGTTTGTTTGTTTTTTGCATCCTTTTTTGTAAACTCTATAGATTGCTGTGCATGGAAATACCAGGAGATCTGCTGTTTCTGAAATATTTAAACTAGCCTGTCTGGTACTAACACCATGCCATGGTCACTGAGATCACTAAAGCTCTTGAACTGCATCTGCATGGTTTTATTCATTCTGCGAATGAGCAGGTGTATACCTGCTAAATTAGCCAGTGTATTTTGAGAAATAGAACCAACTAAATTCATTACATTTCAGGGTATATAGTGGTAGGGTTCATATTCTCAAATTTAATTTTTTTTAAAAAGCCCTAGAAAGATAAAATATTACACAGTTTTCATGATTAAAATGAGAGGAAGAAAAGTAGTGCAATATATTTGTTCTCTGTAACCCAGATAAGTAGTAAAATATTGGTCATAACCTACTGACCCACAGTAGCAATGGGTATGTGGTCTACCCTCAGTCCCTTAGCACCTGCTCTGACACACTGCACTGTAGAATACATTTACAAAAGGATTGATCCTTCCTGGGTCAAAGTTCATTGTGCTTAATTTATGCTTTGCCTATGAAGCCAAGTACAGCAGTGTTGTAAAAAACACAAGGGCCTTGTCACCATGATGACCATGAACATAGCATGATCTCAGGGCTCAAATAAGAAATAAGTGAAGGGCGTATAACATATCACAAACCACAAGGTTTTGATGACATGGATGAATGCATGAGTAGTTAAGGAGGAATATTTGATATGTTGTGAAAAGGCAGGGAGAGATAGAGGACGGGGGTTAGCCTGTCAAAATGTAACATAAAATATGAACAGTTTAATGAGTTCAGTTCACATTCAGACAGGAAAATATGCATCTACAGGATCCAGAGAAAAGACTAAGTTATAACCAGAACAATGACAGTGGATCCTATAGACAAGTCAAGAAGGACAACAGAGTAGGGTTATCTGATTCACTGATCCATTGAACTGTTGGTTTAATGATCTATTCACATAGTTGTAAAGTAATTGCTTAGTGCCAAGCGTGTAGAGACAAAAGATGTCGAAAATGAATGAAGCTAGCGCATACAGGCTTCAAGCCTCAAGTTTGTTGCTACATAAAGTTTTCTGAGACACAAAGATACGAAATTAAGAAAATTTGTTGGCTACACAACATAAAAGTCAGAAATGTCCAGGTCAATAGTATAGCATAGTTATCATCAGCAATTTCCTCAAGACAACCTGCCAGTAAAAGAACTCTGTCCTCTCTGATGACTACGAAGACATTTTCTGATACATTCTTAAAACTTACCACAGGTCCAGGACATTTATAATAACAGATATGGTATGATGTCTAAATATCCTGATGAAAATTACATTTTATTTATTTATTTATTTATTTATTTATTTATTTATTAAGAATTACCAGAGGTGGTTGTATGAAAAAAGTTAAGACAGTAAATGTCCAGGTTAGAGTATTCATACCTTGCATACAACTTTCTCACAAACATCATGGGAGGTCTAATGCAATGCAGTTTAGCATCAGGATTTGTATTTACAGTGGCCTAAAACAAAAGTTAGCAAACTCTGATCCCAGTCAACCACAACAAACCTAAGCTTAGTGTTTAGCAATTAAATGATTACTTTAATCAGAGTTGTTAAACATAAACTGAGCAGCACATGGGACTGGACTCTGTCTGTGTCTGTCACTTTCTCCTCCAGTTCACACTAAATGTGATATACAGTATACAGTATTTGGAAACCTATCAACATTTTCATGAAGGTGCTGATCTAGAATCATATTTGTCTTTTATACCCCAATGAATATAACAATATGTATAAGAACGACGGGGCATGGTGGCTTAGTGGTTAGCACGTTTGCCTCTCACCTCCGGGGTTGGGAGTCTAAATCCCACCTCCTCCCTGTGTGCCTGGAGTTTGCATGTTCTCCCCGTGATTCGGTGATTTCCTCTGGGTACTCTGGTTTCCTCCCCAGAACAAAGACATGCACTGTAGGCTGATTTCCATATTGTCTATAGTGTTTGAATGTATGTGTGATTGTGCCTTGCAATGGGTTGGCACCCCATCCAGGGTGTCCCCCGCTTTGTGCCCAAAGTTCCCTGGGATAGGCTCCAGGCTACCCCGTGAACCTGTGTAGGATAAGCAGTATGGAAAATAGATGAATGGATGGATGTATAAGAATGACTTATTGCGAGACCACCATTTCTTAATTTTGGCACTAAAGATCCCATTTGCGGCACAGTTTTGTCTTTTACCCTCCTTTACTACACCTGACTTATCATCTATAAGTTCATTCAACATAGATGGATCATGGGAAACACCAAAATATGCAATGTTGGGATACTCTTGGGCTATAAGTGTGAAACCCTTTTTGACCTTTTTTGATAATGGCTCAGAACTGTAGATGTCCAGCATAATTGATTACATAAGGCAGCTATTACATTGCTTATCAAGATGTGAGCAGGTATTATATTGCTCATAAATTAGTAGAATTTACTGTGATGTTCTTGGAAACTTCCACTTGTTTGATTGTTTGTAAACCCTGCAGGTGTCATGTACTGTCATAACACTAGTGCTGGTCAAACAAAATTCCACCCCAATGCTCCTCTGTACTCCCAAGTCATGTATTTATTATTTCTTTCTCAGCCATTTTCTAGAACATTCTGTTTTTCCTGCACGTCATAGGACCAACAATTTAAGCATGACATGTGTTATAACTGGCAGAAAGAAAGAGAGAGAGAGAGAGAGAGAGAGAGAGAGAGAGAGCATAGATAACCTTAAAATGAAACAGATGCCACAACCCAGATGTTACCAAAGACAACAGCCTGTCTCCTTGCACCTTTTTTTTATCCCTAACTCTTTATCCTCACTCTAACTGTCTCAATCCTTCTTTCATCCTTTCTTTTCTCTAGCATGCTAATAAGTTGGATGGCATTGCTATATTGCATTGCTCTAGGGAACATTAGTTGTCCTATACAACCATTGCTTGCCTGAGCCAAACTAGAATTAATGGCTCTCTATTGTCATCTATACAAACAAGGCCTCTGAGAAATGTCTACCTTTATTTATCTGTTTTTCTTTTGATAGTTTGTTTAGCATTGCTAACCTTCTACTAAATCCACAGAGGCTAGTCCTAAAAGCTAGCATGGCTGTGACGGCATTGCTATTTGAGTTATTACAAGGGAGACAGTGGCCTTGGGTGACAGCTTCAAATGATGGAAAGACCTCACCTTCTGTTTTCCTTTTTTTCATTCTATAACCTCCTATCCATTTCTCTCTTTTTCCTTCCTTTGACCTTCTCACTGTTGCTCAGCTGGAATGATATAGGGTATGATGTATAGATTAAAGTGGTCTCTCATGTATCAGTGCCTGCAGCAGAGTAACCGCTGATTATATGAAACAAGTGGTCTCAATGGACAAGAAGGGCACCACTGGGCTGTTATAGTGAGGACAGGTGCAGATTGAGTTACATGGCAAGACTGAAAATGACTACAGCTAAATTATGAACTGTGTGGCAGATTTTATTATTTGCTGTATGGAACATAATGAGGGTCACAAAAGTCATTACGACAAATTGAAGGGGGTCATAAAGTTGAAGGGGGTTTGGAGTTGGAATTAGCCCAAAGACTAATGCATGCTGCTAGTGCAATCACCTTGTGTCCTTAGGAACTGTCTGAGTAATATATTTTGTGGTCACTGACATGCTAGATTCAAACCAATGTTATCAAGGAATTTAATGGTGTTTTTCAAGTGATTAAAAAATATTGAGAGACAAGTAGGTAATTATTTTGTAGAGTGTCCTCTGAAGTGGAAGTAGACGTAAAACTTTATTGAGTAAAATAGAAAATTGTACAATGTAAAATAATATGGACCAAGGTCAGTGAGCATGTTGTATATAGCAACATGAGAGCAGTTACACCTTCACCAAAGGCTACCTTACAGGCAATTGGTAATGACCAACAAAGGTCACTTTACATAGCTATGTTTGATCAATTTTTCTCAGGGATACAATGACAATAAGCAGCAGGTGGAATGATCTTTTTATCCATCTCCAGTTTCTCTCAATAAATTAGCTAATTATACTTTTGATGTTACAGTCTTGTGAATTTTTTTTTTATTTTGACAAATGTGGATTAGACTAATCATTCACTGCATGATTTAATAAATGTGGCTGTAGTAATAACTTAAAGTAAAATGTCTTGTACAAGAGTGTGAGTACTGTATCTTGACCTTAGTACAGCATTAATCATTAATGCTAAAGCGTCATTATGTGTATACTCAGAGGTTTTAGTCCTGCCTTCCTGTTATCTCCAGCACCCATCCTCTTCATTACACTCCTCACTTGTATCTGGCTTGCTCCCTTGTATTTCCTAATCCCAAACACAATAATAGCCTTTATAGCAAAAGTAGCAGAGTAAGAATTGATAAAAATCTGGGGTTTATTCAAATTTGCTAGCTCTTGCCATTTTTAGATTAAGCATGAGCTGATTGTTTGTATAACAAAAATGTTCATCAACAAAAATGTTTGAAGATGTTTTAAAGAGTAATTGTTTGAGTTACTATAGCTCATCCTGTCAGCTCAAACCAATCTGGCCATTCTCTGCTGATCTCTCTCATCAATGTATTTCCATCTGCAGAACTCTAGACTGTTATGCATGAAAATCTGAAATATTAAATCCAACCATTCTGACATCAATAAATATGCCATGGTCAAATTCACTGAAATCACATTTTTCCAAATCTGATGTTTGTTGAAAATTAACTGAAGCTCATCACCTGCATCTGTATGATTTTATGCATTCTGCTGCTGCCACATGATTGTCTGAATTCCATGAATGAGCAGTGATTGGGCATTCCTAATAAAGTAGTGGTAGATATTAGATTAGAGTGTATTGTGACAGTCATCAGACATTCTTTAGTCACAGTTAAATTTATAAACTATTAAAACATTCTCCATTTATTTTGTTATTTTATTACTAACTAATATTGTTAATTAGTCAGTTTTAGTCAGCCTTGCCCTTTTAAACTGTATTTCCATGCATCCCTTTTAAAGAATACCCAAGTGCAGAACACTTCAGGTACCAGGGTAAACCAAAAGTTGTTTGAAAAAAGTTATTTGCTAAAGAGACACAATAAAATCTTACTAAGCATATTACTAATCTTACTAATCAAAGCATACTTCAGAAATGTTTGTCAGTCATTATGTGCAGTCCCCTCTGAAACTATTGGAATGGCAAGGCCAATTTTGTTGTTTTTGCTATACATAGAAAGCATTTGGGGTTGAAAACAAAATATGAATTAGACAACAGATCAGAATTTCAGCTTTCATTTCCTCATATTTACATCTAGATGTGTAAAACAACTTAAAACATGGCACCTTTGGTGGTCTTAGGTGAACAAAAGTATAGGAACAGTAAAGTAAATAACATTTAATAGTTGGTTGCATATCCCTTGCTTGCAATAACTGCATCAAGACAGTGACCCAATGACATCACCAAACTGTCGCATTTTTCTTTCCTGTTACTTTTCCTGGCTTGTACTGTAGCATCCTTCAGTTATTGTTTGTTTTGGTGGGTTTCTCCCATCAGACAGGAGTGAAGAGGACTTCAGGACGTGAAATGCATGCTTAACTTGGTTAAGGTCTGGTGATTGACTTGGCCAGTCTAAAGCCTTTTTCACCCTGATGAAGGCCTTTGCTGAGTTGGCAGTGATTTATGGGTCATTATCTTGCTGCATGATAAAGTTCCTCCCAATTAGATTGGATCATGAGCAGATCCGTTCTTTCTCCAAACTTTGGCCTTTCCACAACTTTGGTAGAGGTAAATCTTGGTTCCAGAACTTTTTCTGTATTTATTTGCTAATTACAATCTGGCCTTCTGATTCTTACTGCTCATGATTTTCGCATATTCTGCTATGGCCTCTATATTTCTTTGAATGGTGGATTGTGATACATTTACCCCTGCACTGTGGAAGTTGTTGGTGATATCACATTTTCTTGGCCGATCTGTTTCATGTCTGGTTGTTAGTACACCAGTGGTTTGTTTATTTTTCAGGACATTCCAAATTGTTGTAATGGCTATGCCCAATGCTTGTCTCTTTTCTCAGCTTCAAGATGGCTTGCTTTTCTCCCATAGACAACTCTCTGGTCTTCATGTTTGCTTATACTTTTTAACAACGAATGCAGTCTTCACAGGCGAAACCTAGAGCTCAAACCAGGAGTAGAGTTTCAGAGTTATTAATTAAGCTATTAATTTAATTAAACAATCAGTAGCACAAACAGGGCACACCTGGGCAGCAAGAAACACCAATCAATCACGTGTTCCAATATTTATGATTACTTGAAAAGTATATAAATATTAATATAAATATTAGGAAATTAAATGTAATTTATGAAATTCTGATCTTTCCTAATGTACATAGAAAACAATAGAATTCGCCTTGTGTAGTACTCAGGGAAATTTTTAGACATGTTTATATCACTGTAGGATTGCTGGACATCTAGAGTGTTTTTGTATAGCGGATTTATATACCGGATGTCAACCTTAATCTAATAAGCCATACAAGTCTTCATAGTCGGGGTTCCCTTTAAGAAGCACAGTAACTAGCTTTTCTTATTTTGTGTATTCTACCCTGAAATGGAGGCCAAAAAGTTTTTTGAACCATTCCCTTTCAAAGGGAACTCCACGTTGCGTGAGTTCAATGCTGTGGGAAGCACCCTCGTGCATGACCGGTATCTGAAGCTTGTGTAACATCATGCCTATTTATTGGCCTGCTGTGATCAGGTGACGTGGCAATTAAATGCGTTGCGTGATATATAAATGGCACCTGTGAACCGCATCATCAGCCTTATTATCTTCAGCAAGACTACATGTTGGTCATTTGTTTAACGCTCGCAAAAAGACTTTTCATTTCCTCTCTATCTTTTCAAAAAAAAAAGAAAGAAAAATCTCTTTACTTTTCTATTCCTTTAAAAAAGAAGCTGAAAAGCATGAGTGAGAGAGAATTCAGGAAGTGTGTTATGCCTTGCTCCCGTTTCATCACGGGGGAAGGACACTTTCTGTGTGAAGTGTCTAGAGTTGGAGGACACCAGGGCAGCCCTCGAGAGGTCTGACTGTGCGCATTGTGAACGCCTTACAATTAGGCAGCTCTGCTCGTGACTTGCTCTGATCTCGGCCGAAGGGAGTTGGGTTTCAGAGCCAAGTAGATCTGGTCCAGCCGCTGCCGAGGCAGCCAGCCAGTTCAGGTCCTGGTGAGCTCGTATAGATCTGGAAGAGGAGCCGGAGATGAGCACTGCTCTATCTCTTGCTCTGTCTTCTGGATCTGGCTCTCTGCTGGATTTTGGAGCTTGCATCGTGATTCCTCCTTCCGCTATGGAAAGCCCAAAAAAATAAAATTAACAAATTCCTCTCTGACTCTGAGGAATCAGAAGTGTGTGCTAAAAACTGAGAGCAGCTCTCAAGTACATAAAGACCTGCTTGAAGTGATTACTAAGGCTGGATAAGCTTTTTTCTCCCAGTGAAAATAAATCCCTCACACTGCAAAAAACTCCTCTTTTTTACAGAAGTGCATGACAAAATATCACGCTTCAGGGGGAAAACCATGCATAAGCCATATTTATAACCCCACGATGTCAGATTATTCGGCCGTCATGGGAAATGAATGGTACTGCTATTTAGCTATGCCGAAGGTGGAGGAGGCGCTGGCGAGCTACCTCTTCCATCGACAGCAGGTAATTTAGGGGGGCCGGCTTTGCCATCCAAGCCATGTAAGGCCACCACGGTGTTGGTGGGCAAGGCCTATGCAGTAGTGGGTCTTGCTTGTGGGACACTGCAGGCAATAGCAGTGTTGCAGGCCTACCAAACAAATTTTTTTTTTTACAAAATGTACCTGTAATCTGATTACTTTGTTTTTTGACGTAACTGTAATGGATTACAGTTATCAGTTTTTGTATCCTGATTACATAACGTCTTTACATGTGTTCCATAACTCCCCAACCAACCTAACCAGTTGGCTCCCTGCTCTCCAATGTCTGCTCTCTGGGCAATAACTTGGATTACACCTAACTCCAACAGACTACGTGGCATGAGTTTAGGTACTGCTGCATATTTGTTTTGGATGCTGCCATACAGCTAGACAAGCTCTCCTCATTTCATGTCAACAGAAATTCAGCTCTGTGCAGTAAAGCTCATGGTGGTAACTTGTGTGTTTACATCAACACAGAATGATGCAAGAACTCGGTGCTAGTTTCTAGTTACTGCTCATCATGGGAGGAGTTTGTGACTGTTAGATGCAGACCATTTTATTTACCACAGGAATTCAGTACTGTTGCTATAGTCAGAGTGTACATTCCATCCAGCGCTAATGCTAAGGAGGTGCCTATCAACTGTATGAGGCTATTAATGAACTGCAGAATGCACACCCGAATGGACTGTTTATTGTCACTGGAGTTCCCTTTCAAAGGGAACTTCACGTTCCGTTAGCTGAACGCTGCAGGGAGCGCCCTCACGCGTGACCAGTATCTGAAGCTTGTATAAAATCATGCCTAATTTATAGGCCTGCCGTGATCAGGTGATGTGGCAATTAAGCACGTCATGTGATATATAAAGGACACCTGTGAACTGCACCGTCAGCCTTATTATCTTCAGCGAGACTGCATGTTGGTCATTTGTGTAACGAAAACAAAAGATGCTTCATTTCCTCTATATCTTTTCTCAAATTCTCTGGACTTTTCTACACCTTTAAAAAAAGAGAAGAAAAAAGAATGAGCGAGCGAGAAAAGTATGAATGAGAGAATTCAGGAAGTGTGTTACGCCTACGCCTTGCTCCCGTTTCATCACGGGGAGGACTGCACACTTTCTGTGTGAAGTGTCTAGGGTTGGAGCATGACACGGCAGACCTTGAGAGGTCTGACTGTGCGCATTAGGCAGCTCCGCTCGTGACTCACTCTCTTCTCCGAAGCCAAAGTGAATTGAGTTTCAGAGCCTCACGAATCTGGGCTGGCCGCTGCCGAGGCATCTAGTCGTCTCAGGTCCAGAGAATCTCGTATGGATCTGGACGAGGAGCCGGAGACAAGCGCTGCTCTACCTCTTGCTCTGTATACCAGGTCTGGCTCTCAGCTGGATTAAAAAAAAACACACACACACAAAAATAAAATATAATAATTCCTCTCTGACTCTGAGGAGCCAGAAGGGAGTGGTAAAAACTGAGAGCAGCATATAAAGAGCAGCTTGAAGTGATTACTCAGCCTGGATGAGCTTTTTTCTTTCCAGTGAAAGTAAATCCCTCACACTGCAGAAAACTCATCTTTTTTCCATAAGTGCATGACAAAATATCAGGCTTCTGGGCGGAAATCATGCATAAGCCATGTTTATAACCCAACGATGTCGGATTATTCGGCTATCGTGGGGAATGAAAAGCATGGCTATTTAGTTATGCTGAAGGTGGAGGAGGCGCTTGTGAGCTACCTCTCTCCATCGATGGCAGATAATTTAGGGGGGCTGGCTTTGCCATCCAAGCCATGTAAGACCACTGTGGCATTGGTGGGCAAGGCCAATGCAGTAGTGGGTCTTGCTTGTGGGTCACTGCAGACAATGACAGTGTTGCAGGCCTACCAAGCAGACCTGCTGAGTGAGCTCGACATACGACGGCATTCAGCCAGTTCCTTCCCTGTTGTGTCAAGTTCACCCGGGCATCGGCGAGCGGAGTCCAGGCCAGCACTAGAGCTCGACCCCCCCGGTTCAGAGGTGTGCTCACCAGAGTAGCCAGCACAGACCAGAGCCCAACGTTAGCGCAGGAAGTAAGATCCCTCTTGGACAAAGGGGCCAAAGAACATGTACCCTGTTCCCTGAGGGAGGGAGGTTTTTACAGCCGTTATACCCTGGTCTGCAAAAAATAGAGGAGTATGCGGCGAATTTTAGATCTGCATCATCTGAACTTTACTCTTCAGACACACAGGTTCAAGATGCTGACGCCCAAACTTATCATTCCACAGATTCAGTTTGAGGCCTGATTTGTGACGATAGATCTAAAAGGTGCATATTTCAACAAAGAATTATCGACCAGTTACAGGAAGTTCCTGGGGTTTGTGTTGGAGGCAACGCATACCAAGATCGGGTTCTTCCCTTCGGGCTAGCTTTATCCCCTTGCACCTTCACAAAGTGCATGGATGTCAGTCTGGCTCCATTGTGACTCCAGGGCATCCATATACTAAACTACCTGGATGACTGGTTAATTCTAGCATGATCCAGGGTACTGGTGGTTCAACATCTCAATGTTGTTCTCGCCCACATGAAGAGCTTGGGGCTTAGGTTGAACCTCAGAAAAGAATGCTTTCTCCAGTGCAGTGGACAACTTTTCTAAGGGTTATAAGGATTCTACTACGATGAGGGCATTTCTATCCCCAACATGTGTAGGATCAATCCTTTCAACATTGAGCAAGATAAAGCTGGATCTTGGCATCCCCTCCAGTCTCTATGAGAGACTGTTGGAACTTATGGCAGTAGCAGCCAACGTCATACCGTTGGGCCTATTGCACAGGAGACCGTTTCAACAGTGGCTGAGGGACCTACTGTCTCAAGCCGGAGGGCTGATTTATCACCCTCAGCCAGAACTATGGAAACTGTGGGTCACCAGCTCATATATTCTGGTCTCACAACTGAGGTTGTAGAGACCATGTAGAATGCTATGACGGCATCCACGACGAAATTGTATGCGCTCAAGTGTCAACTTTTTTTCTCGTGGTGTGAGGAACGTCAGCTAGACCCTGCGAACTGCATAATAGCTACAGTCCTGCAGTTCTTACAAGGACATTTCTCAGGGGTTGGCTCCTACAATCAGGGTCTACGTGGCTGCCATTTCGGCCAGCCATGCCCCTATTGATGGAGCCTCTGTGGGGCAACATCCTCTCACTTCGAGGTTGCGTGGTGTCAGGTGGCTGAGCCACATCTGTAGACCACGCATACCTTCTTGGGACCTTTCTGTGGTCCTGGAAGGTCTGTCAGGTGCCTCATTAGAGCCCTTAGTGTCAGCCTCTGAGAAGCTTCTGACTCTAAAGGTAGCCCTTCTTCTGGCCCTGACATCTCTCGAGCGAGTAGAGATCTACCAGCTCTCTGTTGGCCCTTCCTGCCTTGACTTTGCCCCTGGATTAGCCAAGGCCTTCCTGTATCCTAGGCCGGATTACATTCCTAAAGTGCCCAGCCCGTGGTGTTCCAGGCTTTCTGCCCTCCTCTGTTCCTCATACCGGAACAAGAGAAATTGCACCGACTGTGTCCAGTAAGGACTCTCTGTACTTGCGTAAGTCAGAGCAGCTGCTGGTCGGCTTTGGTGGTGACAGCAGAGGTGATGCTGTGTTGAAACAGCGCATCTCTAATTGGATAGTGGATGGGGAGTCGCCTCCTCGAAGGCTTTGTCCAAAGGGGTATCCTTACAGGATGTGTCTGCTGTGGCGGGGTGGTCTACGTCTCACACATTCATTCAATTATACAGCCTGGACATTACGGCCCAGGCTCGAGTGTCTTGCCGTGACCCTCGGGCTTGGTTCATTTTGGAGAGGCCATACCCTCAGTATGACGGAGTGGGTATTCTCGTTCCCACAGCGTTCAGCTAATGCAACGTGAAGTTCCGTTTGAAAGGGAATGTCTGGGTTATGCATGTACCCCTGTTCCCTGAAAAGGGAACAAGACGTTGTGTAACTTTGTCATACTGGGGCATGCCTGTGAATTGCATCTTCGCTTCAGATAATAGAGGCTGATGGCGCGGTTCACAGGTGTCGTTTATATATCACGCGACATGCTTAATTGCCACTCACCTGATCACGGCAGGCCTATAAATTAGGCATGATTTTACACAAGCTTCAGATACTGGTCACGCGCGAGGGTGCACCCCGCAGTGTTCAGCTAATGTTACCTCTCGTTCCCTTCTCAGGGAACAGTGTTACATGCGTAACCCAGACGATTTCAGCCATGCAAATCTCAAGTCAGTGCTCCCTAAATTCCATCAGGATGTGGACTTTGGAATGAGAGGGGCAAATGCACTGGATCTTGTTTACACAAAAATCTCTGGCATGTACTGAACAGAGCCCTGCCCTCAACTTGTCTCCTCAGACCACTTCTCTGAGCATACAGCTAATCCCAGCATACAGACCACTTGTCAAATGCTTCAAACCAATTCTGAAGCAGGTTAAAAACCTGGCCAGCAAGAGCCATTTCTGCTCTTCAGGACTGTTTTTAGCACACTGACTGGCACATGTTCAGGAAGGCTGCAACTGATGGTGACTTCACCAACTTGGAGGAATACATGGCATCAGTGAACAGCTATCAGCAAGTGCATTGATGATGTCACTTTCTCCAAGGTCATCACCACATGCTTCAACAAGAAGCCATGGATGACTGCAAAGGTGAGTGCACTGCTGAGGACTTGAGACTCCAACTTCAGGGCAGGTGACAAGGCGGCCCTAAGAAAAGCAGGGGCCAAACTGTCCCGGGCCATCAGAAAGACATGCATACATTCAGAAAAACCACTTGAATTCACTTCAAAGACAGCAGCGACATGTGGCACATGTGGCAGGGCATCCAGGCCATCACCAACTACAGTTAGTTACAGTTACATTTATATAGCGCTTTTCTAGACACTCAAAGCGCTTTACATAGTATGCAGAGGGGATCTCCTCAGCCACCACTAGTGTGTAGCATCCACCTGGGTGATGCGACGGCAGCCATATTCCACCAGAACACCCACCACACACCAGCTGTTAGTGGAGAGGAGAGTGATGTAACCAATTTAGAGATGAGGATTATTAGTGGGCCGTGATAGAGAAGGGCCAATGGGGGAATTGTCCCAGGACACCAGGCTATACCCCCTGCTCTTTTATGGTAAGTATGATAAGCGTCCTGGGATTTTTAATGACCACACAGAGTCAGGACTATGGTTTAAGGTCTCATCCAAAAGACTGTGATGTTTTTACAGTACAGTGTCCCCATCACTATACTGGGGAATTAGGCCCCACACAGACCACAGGGTGAGCACCTAATCTCACTAATACTACTTCCAGCAGCAACCAGGAGGTCTCCCATCCAGGTAAACACCAGGCTCAACCCTGCTTAGACTCAGTGGGAACCCAGGCAAGAACTGCAGGGAGATATGGCTCTGGCTACAGGACATCACCTGCCTGTGACAGTGATGACTCCCTACCAGACTTGCTGAACAAGTTCTATGCTCAGTTTGAGGCACAGAAAGACATGGCAGTGAGGAAGACCACCCCTCCTCTCCACCCATAGACCAGGTGCTATGGCTAACCACAGCTGATGTGAGGAATACTCCACACAATGTCAACCCACAGAAGGCTGATGGAAAAGACAAAATTCCTGGCAGAGTGCTCAGAGAATGTGCAGACCAGCTGGTAGATGTTCTCAATGACATCTTCAACATCTAACTGAGCAGCACCATTGTTCCAATGTGCTTCAAGTCAACCACCATTATCCCCATGGTGAAGACATCTTCAGTGTCCTGCCTCAATGAGCACATAATGAGGCACATCAAGACCCTACTACCCCTCACTGGACCCCCTGCAGTTTTTGTATCATCCCATGTGCTCAACAGATGATGCCATCACCACCACCCTCCATCTGGCCTTTTCCCACCTAGACAAAAAGGACACTTATGTTCAAATGCTGTTTATAGACTTCAGTTCAGCATTCAACACAATCATCCCTCAGCACCTGATTCAAAAGCTAAGCCTGCTAGGACTGAATATACGTGGCAAATGGATACTATACTACCTGACTGGGAGACCTTAGTCAGTCTGAATCAGGAGCAGCATCTCCAGCATCACTATACTGAGCACTGGGGCCTCCCCAAGGCTGTATGCTCAGTCCACTGCTGTTCATTCTACTGACTCATGACTGTATAGCAATTCACAGCTTGAATTACATAAAGTTCGCCAATGATCATGGTATGTCTCATCAGCAAGAATAATGAGTAAGCATACAGAGAGGAGGTGCAGTGGCTAGCAAACTGCGGCAGAGCCAACAAACTGTAACTGTGCATGGACAAAACAAAAAGAGATGGTTGTTGATGTCACTTTCCACTGAACATCGATGGCTCCTCTGTGGAAATCATCAAGAGCACTAAATTCCTGGGTGTTCACCTGGCGGAAAACCTCACCTGGTCCCCCAACACCAGCTCAATAAGGAAGAAAGCTCAACAGTATCTCTACTCTCTGTGAAGGTTCACAAAAGCCCGTTTCCCACTGCCCATCCTCACCTCATTCTTCAGAGGAGCTAACGAGAGCATCTGGAGCACCTACATTACAGTCTGGTTTGGAAATTGTACCGTTTCGGATCCCAAGATCATGCAGAGTATAGTGAGGATAGCTGAGCAGATCAGTGGAATCTCTCTTACCTCCATCACAGACATATACACCACACGCTGCAAATGCAAATTCCTCTTGCCATCTGGACACATACTCAACTGAACACAAATCCACTACCTCTGCACATTTTTGCACATTTCTTGTGCCCATTTCTTTCTTAAGTTGCTGCTAAAATAAATAAAATACTGTATAGACCACCTGGATTTTTGCTGCTAATTAGTATGTTATGTTTATTCAGTCTCTTTTAGCGTGCCTATTGTCCTGTGTAATTGTTGAACTGTTTTATGCTGTTTTATGTTTGATAACATGCATTTTATGTAGTCCTGTGTGTCTTTGTAGTCTTACGTTGTTCTGTGTAGTCTCATGTAACTCAGTGTTGTTTATGTAGCACCATTGTCCTGGAGGAAAGTTGTTTCATTTCACTATGTATTGTACCAGCAGTACTGTATATGGTTGAAATGACAATAAAGCCACTTGAACTTAAAATTGGGTGAACAGTGTAGGAATTATAGCACTTTTTATATGTGCACACTTCGAAAGCAAACCAACTTTTTTTTTTAAGGCAAAGAACCTGACCTGAATCTAATTGAGCATGGATTTCACTTGCTGAAGGCAAACATCCAAGAACAAGCAGGAACTGAAGACAACTGCAGTAAAGGCCTGGCAGATCATCACTAGGGAAGACTCTGGGTTCCATATTTCAGGCAGTCATTGACTGCAAAGGATTTGTGACAGTAATAAAAATGACAATTTAATTATTGATTGTTATAATTGTAATAATTTTGGTCCCTTAAAAAGGGGGGCCACATAAAAAGTGCTGTTGATCCTACACCATTTAACCAGCTTAGTTGTAATTATTTAAACCCTTGGATTATTTAATTTACTCTAATATACACTGGCTGACAGCCAAAATAACAATAACTTCATCAATGTACAACTGTTTATGGACATAATGTTCATTATTATCTTACAACCCCAATTCTGAAAAAGTTGGGACAGTATGGAAAAAGCAAAAAAAAAAAAGTGTCATTTGAAAATTCAATTCACCCTGTACTATATTGAAAACACATTATTAATACATTATTTGATATTTTACTTTGTGAATTTAATTTATTTTTGAAAAAATACTCATTTCAAATCTGATGACTGCAACACTACGAAAAAGTTGGGACAGTCGACTGTTTACCACTGCATAACATCACCTTTTCTTTTAATAACACATATTAAGTGTTCGGGCACTGAAGACACCAGTTGGTTAAGTTTAGCAAGCAGAATTTCCTCCCATTCATCCATTATGCATTTCTTCAGCTGTGCAACTATACGGGGCCTTCACTGCCTTATTTTGTGCTTCATAATGCATCACACATTCTCAATCGGAGATAGGTCAGGACTGCAGCCAGGCCATGCTAGCACCTACATTCTCTGTTTACGCAACCATGTGCTTGTAATCCGGGCAGAATGTGGTTTGGTGTTGTACTGTTCGGGATGGCAACATATGTTTCTCCAAAATGTGTACATATCTTTCTGCATTAATGGTGCCTTCACAGATGTGCAAGTTACCATGGGCATTGACACACCCCCATACCATGAGAGACGCTGCCTTTAGGACCTGACACTGATTACAGCTTGGATGGTCCTTTTCCTCTTCGGCCTGGAGAACATGATAGCTGTTTTGTCCAAAGACTCTTTGAAATGTTGGCTTCTCGGACCACAAAACACGATTCCACTGTGCTACTGTCCATCTCAGATGAGACCAAGCCCAGAGAAGTCAGCGGCGCTTCGGGACAGTGTTGATGTATGGCTTCTGCTTTAGATAGTAAAGTCTTAACTTGCATCTGTGGATGCAGTGGCGAATGTGTATTTCAAAGTATTCCTGAGCCCATGTCTGGATATCCATTACAGACTCATGACGGTTTTTAAGACAGTGACATCCAAGGGATCTGAGATCACGCGCATTCAGAAGTGATTTTCGGCCTTGCCCTTTACACACCGAGATTTGACCGGAGTACTTGAATCTTTTAATTATATTGTGCACTGTAGAAGGTGAAATGCCCAAAATCCTACTGATTTGTCTTTGGGGAATGTTGTTCTCAAAGTGTTGGATT
Organism: Stegophilus panzeri; assembly: GCA_024331685.1. NCBI lineage: Eukaryota > Metazoa > Chordata > Actinopteri > Siluriformes > Trichomycteridae > Stegophilus > Stegophilus panzeri. The sequence continues at coordinate 14,308,327 of JANDJT010000103.1, forward strand.
ATTCGCTGATGCATCTGTTGGCAGATTGGCGAGCCTTGACCCATCCTTGCTCTTGAAGGACTAGGCCTTTTTTGGAGGCTCTTATATTCTATGATTAGGTAATTGCCTCACCTGTTTCACTTCACCTTCTTATTTCAACTTGTCACATCGTTATTAGTCCTAAATTGCCCCTGTCCCAACTTTTTTGGATCATGTTGCATGAATCTATTTCAAAATAAACGTTTATCTTCAAAAAACTATGCAGTTGATTAGGTTAAACCTCAAATACCTTGTCTTTATAGATTTTTTTTTGTTTAAATACAAGTCAAAGTACATTTATCAATCATGCCTCTTTGTTTTTATTAGCATTTTCCATACTGTCCCAACTTTTTTGGAATAGGGGCTGTACATAATACTACAAATGTCCATGTAACAGCAATACATTTTAAATTTCATTAAAAAGAAAAATAAAGAGAAAACCCTCAGCCACATTCTTTTGCTGAACTAATATGATGGAGGAAAGCAACCCACCAATCCTGAGTCACTGGAAACCAGATGGTGCACAAACATAGGCCAACAACACTGATGCACATCTGAAGATGCACATTCTTAGCACACAGACAAAACAATTATGTAGGCATATAAAGCAAACAAAAGGACACACACTCTCACATACACACAGACTGATTGCAGCATGCTGCTGTGTAATCCCTGGCATAGGAAACAATACACAGATTGTTCTGGGCTTGGCATCTAGCTCACTACCACGTTCCTCTCACACAATATTAAGCACATCCTCGATTGCCCATCATTGCAAAAACAGCACAGTTCATAGCAAATGGACTCAATTGATAAAAGTGATGGTTTTTCAATTGCATCTAAGTTAGAGTCCAGTGTGTTCATGTGTGTCAAGTAACTGAGAGTAAGAGATTGCCTCTGTCTATACAAATATATCCAAATTAAGATACAAAATCCAAAACTATAGAGCCGTTATCCTTCATCATTATTTAGATGTTCTTTTCTTACATAGAGGTTGCTCTTAGAGGAGGCAGTGGATGGTATGATGGTATGCTGGTTATAATACTTCTTAAGGTATGGTTTTGTCTGCATTTTTATACTGAGAATTAAACAATTTAATGTGAAAAATGCTAGTCATGTGTGTAATTGTGTTTCTATGAACACCAGGTAACTGTCAGGGTCAGTTAGAATAACCTGTACACCTTAATTGGACTTACACCAGGTAGGAGGGCCAGTATTAACATTGAACCTGGAGAAGGTGCAAAGTGATGCTCCAAGACTTCCTTGAGCAAAACACTGCTTGTAAAGTGTCATGTCACGGGAGGGGCCTGGCATATGGACAGCTTGACAAACAAACATTTGGTCTACATTTACATTTATAGCATTTAAAAGATGCTCTTATCCAGAATAACTTAAAGAAATGCACTGAAGTCTTTATTGAAAACATATCCTCATGTTTGTGAAAACAGGCTATGGTCTAAGAATATCATAAGGCTAAACCCTGTTACTTAGGAGTTAATTTAAGAGTTAGTATAGCAAAGAAGACAATACAGTAAGACAGTAGTACTCATTTAAGTGCTTTATGATGAGATGAAATTTCAGTCTTCATTCAAAGTCAGTATGGTGCTAGTACAGACAAAAGTTATGATGAATGTTTACCTTGAGCCTTGAGGCATGGTTGGTAAATCACCCTGTACTTGTGACTTGAAGGAAATGTGGTACCAGGCTTTGATGAGTGATTGAAGTTAGCTGGGAGTTGACCTGCTTTTGGTTTTGTAGGTAACCATCCATGATTATCAGCTGCATTCTGGATCAACTGCAGTGTTCTGATGCAAGGGAAGACCAGCCAGGAGTGAATTGCAGTAATCCAACCTTCAGATGACAAGGGACTGCACAAGTACCTGATTGGTCTCTATGGAGAGGAAAAGATAGATCCTCCTGCTGTTCTAAAGGAGAATTTTGCATGACTGAGTCAGGGTAGCCACACGAGTGGAGAATAATAGCTGGTTGTCCAGAACCACAACAAGGTTTTATGCATTATGAGGTGGTATGATTCAGGAGATGACAATAAATTGCATCTCCATGGATATATAGCAGGTTAGACTTGCTTGGATGTAGTTTCAGTTCATGAGTTGCCATATACTGTGAGATGTCCAGTAGACATGCTGTGATCTGGGCAGGAACATGGGTGTCTGTGGAGGACAGGAGAGAATGGCAGCTCAGGTACAATTGTAGACATTTGCCCCCAAACACCTCTTTTGATCTCTGTTGGTTAGCTAGGAAATTATGGGTTTTAATTAATTTATTTGAGTTATTTTGTAACATTGCAGGTGCTTGTGCTTGCAGGTGCAGATCTCGTGACAGTGTCAAGGCATCCTGTGACCTCTGTTCCTGATGTGCACCATGTATGATCAGGCCTATGCAGTTTTATTCTTTCACTGTTTCTAGATTCCCCTATGACACTTCAAAGACCAATAGATTCCTGTCTCGGTGGGAACCTGTGCAAATGAGGTGGGAACACAGGCAGTTCTTATGACACTGTCAAGGTACCCCTTGTTCCATAAAAAATATACACAGACATGGCACGTACAGCTTCACAATTTCAGGATTCCCTTAAACCACCTTGATTTGACCCACACTGGTAGATCCAAAATCCATTTCAATAGATAAGGGTCAAATTTGACTCTGGGTCAAACAGCCTCAATATGCAAAAAATTGTGGCATCTTTACAAAAGTACAAAAAAAAAATCTTATTTTTCCACATTTTGGGTCACTTTAGGAAAAGTCATAAAATTTCAGGCTAAATAAAAATGGCATTTAGGATGATTTTACCGCTGTCAAATGTCAAAATGGGTTAAATTTAACCCAAACAGTATATAATGGTAAATAAAAGGACATCATCAGGACTCATGATGGAAATTATGTATGATTCTATTAAATTAAATTAAATTCAGTTTTATTTACATACTGTAGCACTTTTAACAATGGCAATTGTCATAAGCAGCTTTACGGGTATTCTGATGTAGGTATTAATTTAATAAATCAATAAAGTTCTCTAGAGCTAGTCTTTGGGTGCTACATGGCCAGTCAATTTAGTTATGATGAGAACTGTGCACTTCACTCCAGGGCTTCCGCAGGCCCAAGGGTTAACACTGGCACATAGGGTAGGTTTCACTAGGTGTCCCATCGCCTCGAGCAAGGTTTCAGTCAGTTCTAACACAGAGGGATCAATAGCTGCATCTTGGAGGTCCAAAAAATGTATTGTATTGCCTGTTCATGCCATGCGCAAGACAATATCATTAGACCTCACCAGACTGTTGCTGCGGGGATGCAGGACTGAGCTGAAACACAGATGGAGGCCCCATTTGGAGTTGATATTGCGGAATGAAGGGAATCAACCACAGTAGCGGCATGTATTCACATGCCCAACAGGTCATAGACACTTGGGGTGTGAAGAATATGCCAAGATGTGCAAAGCTTTATCAGAAATAGTGGTAAGAATTCAAAATAAATCCTGTATTTCCTTTGTTTAGTCACTGCATCTTACTGTAATCAACTGACTTTAATATGGTGTTACTATTCCTAAGCTATAACAGAGTTTGTGAATAACGATTAGCCAGAGATGCATCAGATACTGCCTGGGTAAATAAGACATGCCCCTCTCATTAATATATAAGCAGCAAGGAGATACAGTGCCTTCCACTAATATTGGCACCCTTGGTAAATATGAGCAAAGAAGGCTGTGAAAAATTGTCTTTATTGTTTAACCTTTGATCTTTGTAAAAAAAATTCACAAAAATATCCTGCTCTCATGGATATCAAACAATTGCAGACACAACACAGGTTTATAAAAAATATCTGTGTTAAATATAGTTGTGCAACAATTATTGGCACCCCTATGAATTCATAGCACATGCATTGAACATGCCCATTTCCACCATCAGGACAATAATTAAGAAGTTCAAGTCAACTGGAAATGTTATGAATCAACCTGGAGGAGGATGTGTGTCTATATTGTCTCAACGTACTGTGAAGAGGATGGTTTGAGTGGCCAAAAAATCTCCAAGGATCACAGATAGAGAATTGCAGAAGTTACTTGCATCTTGGGATCAGAAAGTCTCCAAAACTCCAATCTAAAGTCACATCACCACCAGAGTTGGGTATAATGCGTTACAAAGTAATGCTTTACTGTAATCTAATTACTTTTTCTGATAAAGCAGTAATGCAACGCATTACTTTATATATTATGTAATTTGATTACAGTTACTAATGTCAATAAAATTACATTACTTGCAAATTTATTTTAAAGAAAACAATATTAAGTAAAATGAAGTTTAAAAATAAATCACGTTTTGCGCCAAAGATTTTTTCTTTAGCCCTGAATAATTCTCCACTTGGAGCAGTTTGTCACTATGTAACTGAATGTCAGTAATGTCATGTAATTTTACATCTTCAGTGAATGGAGGCGAGACGAATCAGACAGGGTTTAAAGGAAAATACATGGAAATGCTCATGTCTTATTGGCTGACAGCTCTCAATTCTGCCAAACACTAGCTCACAGTCAGTGTGAGAAAAAATGGATATATGGCTTTTATGTATATATA
>JANDJT010000103.1:14314594-14330741 GCA_024331685.1 Stegophilus panzeri
ATTTATATTTCTTTTAAAGTAAAGGGGAAACTTAAACGCTAACATCATTTGATGTTGTTCAGGAAAATAAGGTGTGTAAATGTCTATATGAGTTCCAGTTTACGTGAACATAACATGAGCAGAGCATAAGGAAAGATAATGAACTTTGCATGGCACTGTAGTAGCTAAACCCAATGATAGCTTAGTTGTGCCTCCCCTTGGCTAGCGACACCAAACTAACCTAGTTAAAAATGTTTTATATTTTATTGGTCTAATAGTCCTACAAACAGTGACAACACCCAAGGCATGTTTTATGATAAATACAACTTTTTCTGATCATGTCATACATTGACGTGGGCTAAAATTACTGAAAGAACTATGCGTTTCACTTTGTAGTGTATTTTTGTAGGTTTGATAAGTTTTATAAGCAACGTGAACGTAAAGTAATTAGTAATCTGATTAATTTTTAAATACCGTTATCAGTAATGTAATCAAATTACAATTTTACAATAGTAATTAGTAATCTATAGTGGATTGCATTTTTGAGTAACTTACCTAACACTTATCACCACAAGTTGTTCGGAAGGGTTTCAAGAAAAAGCCTCTACTGTCATCCTAAAATAAACTCAACCATCTTCAATTTGCCAGATACTACTGGAACTTCAAATGGGATTGGGTTCTATGGTCACATGAAACCAAAAGCTTTTTGGTAATAAACACCAGAGGTGGTATTTTGGCGCACACAGAGGTAGCCATATGGAAAAGTACCCCATGCCCATGGTTAAATATGGTGGTGGCTCTTTAATGTCTTGGGGCTGTTTTCTGCCAGAGGACCTGGACATTTTGTTAGGATACATGGCATCATGGTCTCCATCAAATATCAACAGATATTAAAATTAAAATGGGCCATGGTTGGATCTTCCAGCAGGTCAATGATCCAAAACATACATCAAAATCAACACAAAAATGGTTAACTGACCACAAAATCAGGGTCCTGCCATAGCCATCCCAGTCCCCTGAATTGAAACACATAGAAAATCTGTGGGGTGAACTGAAGAGGAGAGTCCACCAGTGTAGACCTCGAAATTTGAAGGAGAGATCTGGAGAAATTCTGTATGGAGGAATGGTCTCAGATCCCTTGCCATGTATTCTCCAACCTCATAGGAGAAGACTCAGAACTGTTATCTTGGCAAAGGGAGGTAGCAGAAAGTATTGACTAAAAGGGTGCCAATAATTGTTGCACACCTATATTTAACATATATATAAACCTATATATATATATTTATAAACCTGTGTTGTGTTTGCACTTGTATGATATCCATGAGAGCAGAATATTTTTGTGAATTATTTTAACAAAATATCAAAAGTTTAAACACTAAAGACAATTTTTCACAGCCGTCTTTGCTCATATTTACCAAGGGTGCCAATATTAGTGGAGGGCACTCTAAGTACATGCTACCTAATTGCGAATAGGAAATTGATAAATGGAAATCGATAAAATAGGGAGAGTGAGAATTTGAAAAAAAAGCACAGTAAACAAATTAGCTAAATTTAGTCTATTTCATTGACTCTCTGGGGCTTTAGGGGGCAAAAATCAAACATTATTTTATTTTAATGCATTCTATAATGTTTACTTGTATCAGAATTTATTTATAGAAATTCTACTGTACACACGCTTGGATGTTTTGTAGGGAGGAGTTATGTGTATTTTTTTTTTTATTTTATGGGAGAATTATCTTGCAATCCAAGGACAAATCTTGTATTTATATATCAAATGCTTTCAATGCAGCTTAAACTGTTGAAAAATATGCACTGTTCTTGCCCAGTACTTTTTTGATCTCCAGAGGGCTAAATTCACACACATACAGAGAGAGAGAGAGAGACCGAGGTGAAAGTAATGCATAAGATTAAAATCCTGTTTTAAGCTAAGGAATTTTATTGACTCTAAATCCCAAGTTGCCAGGAGTGACCAATCCCTTGTCAAGAAATGCTTGGTGTGTATGAATGTTGAGTTTTGTGTGTCTGTAAAAGAGGGAAGGGGATGGATAACCATTGTGGACTTGTTGAAAAGCTAAGCAGCAGGGCTCGAAAAGCACATTCCAGAGGTATATTAAATAGTTCAGAATAAAATGTTAAATTATGATCACAGTGTGGTGTACACTATGCCAGAGTGAGAGAGAGAGTGGGGGGGAACAAAATTGGAGAAAGAATTACAGAAGTACAGTAGGTATAAACAGATTTATGTGTCAGACTGAAAGCTTAGAAGCACAATAATACACCAGAGAGACATGGATGAAGACATTCTTAAGTCATTAAAAAGCACCAGTTTTGTGAAAAAAGCACCATTCATGTGTGTGTGTGAGTGTGTGAGTGAGTGAGTGAGTGGTGAAATCCATTGTCAGTTTCTTTCTCATCACTCCAGAACAGTCTGTCATCAACACATCCACACACATAAAGTGTGTTCTCCTGTGTATTTGCTTGTGTGTGTGGTGTGTGTGGGCATGCGTGCGTGTGCGTATGCGCATGCACATGTGTGTGTGAGCCCAATCTGACAAATTAGGCCGTATTACCTTATCACTACCTGGGTGCACAGTGTAATATTGCGAAAAAAAGTGAAATAGAAAAAGCAGTGGAGGTGGCAGAGAGGACATTTTCAGGCACTGCAGACAGATATATATTGCTCTCTCTTTTTTGTTAGATAAATATATGTGGAAATGACAATATAGAAGTCCTCTCTACCTTTTTTTTGTTTGTTTGTTTCTCTCTCGCTCTGGGACAGACCCAATTCTTATCAATTGTTGTAAGAACAAGCTACAAACACTCCAATATCCTCAGCACCCACACATGCTATATAGTAGCCAGCTCTTTGTCTTTCTGTTAATGGACGTCACATAACCATGCAAACACAAATGACAAATTTCCTGTGAAATTCGACTTGACAGCTCAAATTATAAATTATTATAATAAGCTTACTGTTATGAATTGGGTTAAGGTAAGGAGGCAGTTTTGAACACTGATTTTTTATGTACTTGCTCAATAATTGATTTTTGTTCATTTTAACCAAAAAAAGTTCCGTACTACAGCTTTAACCAATTAGATATCCTTTAATTCCATATATACAATACAAAAAAATAAATAAATAAATAAATAAAACAAACTGAGCTTCATATTTATCTTGTCTTTCAATTACACTTTTTGAAAATTAATTTCTAAATATTTTTTAAGTTGAATGATCACGGCTTCATATAGAAATATTTATAAAATAAATAAATAAATATTACATTTGGTTTGTGACAAGCATTAACACCTCCATATATGCAGGAGGTGAGCAAAACCTATTCTGTTTTTTAATCATGACAAGCCAATATGCAGATCAATCAAACTTTCAGGTCCAATGCTGCACATTTTTCCTGTTTCTGAATATAAATTAGCATTGTTGTTAACCACAATGCTTTATGTTAATGTATTTGTAAAAATACAGATGCTGTCAATTAAAGTAATTATTTAATGTAAAGATGCTACTGAGGGGGGCACGGTGGCATAGTGGTTAGCTTTTGGGGTTTCCTCCAGGTATTCCGGTTTCCTCCCCCAGTCCAGAGACATGCACTGTAGGCTCATTGGCATCTCTAAATTGCCTGTAGTGTGTGAATGAGTGTGTGTGATTGTATTAGCCTTTACCTCAATAAGAATATATTTTGACCATATATTTCTCTCTAAAACATCTCAGCACAGAATTTTGATTACAAACCAACTAATGACTACACTGTGTAGGTGACAGTACATGTGTAGTGTAAAATCACTGAAATGGATAGAGAAAGTGAGTGATTTGAACTTCATTGTTCATTGAATATAGAAAATCGTGTTCAGTCTTTCACACTGTCTCACTGCATTCTGTGTGCATTATGTGTAAGGCATTGTTGTCTCATGTTAAAATGTCTCATACTGGTATAATCAATTCACCTGCCATGCCCTGAGTTAGCATGCTAACTGTCCCTGAAAATATGGATTATTGCCACCTGCATGTGCTCCTTGAATATTTTCTAAATCCAGAATTACACAGTCTTTGAGTTCACATGACCCAGAAGGCTGGCTAGCCTGATCTATTTTGGTGTTTCATTTCCAACTACTGTAAAAATTTACATTATGCTACCAAGGGTCACATATGCATATGGTGACTAATTAATGTAAATTATATTTATAAGAATAATTAATTAGCTATATTCTATAATGAATGGGTGAAGGCTAATAAGTTTTGTGTGTCAAAATTATTTGGGGAACTCCTACTTTTTTAGATGCTTATGTGCAACTTTTGAGTCAGGATCATATTTACAACAGTAACAGTAATTACAGTGAACAATGCTAATGTTACTAACAATTAATTCAGGGCAGTTCAAGCTAGTTTTGTCAGGGAGCATGACCCTCTCTTGAAAATATTATTTTAAAAAAACTACAGGATTATTAAGAAGGCATATCTCAACCAAACAATGCTACATTTCTTAGCAATGATTCGCAAGTAACATGCTAACTCTCCATTGATGTATGTCTTTACATGTTATTTTAAATGAACAGTGTGACTTAACAGTTAACATTACTAACACTGAATGCTAATATCCTACTAAATTGCAGATGAGCCAGTCCCAATGCTTATCAATAAGCTGTCATTCGTCAGTAGTCAGATCAGCTTTTAATGGATTCTGTAATGATAGCAAGCCAAGAGTGTGACAATTAGTATGTTAGTTTGTAAAGCTAGCTAGAGGGTTTGTTTGAAGTGGAGTGTGGGCCATTTGAAAACTCATTACAAAGTGTAAGTGTATGTGCAAATGATTGTCTCTCAGATGAAACCAGAACACAAACATGAGTCACCAATTGAGAGAAAAAGTGTGAACTGCTAAGAGCAAGAGTATGAGACAGAGACCAACAGAGAGATCATCTAATAACTGCCTAATAATTGTTTCAGAAATTATGCAAGCATTATTATGGACAAAGAATGATATGTTATGATATAGAACATGTGGCTGACAGTGAAATGAATATAAATAGTTAATATTAACATTAATTTAGCATTGGACATTGATACATGTCTTACTGAAAAAGCACTACAAGAACATAAAGTGGATCTACATACAAAGAAAAAGTAATGTAACATAGAACTATAAAGAAGTTGCTGAGTGGTCACTCTGTCCCTTAATTGTTCAACATGGAATGCAACAATGCAAAGAGTTTTCCTTTCAGAAAAGGTTGGACATAGAACCTGTTTACAAAGGTAGAATTATTATTCAATGAAAGGACCCTTGAAAAATCCTTTCGTCAATGTGTAGGTCTGTATGATACGGCATTTCCAAACAGAATTCAACTTTTTATTTCTGTGCTTGATTTTTACAAGCAAGTTTGTTCTATTTGTTATGGTTTGCAGTATGGATGCATTGGTCTATCACTAGTTATTTACTAGTAATGGAGACTGTTATAAATCTGATTCATATTACATCGAATAGCTTGTTGTCACAGACCAGCACAGCAGGAATCAACAAATCCAGACACAAAACTAACCTATTTGTATCCTGCCTTTGTGTGCTGATCTGGTTTCCATTAAAGTAGGAAGATTTCTCTGTTGATTATAATGTAGTGACTAGTAATTAGTAAAATACTACCTGAAATGTAAAAAAAACAAAACAAAAAAAAAACCTTGAAATGAAACAAAACCTCTGTTTAAAATATTAAAAGTTAAAATGTGCTTGTTGTTGTTTGCTGCATGTATTTCTCACAGGATGGACTATTGATACAGCAAGCTAGCCAATACTTTAATCTTTAGTTATAATACAGAGAAGAAAACGTTGATCTAATAGATGCACCAGCACCCAAACACAGCCAGATGTGCCAATACTTTCAACTTTTTTGAAAATACAGAAAATTCTTAGTGCAGACTTTATCCATCACACCTTTTCTACAGTGCATCCGGAAAGTACTCACAGCGCTTCACTTTTTCCACATTTTGTTATGTTACAGCCTTATTCCAAAATGGATTAAATTCATTATTTTCCTCAAGATTCTACAAACAATACCCCATAATGACAACATGAAAGAAGTTTGTCAGAAATCTTTGCAAATTTATTAAAAATAAAAAACAAAAAAAGCACATGTACATAAGTATTCACAGCCTGAGGCCAGGACAGGCTAACCAGGGCCGCCAGACAGCACCCAGGCGTGGGAAGCTGGGTCTTCAGCTTCAGTAGGGAGAGAAGGCAGGGCGACATCCTCAGAGGAACATGGAGGCATAAGCAATGTCCTCAGTGGAGCAGGATAGTGGAGTGACGTCCTCAGCCAAGCAGGAACATGGAGCGACGTCTGAAGTGGAGCCTAGTATAGTGACATCCGAGGCACAACAGGGAAGAAAAGCGAAGCTCCTGGCTGCACCGGGAGGCTGAGCAATGCCTTCAGCTGAACAGGGAGATTGAGCAGCGTCCTCAGTTGAGCAGGAAGGCAAAGCGACGCCCTCAGCATAGCAGGATGGCAGAGCGACATCCTCAGCAGAGCAGCTTGGTTGGCTGTGTCAACAGTCTCAAGCATGAGAATAACTTAGTTGGTCGTGACGTTGGCTTCAGGCATGAGGAGAACTTGGTTGGCCGTGTCGTCAGTCTCAAGCACAAGCATACTTTGGTTGGCTGTGACGTCGGCTTCAGGCATGAGCAGAACTTGGTTGTCCGTGTTGTCGACCTCAGATAGGAACATGGCTTTTGAGGCCGTCTCTTTGACCTCAGACTGAAACTTGGCATGGGAGGCCGCCTCTTCGCCGTCAGACAGGAGCGTGTCTTGGGAGGTTGTCTCTTCACCTTCGGACAGGAGCGTGTCTTGGGAGGTTGCCTCTTTGCCCTCGGACAGGAATGTGGCTTGGGAGGCCGCCTCATTGACCTCGGACAGGAACATGGCTTGGGAGGCCATCTCGTCAAGCTCTAACAGGAACTTTATGCTGGAGCTCTGGAAAGGAGGTCGCCATGTTGACCTCCAACTGGGGCTTTGGGGAGGAGGTCGCCAAGTTGACATCATGCTTGAACTCCGGAGATGAGACCCCCTCATGGGTCTCATGTTGGAGTGCTGGGGAGGAGGTCGCCACATTGACCTCTGGCTGGAGCTCAGCAGGTGAGACCACCTTGTGGGCCTCAGGTTGGAGCTCTGAGGAGGAGGTCACCATATTGATCTCCAACTGGGGCTCTGGAGCTGAGGTCACCATGTTGACCTCAGATGAGTGTTCAGCCAGTGAGACCACCTCATAGGTCTCATGCTGGAACTCTGGGGAGGAGGTCGCCACGTTGTCCTTCGTTTGGAGCTCTGCACGTGAGACCACCTCGTGGGTCTCAGGTTGGAGCTCTGGAAATGAGGTTGCCATGTTGACCTCCGGCTGGAGCTCTGCAGGTGAGACCACCTCATGGGTCTCAGGTTGGAACTCTGGTGTGGGGGTCACCCTCTTTGCCTGCATATAATAGGTGGTGAACGGCAGGGCAGGTTTTATCTGCCAGGCTGAACCCCCCCCAAAAAATGTTCCAGGTCGGCCTTAGATTCTGGACTCCCAAACGTCGTAACAAATACTCCCACAAACTGGGTTAGATTGCCAAGTTCCCTGGCTCCCTTGGCTACTAGGAGATGCACCCACTGGCTCGCTGGTCCAAAGAACTGGGACCACATGAACTTGGTCCAACTCCTCCGGCTTGGGGTCTGCAAGGCAAGCAAAATAAAACTGGCAGTCCATAAGAAAATATTCAGGATAGCCAAAAAATCCATTATAAGGATCTGGGAGCTCTATGGCAGTCCATTGAGGAAACTGGATCGAATCCAAGGCTGGCACAGTTTCCTTGGTTTCCCTGGCATGATGTCTCCTCTGTCTTCCTGCTGCATCCATGGTGCAGTAAAGTATTCTGTCATGAAACTGAATGTAATGGAGGGTAGGATGGATGCAAATGCAGATAAGAGTTTTATTAAAGAGAGGCAGGCAGACAAATCCAAAACATGAGACAATAGCATGGTCAAAAAACAATAGGTCAGACGATTGGCAAAAGGGCATAAACGAGACAAAACAGGAATCGAGATTGAGAGCGAGAACAAGATCAAAACGCTTGGTATATGGAAAACTCGTGTAATACTTCACGAAGTACAAAGGGACATGAGGGGTTTAAATGACAAACGTAATCAAGGGTGAACACAAAACAGCTGAGACTAATGATGGCACATATGGGAAACAACCAATGACAATATAGGGGTGGAGACAGTACATAAACCATAACAAATGCACACGTAGACAGTAAACAAAGTCAGTGTCACTGACAAACCCAGAAGTGTGCCACGTGCTCCAGCGCTAGCGCAAGGGGAAATTGTGACAATTATGCATCTAGGGTACTCACTAAGGTGTACATATCCACTGTTACACCCTATGTAGGGTCCAAACATAGGGCTGTATTCAGAGTTGGCAACTTAAGTCAAGTATTTACCCAGGGAAAGTCATTCCTGTCCATAGTCATGCCATGCAGCTTAATTCACTTTTCTCCACAGTCCATTTGGTTATTAGAATTATCTGCACTTTGCTGAGGTAGCCAGACATTTCTTTTTTATAGCTATTGAGGCAGGAGATTACAGTTGTGTCTAGATTAACCCCTCTTAAATTAAGGCCTTTAAGCTAAAATAAATAAATAAATAATCAGAGGACAAGAAATGTGATCTGATGAACTAGACTGCACTTTGTCACTTTCAGGTCAGTTGCATTTCAATGTAGTATAAAAGCAAGATGAAACTACAAAAATACAATGTAAACTAATATGATAATATACAAATTAGAAGAGGGAAAAGATTTAACTAAGTGACAATTAGTAGTCTTATGAATTGTAAATACTGCATATTAACACTGATTGTCAAGTCATGCCAGGACATAAAAAGGATCTTAACAGCAATTATTAAGTTTATTTATGATCATTGCAAAATTCTCAATTTAACAATATGAGTTCCATTCACATTATTTGCCTGTCAACCTATCACATAGCACTTGATACAGTCATTCACACAGTACATTCATCTTCTGTAACTGTATTATAATGGTCAGAGCCTACTGGCAATTTAGAGTACCCAATCTACCTAACAGTATGTTTTTTTAATTTGAGAAGAAACTGAGAACCTGGAGGAAACCCACACAGAAGTGGAAACAATAAGCACAGAAACTCCAAATAGACAATAGCCTGCACTCAGTAGGACTTGCTTCAGCACAATTTGTCCACAATGAACTTGACCTAGGATAGTATTTCATACTGACAGGGGCAGAAAGTGTGAAGCTTATAGGCAGGGGTAAAAATACTTTTCCTGCATTTGCGAGTTGCAGCAGAAATGACTGCACAAGTCATGAAAAAAATCAGTTGATTCATCTTCAGTAACTGCTTTATTCTGGCCAGGGTTTTGGTGGATCCAAAGCCTGTCTAGGGATCACTGAGTGTGAGGTGGGAATACTCTGTGAACCTACACTCACAGAGTGTTCACACCTAGGTACATTTAGGATAACCAATAACCAGCCAAGGAAAATGGAGAATATAATATTCTGCAGGGCCCCTAAGCAACTGCTTATACCACTTTTTGCTAGATTAACAATAACCTAGTTATAGCTCACTGATAAGTAGTTCATAATTTTATTGTAAGAATCAGCATGTCAAGTAAAGCTCAGTCCTAAAGATAAATATTAGGATCCTGTCTCCTTTGGGTGCCTTAAGAATATGTGACTAGTAGATCAGTCTGTGATCAGTTATAGAAGAGTAATGACTTATGTCCCTGTTACATCTATTTTATGTTCCCTGGTGTCACCCAGAAGAAGATGGGTTCCCTTTTGAGTCTGGTTCCTCTTAAGGTTTTTTCCTCATGTCATCTCAGGGTCTTTTTTTCCCTTCCCACTGTCGCCTCTAGCTTGCTCAATACAGATCAAAATCAGTGACAACAGAGGACAGAGATGGAAGATGTAGGACTGATGCTCTCTCTCTCCCTCCCTCTATTTCAATCTCTTCCTCTCCCTCTCTTTCTCTCTCTCCTCTTCCATCTATCACCAAGAAAACAATAAAGTGGTTCAAGGGAGAATCCCTCTGATGTCTTTGAGCATCTTTACCTAACTACACAAAATATTTTGAATCAGTATGTTTAGCTCACACACAGGTGTAGATGTAGTAAGCTGTTTCTTCCCATTTGCAGGTGTAAATAGGCCACATTATTTGCGAAAGACATTGAATGTTATGTAACTGCCGTACAAATGTGCAATCTAAACACATACTTTAAGAAATATGGACGCGGCAACACTCAAAGTACACTTACTGCTTCATACATATATATTTGATTGTGCAAAAAAGTCAGGGTAAAAAGGGTGAAGAAATGGAAAATGTGGCTGATTTTAACTACTAAACTTTGGGCAATTAGTGGATGCTAGGTTTGTATGATTTTACCCATCTCCTATAACCATGTGTAAATTATCCCCTTGCACGTTGTTGAGATCTGTGTAGTATTGCCAGGTGCATTGTTTACCCTCAGAACTGGAGTACTTTTTTAAATTCTGCCACAGGTTGTTTTTCATTAATTCTCATGGGCATTTTTTACTTATGACAAAATGTATAATAATACAAGATCATTTAGGTCCTTGTTAAAAGAACTGCTTGTCAGTTGGACTGCTATTGTCACACAGATCTGGCAACCAGGGTCATTTTTTAATCTGTACACAGCAGGCTTTTCATTAAAACCAATTAGTAAAATCATTTGAATTAATGCCCAACACAATGTGTTCTGACACAAGAGTCTTTATTTAATAAGCACTTAATTTATTTATTACTTGCAATTCCTTTTTTTGACTATTGTCTATACCACGTTAAAGCAGCTTTTAAACCGCAATTTGTGCTTCACACAGCACACATTTAATCAGTGTTTCTATGTGCAGTTTCCACGTAAAGTTACAACTTTAGTATATTGAACATTCATTTCAGGTGCCGTGGGAGTGTATTTTGCAGCCACATCAAATTGCATTTCACACAACTAGATTAAAGAGTTTTGTTGCATGCTAGCCATATACAGTATACAGTAGAACAAAATAGCATTCTCCAAGGCCTTGTTGCAACATTTCAGAAGAGAAAACAGTGAAACACACATGACAACATGTAGACAAAATTTAAATAATGGCAGTGCAAGGACAATGTATTCATGTCTGGCCCTCAGACTACCTCAAATTAATAAATTATCTAGAATCATCTACAATTTTCTGATCCTAGTAACCCAGTGAGGTCACTGTTGTATTGTTGCTATGACAACACGAGTAATTCATGTTATTTATTTGTCCACCATTTAAAAACCACATAAATATTATGGATGGTTTTAAAAAATTACGAGACGCTGCATAGTAATACATAGTTAATAGCAAGATGTAGCTACATGATAAAAACAATAAAAATCTTTCATTTTGCGTATAATGGTTTTCTATGAGAACAATTTGTATATACCGAACTATGAATTGCATATCAGCTGAAAGAGAGAACAGAGAGAAAAACAGACTGAGAGAGAGAGGGAGTGTACATAATGAACGACCGTCCTAAACCACAACCATGCCGTAGGGAACACAGAGCGACTGTTGTGTGTCCACACCCAGATCCAGCTGCTCCACTGGCCACAGAGAAGGATTCCTGTTACACATATTGATGCTAATTTATTGCTGTACAGTGGATAGGACGGGCCTGAGGTGATGTGCACTGTGTGTGTGTGTGTGTGTGTGTGTGTGTGTGTGTGTGTGTGTGTGTGTGTGAGTGTAGTACTGTATGCCTCCAGAATGAAAGTGAGAGGGCAATGTTAGACAATGGTCAGTCTGTCTCTAACTTTTCACCCAGAGGCCTTTCAGAGCCTCATTTGTTTTATGTAACAACAGTCATCTTAGCAAACACACCATGATACTGCTCACTCTCTGACCTGTCTGTCTATCAGTCTCACTATTGCGTTCTCTCTCGTTCTCTCTCTCTCTCTCTCTCTCTCTCTCTCTCTCTCTCTCTCACTCTCTCTCTCTCTGTCTCTCTTTCTGTCTCTCTCTCACAATAGACCCATGAGTGATACACATGACTCAGACGTCAGCCACACCTCCTGGTTGAAAAAATAAGGCAGGACACTATAGTTATTTTAAGAGCAAGCCAGAATTTTTTTTTTAAATACTGGGTGTTAGAAAGAGAAAAGTCTTCACAAACACATTCATTTTTTGTTTGCTTTTTACTGCAAACTATCGAATCTGATACCTTTTTATGCCAACGGAATATGGTTGTGGTTACAGGCAGGTAGGAGGCATAATTGGTCCGAGGAGCTCGCTTTTTGCAGTGCTCATTTGAACTTCACTTACTCAGCTGATTATCAAATCAGTGAAGTTGGCTTGCTAACTAAGAATTTAACAAGCTTAGATTGCCATTTAGCTAACATCCCTAATTTATAGTGCTTCAATTAATCTATGTAGCTTAGCTAAAATCTTCATCAAGAAACTAGCTATCTAATGTTATATAGCTAGGTCACATTTTTGCTGAGGAATTGACTTGTGGACTTGTGGACACCTGAAAAAGCTTGTGGACACCTGAGCATCACACCTATATGTGAGCCTTCCCCAAACTGTTGTCACAAAGTTGGATGCACATATTTGTATAGAATGTATTTGTATGAAGTAGGATTACAGTTTCCTTTCATTCGAAGTAATGTTCCAAACCTTTTCCAGCATGACAATGCCCCTGTCAATGTGAGATCCATAAAGACATGGTTTGTTATAGCTGAAGTGGAAGAACTCAATTGCCCTGCACAGAGCCCTGACCTCAATCCCACTGAACACCTTTGGGATGAATTAGAATGCTAACATGCCCCAGGCCTTTTTCCCTGACATCAGTGCCTGACCTCACTAATTCTCTTGTGGAATAGCACTCCCTATATTTTAGTGGTAGTCCATAATAATAATAATAATAATAATAAGAAGAAGAAGAAGAAGTGGATAACATTTAGCTAATGTCAATCAAATTCCTAAATAAAATTCTTGATAGCTTCTTTAGTTAGATTATGAACAACTATCTTCATGTTGCAAGGCTACTTAGGTCTTTTTGCAACCAGGTTGTGCATGCAACGCTTTCTGTTTACAAACATCAAAGAGGTCTATAACATTTAGAAGCTGAAAGAAAAGCACAAAATCCCATGCCTTTGATCATTTCTAGAAACTTTTTATTCTAATAGGTCAGTCTCTCACTATCATCTTACCTCTATCTATCTATCTATCTATCTATCTATCTATCTATCTATCTATCTATCTATCTATCTGTCTGTCCCCTTGTCTCTAGTTCTTTGGTTCTGTGTCTTACTCATTGCTAATCCTTGTTTCTCTCTACCTCTTCTTACATGTGCATTTAGCCAGTCTCTCTGTCCCTGGTCTTGTTCTCACTTCTTGTGCTCAATAGCATTAAAGGAAAAAACTAAACCCTAAATCCCACTTATGCTTTCCCTTTTTACAAGCTTTTTATTTTAGCTTGGTGATTAAATGACTTAATGTAGAAAGTCTCTCAGGTGGTCCAACAATAAAAGCACATTGTAGTTCTGGAAGTGTGTATGTGCTTGGTACTGTTTGGAATGGAAATTCATAAAGAAAAATGTGTAAGGATGCCAGTTTATTAAAGGTCCATTAATCAAGATTAGTCAATATCGGAGCTCTAGTTGTTATGTAGGTGAAGTACAACAGCATTGGAACAATACTTTTAGTCCTTAAACCCACCTCCCATTCCCTCCCGTGTATACAAACCTACTCCCATCAGAATCTATTATAGCCAGAGGAGTTCAATTAGAGTTACCATTATCAAGGGTTGTCATGACATCACTTTCATTGCCTTACTTCATTATTTAAAGAACATAAAAGTACCTAAAATTGGTTGTACTGCATTAGGGAAGATAATATTAGCTCATGAGTGGATAAAAACCTAGCTGGCATTATGTTAATGTTGCTTGATAGGAGACCCAAATATTAGAAATAGAATACATCTCATTAGTATAGTTGACAATTTCAATCCTTTTTCATAGCTTAAACCACAATTTCACAAGTCGTTAACTGAATAGTGTAAGCTACAGGCCAGTTTATATCAGGAAGGCTGTGCTTGGTACAGGTTTTTCCAGACAGATAAATATAATGCATAGCAATATATATACTGTAGAAAATCTGGTATAGACCAGCAGAACTCAACATGAGGGTGAACTTGGCTTGCATGCAGGTCAAGGCCCATCAACAATGCAAATAAACAAAACTGGCCATAGGATACCCAGCCTGCTAGCAATAATAAGTGACATCATCAACACAGCGTGCATGATAGAGTTTCTCTTTTCTGTCCCTCTCTCTCTCTCTCTCTCTCTCTCTCTCTATATATATATATATATATGGCGTCTTTTGTACCCTATTAGAAATTATAATTAATACTATGCCTTTTATGGTTCCTAGTTCATGTTCTTAGTTCGTGTTCCTGATTTGTATTCTATATGCTCAGTTTTTTGTTTGTGTATCCTGGTTTTATGTCTCTTTTCTTGAATTTGACCTGTGCCTATTTCTCGTGTTATGATGGATTACAACAACAGCCCTGTCTGCCTTTAAAATGACCCAGGTTACAAAATATGGTCAGGTTTCTCGTCTGAGTTCTGACAGTTTATCAAAATTATATATCAATATTATGCACTTGTGTTTTGCCTTTTCTGCCCTATCAGTGCTTTAATATAAATCACAACATTTATAAAATGACCTTATTCTCAAAAGCATAAGAACAGAAAAGAACAAATGAGAAGCACTCATGAACAGTACATTACAAAAAGTACCACTACCCATAGTTTTGAGTAAATATATACACAGATTAGGCACAATATTATGACCACCTTATAAGGACCAGTGTAGCTTAGTGGGTGGAGCTCTAGGGTGTTACCCAGAAGGTTGATGGATCAAATTCAGGAACTACTTTACAGTTGCTGTTGGGTCATTGAGCAAGACCCTTATGTTGTATTATATGTTATGTTGTAATATGTATTATATGTTGTGTTATGTTGTATTATATGTGATGTTGTAATATGTATTATATGTTGTGTTATGTGTGCATAATTTGTTGTTATATGAAGCACCTTGATCCAGGAGGAATATAATTTTGTTTTACTGTATATACTGTACATCACTGTATATAAACCACTTGAACTTGATCTTCTTCATCTAGTTCTTGTTAAGTATGTGTTTTGATTAGTTTAGGAATTTATATGAGGCATGAAGCAAAGTTCACATGTTTGCCTGGTCTTGTGTCATTATAAACAATAAAACAATAAATCTGTGTGTGTTTACTCCCTGTTGCATGGTCCATTTATAATACATAACATGCTTAAATAATTTGTTATATGTGACTAAGTAATAATGTGTAAAAAATAATAAGAAATGCAATCTAACCAGACATTTATTACCAGAGAATTGAGTTAAAGTGTAAATTAGAACAAACAAGCCTTTCGTTCATTGTTTATTATATGTCATTTAATACCATAATGCTGTTCTCATGTAAGAATATTTAACTATGCCTAGCTTTACTAACTGTGTGTCCAGAAGTGGCGGGCACATCTGTCTGAGGATCCTGCATCTGCTTATGGTTCCAAGTCTGTCCCCGCTTGTGATCACAGGGTCTCAGAGAGGGACTTCTGGAGCAATTAATTTTATAGCAAGGTAAATCTAGTATGTAACTTGACTGCCTTCCTCTTGTTATTAGTCTGGCTCTGCCAGGCTTCTGCCCATGTCCCAAAGGAACCATGCATTCAGCTGTTAAAGCTGACCTTGCCAAGTACACTAAACTGCTAACTTTCTGTCTCCTGTATCCTCACTTGATCTCCCTCTGCACTCCTCAAACCTAATCCAATATGACCGATTCCTTTAAGAGGGAATTGTATTAAATACTATTAAAAAGCTTCAGAATGAAGTGAGTAATAAGGCTACAACATTTTCCTTTTAAAAAGATAATAGTTCTTTACTTCCTTCCTAAGCAAACCACCTTTAGCATAAATAACCCGCAACAGAGCAAATTTATATTTTGCCTCCTGTCTTGTGCATTAGAAGAAGAGCCTTTATTTATCATTACACATATACAGATGTACAGTACAACAAAAT
>JANDJT010000103.1:14330841-14343909 GCA_024331685.1 Stegophilus panzeri
CAAAAAAAGAAATGTCCCTTTTTCAGGAGACTGTATTTTAAAGATAATTTTGTAAAATCCAAATAAGCTTTACAGATATTTATTAGAAAGGGTTTAAACAATGTTTTTCATGCTTGTTCAATGATCCATAAACAATTATTGCACATGCACCTGTGGAACAGTCCTTAAGATGCTAACAGAGGGGTAACCTCTCACAGCAAGAACTGACAAATCTGGTGCAGTCAATGAGTATGAGATGCATTGTAGTAATTAAAGCAGCTGGTGGCCACACCAGATGCTGGCTGTTACTTTTGATATTGAACCCCCCTTTGTTCAGGGACTCACACAGGCACAACACAGGCACACCTCATTCTACTTAATGAGGTACTGATTAGGTGATCACTTGTACCAAATCTTATTTAATTAGGAAAAGTATAAATAAATAAAAAACACTGATGTGGTCATCACTATCCTCTTGCACACTGTGCAAAAGTCTTAGGCACATGCAAAAAAAATGCTGTAGAGCAAAGATGCCATCAAAATAATGAAATTAAGTGTTTCAACATTTTAAAAAAATACAGTAAAGAGCAGTAAACAGTAGTAAATGAAACAAAGTCAATATTAAAATATTGTCAAAGTCAAAAATAAAAATAAAAATAGTAGTCTCCAGTACAATTTGTGTAGTCTTATAAGAAAATGAGCAGGTAAGTTTTACTGAGCATCTTGCACAACCAATCACAGTTCTTCTGGAGACTTTGGCTGTTGCACCTGCTTCTAATTTTTGCAGTAAAACCCAGCAGCCGTCATTGTGTTTTTTGTCTAAAAAGTGGTCTCTTACATAATATGCTGCTTTCTTTAATAACATGCAAACATTTTCTGTAACATTTAATTTCGTGCTAGAAAACTAATGTTTTCTAATCTAAAATGTTTTTGTATATTGACTTGATGTACATAAAAGTTATAAAAGGAAAAATCTATAACAAGGTTTGTACTAAAAAAAAATAGGGTGTCTAAAACTTTTGCACAGGAAAATTATATACATATAATATAAATATATATGTGATTTTTTTTTTTGAGTAACTTACCCATCACTGATCATGAGTAAGTGATCGATTTAACAACAGGGATCAATCAATATCTTCACAGCACATGTTTGTGGCAGTGTATCATAGCATGAACAAAGGAGATTTCTGAGGAAGAGTTGCTGTTGCCCATCTTGCTGGGAAAGGTTACAAAACCATCTCTAAAGAGTTTGGACTGCACAAATCCACAGTCAAAAATCACTCCAAAAGCAAGATGTGTAATGGTCCACATGTGTAATAGACCACAAGGTTAGAAAAGAACCCAAGCTAACTTCTAAGCAACTAAAGGCCTCTCACACATGTTAATGCTTATGAGTCCACCTTCAGGAGAACACTGAACAACAATTGTGTGCATGGAAGGGTTGCAAGGAGAAAGCCAATGCTCTATAAAAAGAACATTGCTAAGCACACAAGTCATTCTAACAAAGAATGGTTAAAAAATATTAAAGTTAATGTTTTGGAATGGCCAAGTCAATGTCCTGACCTTAATTCAAAAGAAATATTATGGACGGACCTGAAGCAAGCAGTTCATGTGAAGAAACCCACCAACATTCCTGAGGTGAAACTGTGCTGTATTGAGGAATAGGCTAAAATTCCTCCAAGTCAATGTGCAGGACTGATCAACAGTTACAGGAAACGTTTAGTTGCAGTTATTGTTGCACAAGGGGGTCACACCAGATACTGAAACAAAGGATCACATACTTTTGCTACTCACAGATTTGTAATATTGGATAATTTTCCTCAATAAATAAATGACCAAGTATATAATATTTTTATCTAATTTGTTTGATTTGTTTTATCTAATTTAATTAAATTTTCATTATCTACTTTTAGGAGTATAAACAGTGGGGGAAATAAGTATAGGATTACATTTTCATCAGACATCAGTATTAACTCAAGAAATCCAGAAATAAAAAGAATTCAAGATTAAAGTTTAATCTATAAAAGCTATTAAAGTTTAGTCTATAAAAAGGCTTTTTGCTACCAAGGTGTCACACAAGAAACATCTTTTGATGGGTAAAAGAAAAGAGCTGCAGCAAAGAGTTTGCAAAAAGCAAACTGCTGCCATCCACCAGGATGATGAAGATGAGACGTGGGTGGACGTTCCAGCAGGATAGCGATCCAAAGCATACAGCAAAGGAAACTCTCAATCAAGGTGTTAGAATGGCCCAATCAATCACCTGACTTGAATCCAATTGAACAAGATTTAAAGACAATGTGTTTAGAAGAATGGGCCAAAATCACACCTGAATACTACAGCCAATTAACTGCTTCATACAGGAAACTTCTTGAAGCTGTCATTAAAACAAAGGCTTCTCCACTAAGTATTAAATGAATTTCAGTTAGCGTGTTCAATACTTTTTTCCTGTGTCATTCCAGTTTATTACACATAACTTTATTTATGGACTTTAATGTTGTGAATTCTTTATATTTACAGATTTCTTGAGCTAATACTGATGTCATGTGAATCCAAAATGAGGCTATTCACATGTAATACAAAATTTCATTTCATTTCATTTTTGAGTTTCACGCTGTGAGAAGTGCCCTCGCATGCGACTGGTATCTGAAGTCTATGTAAAATCATGCCTATTTATAGGCCTGCCATAGTCAGGTGATGTGGCATTTCACATGTCGCTTGACAATAAAAATGGAGCCTGTAAACCACATCATCTGTCTCTATTATCTGAAGCAAATTCCCCTTTGAAAGGGACCTCTCAAACATCTTGCAACTGAAAGAATATTGCATGGAAGATTGGTCAGAAATGCCAGTAAGCCAATGTCAGATACTGGTGGACAATTATGCAAAATGCCTACAAAAAGTTATGTCTGCTAAAGGGGCAATACTAGCTTCTGAGACTAAGGGTGTACTTACTTTTTCCACAGAAGAATATCATATCTATTGATATTTCTGTTGAATAAATTATTGAAAGAGCTCATTTTCCTTGTGGTTTTGTTCAAGTATAACAACTTTATTAATAGGCATTGTTTTAAAAATTATCAAATGGTTGCTTGTCCAAATATGTCAAAAAAGCCAACATTTCCACGAGTCGTACTTATTTTTTCACATGAATGTATGCATGCACAAACACACACGCATGCACACACACACACACACACACACACACACTTTTTGACAAGTTATCTGTATGTCATTTGTGTCACTAAGGAAAAACCTCGGTTTAGAAAGATTATGGCCTAATATGCCCATAAACAAATGGCAGTCACAGACAAACACTCCAACTTTCCTCTTCAAGAAGAAATACTGTGAATAAAACAGAAATATTGTGAATGAAGTGACATCAACAGCAAATCACATAAATGCTATGCTTTTATCTCCTGGGGTTCAGTCACTGCTTGGTCATCATTGTGTGTGTATGTATAGTATCCTGCCCACTCGTTCCCTTTTCTTCTCTCTAATATTCATTTTCTTTCTTTATTTCTCTTTCACTGCCTGTGTGAATTAAGATAAATTTCATTCAGTTCAGAGTAATTTCCTGGCATCACAAGTCATTAGGCATATAATTGTCAGCCTGTATAGTTTGCCATCTGTCACGTCTAATAATGAGTAATAATGAAAAAAGGTATTTTTAATAGAAAATGCTGCATTGTAGAGAAACAATTCTAGAGAACTGTTCATGAGAGTGATAGGAAAAAAGTTCCACAGTGCTCAAAGCCACTAAAAGTGGCATCACTGAAAACCAGATGATTGACAGAGAGAGAGAGAATGAGAGAGAGAGAGAAAGAGAGAGAGACTGAACATAAAGTAACTTAAGGAAACAAATGCAAGGTGGCAAGATACATGCAAGGCATTGTACTATTACAATATAAAACAAATTTTATATTTGTTCACATTTAAGTAGATTTTAACTATACAGTCATTTGAAAATATAAGTACAATGGAAATTGTTGGCTTTATTGACATACAGTATGTATATGTATATATACAGTGCCCTCCACTAATATTGGCACCCTTGGTAAATATGAGCAAAGATAGCTGTGAAAAAATGTCTTTATTGTTTAACCTTTTGATATTTTGTTAAAAAAAAATCACAAACATTCTCTGCTGTCATGGATATCAAACAACTGCAAACAAAACACAGGTTTATCCAAAACAAATATCTTTGTTAAATATAGGTGTGCAACAATTATTGGCACCCTTTTAGTCAATACTTTGTGCTACCTCCCTTTGCCAAGATAACAGCTCTGAGAATTCTCCTATAATGCAAGATAAGGTTGTCAAATACATGGCAAGAGATCTGAGAGGGGGGAGCCAGTAAGAAGGAGAGCCATTGAGATGGAGAGCACTCCCTCACACCGCAGAAAACTTTTTTTATTCAGTTTTTCCCAAAAGTGCACCATGAAGTATAACACTTCGGGGGAAAGCTGTGTTTATAACCCTGCAACATTGGATTATTTGACCATCGTAGGGAATAAACAGTATAGTTATTTTGCTATGCCGAAGGTGGAGGAGGCACTTGTGAGCTACCTCTCTCCATCGACAACAGAAAAATCAAGGGGGGGCGGCTTTGCCATCCAAGCCATTTAAGACCACCTTGGCGATGGTTGGAGAAGCCTTTGTGACAATGGGTCTTGCTTGTGGGTCTCTGCATACAATGGCAGTGTTGCAGGCCTACCATGCTGACCTACTGAATTGTGAGGGAGGCACAGAAGGCGAGGGTGGCAGCCCACCTCCCCCTGCAGAAAGTTTTCTCTGGTCAGCGAGCTGTCACAAGGCAATGAAAATCTGATGCCTTCCCTTCAACAAAATGTGGAAAATTAGTGTTACTAAAGACCATCTGGCAGTGTGGACACCCCCCCTCGAATATGGTGCTCAGAGATAATATCTCTGCTGGACAGCACTCCCTGGGAGATTCCTGTTCATAGGGATCAATTGTCTCAAGTTAGAGGGTTGATTTACCACCCTATTGATGGAGCCACTGTGGGGCAACATCCTCTAACTTCGAGGTTTATGCATGGTGTCAGAAAGATGAGGTCCATCTGCAGACCATGCATACCTTCCTGGGATCTTTCTGTGGCACCGGAAAGCTTCAGAGAGGCTTCTGACCTAAAGGTTCAGACACTACCAGGCTTGGTCAAGTTTACCAAATTTACATTTAGTCCACAGAAGTTTTCACTATGGACACAATTTGCACTATGTAAGGAATTAACTATAACAGGGTGTGCTGTTATAGAAAAATAATCAGTGACAGGGTGGTGTGACACACCACAAAGTGGTGATATGTCCATTACCACTCCAAGGTGGATTATTTTCCAATAACAGCACAGACCTAACTGTTTTATACTTCTTATGCCACAATGATTTGTCAATGATTACAATTTTTTAATTATTAAAGAATGACACATTGCACATTTTAACTGTTTATAGTCACATTTACTGTTGTGGAACATCCATGTAAGTTGCTGTTATCACTTAAATTATCACAGATATAAACAGTTGTTCCCGCACTATCCTTTCTTACTTTTTCTCTGTTAAAATTAATATATTTAATTTAATTTCCATTTAAAAAAAAAAATGCAGTTTGTCATGTTACTGAGAATTTCTTGTGGCAGAAAACCCAACAACTCTTATATAGTGACACCCAGGACTCCTTCCATAAATGTTAAATAAATAATTAATTACAGAAAGCTTCAACAATGATTATACATTTTTCTTTGTTAAAATCACAACACATTTGTCTATCCATTTACAGTAGGGGAAATAAGTATTGGATGTGTCAACATTTTCTTCAGTAAATATATTTCCAATGAAGCTATTCACATGAAATTTGCACCAGACATCAGTATTAACTCAAGAAATCTGGAAATATAAAGAATTCACAACATTAAAATCCATAAATAAAGTTATGTGTAATAAAGTGGCATGACAAAGGAAAAAAGTATTAAGAAAAAGCAGTTCTCCGAGGCAACGTAAGGCAAGGAACCGGCTGAAATCCGTAAGTAACTATACCCCCTATCTGTGCAAATTAATATCAGCTGGGTTAGTAAATTGATGGTCTGTAAAAAGGCTTTTGTTACCATGGTTTCACACAATAAACATCTCATGATGGGTAAAAGCAAAGAGCTCTCCCAAGACCTCCCAAGAATCTATAGAATCTATTAAAGTTTAGTCTATAAAAAGGCTTTTCGCTACCAAGGTGTCACACAAGAAACATCTTTTGATGGGTAAAAGCAAAGAGTGCTCCCAAGACCTTCGCAACATTATTGTTGCAAAACATATCGATGGAATTGGATAAAGACGTATTTCAAAACTTCTGAATCCTCCAGTAAGCACCATTGGGGCCATTATCTACAAGTGGAAGAAACATCACTCCATCATCAACCGGCCATGCACAGGAGCTCCTCACAAGATTTCTGACCAGGGAGTCAGAATAATAGTCTGAAGAATAGCCCAAGAGCCAAGGACCACTCAGAAAAAGCTCCAGAAACACTTTGAGGCAGCAGGTGCCATTGTCACAGAGAAAACAATAGGCAGTGCACTCCACTGCTCACGCTCACCCCGCAAGACTCCATTACTAAAGAAAAGGCATGTCGAAGCTCGTTTACAGTTTGCTACAACTCATTTGGACAAGCCTATGTAATATGAGGAGAGGGTAGTCTGGTCAGATGAGAGCAAAATTGTACTTTTTGGCTGTCATACTACACACCCATGTTTGGAGAATAAATGGCACTGCACATCACCCTAAAAACATTATACCAACAGTGAAGTTTGGAGGTGGAACATCATGGTGTGGGGCTGTTTTTCATCGGATGGTACTGGCAGACTTCAAATAATTGAAGGAACGATGAATGGAGCCCTTTACCGGGAGATTCTTGAGAAGAATCTGCTGCCATCCACCAGGATGATGAAGATGAGACCTTCCAGGAGGACAATGATCCAAAGCATACAGCAAAGGAAACTCTAAATTGGTTTTAGAGAAAAAAAACCAAGGTGTTAGAATGGCCCAGTCAATCACCTGACTTGAATCCAATTGAATTATTAAATAAATTTCAGTTAGCGTGTTCAATACTTTTTTCCTGTGACATTCCACTTTATTACACAAAACTTCATTTATGGACTTTAATGTTGTGAATTCATTACATTTCCAGATTTCTTGAGTTAATACTGATATCTGGTGAAAATTACATTTGAATGGACATATATTAACTGAAAAAAATTGACGTGTTCAATTCTTATTTCCCCCCAATATATTAGTAGACTTGGGTGGTGTGTCTGCCATACAAGTCATTGTGAATGAGCTGCTATGATAATGTATTAGAGCAGCTGCATTAATATAAACATAATTTAATTTATAATTGGAAATATTGCTAGATCTGAGTGCATCATGAAGTATCATGCTTCTGGGGAAAGCTATGTTTATAACCCTGCAATGTCACAGCCCAATGTGTATTATACAACCAGTGCATGGTTGAAAAGGCCCTGATTAATAAAACATGGAAACTTTCAGATCTCTACTGAAATGGCGAAACGCCATATGGTTGAAAACCTCTGACTCTCATCTCAGGATTCAACCTCTGAGCAGGAACTTCATTGCCCAGCACTTGACCTTTTTAAGTGAGAAAGAGTAGAAGAGCAAGAGAACAACATAAGCATTGGAAGAAGTGTGATATGTGAATTTCCTAACCCAAACACATGCTAAATTGCAGGTATACCAACAAGCAAAATCAATGCCCCCTTAAACCATAACCTTAAACTAACTATTTTGGCATACATAAATTCTTACAAATTTCATGCACTCATTCATCTTCAGTAACTACATCCTGATCAGGGTCCCAGTGGATCCAGAAAATCAGGAATACTAGGTACTAGGCAGTAATACACCCTGGACTGGACACCAGTCCATCTCAGAGCACCATGTACACACACACATTTGCACACTCATTCACAATTAGGGGAAATTTAGAGTCATCAATCAATGGTATGTTTCTCAGAAGTAAAAAGAGAATCTGTATGATGCACATGCAGAGAACATACTAAACTGTGCAGAGACAGGAATCCGAGCTTAGGATCAAACTGAGAGCCTTTGAGCCGAAATGGCAATGCTACCCACAGCACCACTGTACCACCTGCAATAAAAGTTGAAAGCATATAAAATGAGTGTCTACAAATAACCAGTGTTATGTTATCCAACATTCATGCAACCACTTCTTCCCAGAAATCTCAGTGAACCATAAATAGAATAACAATAAAAGAGTCAAAAAAAGTCAGAGTAGGCTCTCTGGTAGTCCTCCCAAGCATAGAACACAGAAATCTTACTGTGGTTTTATAACCAAGTGAATTATTTTAGCATTATCTATCCATAAGAAATTCAAGTGGCTAGAATTTAAAATATTACATTTAAAATTAAAATGTATTTAAACTAACATAAAATTGTGTTTATAGGAAATAAAACCCCAGAACTGTTGAAATCATTCACTTGATCATTTTAAGTTATATGATTTTTTTTGCCCATTTTTTTCAATTTGTGAGCCATTTAAATGTTCTGGTTTGATTTAATTGCTGTTTTATCCTCCCTTCCAACATTTGGATGCCTCTCAGCTACAGAATACCATCACCCATTTATTTCTTTATCTATGCTACACATATCGATGATGCACTTGTCCTACTAAACTGTCCCTGCACATGCATCCTTCCAAACTGCTGTCTAGAGCTACTGTGCAAAGAAAGCTGTCAGGAAAACCCATCAATACTGAACTCCCACAGCATTAATGATGAATCGTAAAGTCGATTAGGAAAGTAACTGCATAAAATACGTTTACATTTAAATAGAGACAGAACAAATATATTTCATTTCTATATAGTCATGCACAAGATGTTTATGATAAATGTAAGGCTTTTTTATTATTATTCTTCCTTCGTGTAACTTTAAAAAGTTATATAATAACAGTTAAATATTATCAGAACAGACATTTCTGGAATGGGCAGCACTTTATGTAGGCGTTTATGAAAAAAAAAATATACCAGGCTTGAAGATGACTTCTCACTTTAGATACATTTATGTAAGCATTCCATCTGCAGGTTGCTCAAGATGCATGGAACATAGCAAATATCAATTAAAGACACATTATTTGTGAATTTAGTTGACTTTTAGACCTAGATATTCCTGGGTTTTGTGTTAACAAATGTCTAAGAGTGTGGTTTTTAAGACATGGGCTGTGGCCAGTGGTCAAACTGAAAAAGACAGACAAAAAAGAAAAGGGGAAGCATGAGAAGAAGCCTTTTATTTGTCACATATACATTACAGCACAGTGAAATTCATTCCTCTGCATATCCCAGCTTGTTAAGAAGTTGGGATCAGAGCACGGAGTCAGCCATAATATGGCACCCCTGGAGTAGAGAGGGTTAAGGGCCTTGCTGAAGGGTACAACAGTGGTAGCTTGACAGTGCTAAGGCTTGAACCCCCAACCTTCTGATCAGTAACCCAAAGCCTTAACCACTGAGCCTTAACCACTGAGAGACATGGTTCTGGTAGCTTTGCAGGAAAAATCCATATAAATGAGTTTTACTTAGCTAGCTAACTTTAGTCTAAAGATATTGTTGTAGAACAGCTTTGACTTGTTCAATGCTTACAGATAAAAACAGAATTTTTAGCTTTAGTCTAAGTTTTAGTCTCAGCACATGGGAATATTCTTAAGTCTACACTGATTATCCTGTGGTGGTTTGACATTAATACATCCTGATACACTACCAAAAGCTACCCAGGCCTTCTTGCCCAACATCAGTCCCCAAACTCACTAATGCTCTTGTGGCTGAATGGGCAAAGCAAATGTTCATATTAATGTCCATGGTTTTGGAAAGGGGTGTTCAAAAAGCACATATAGATGTGAGGTCAGGTGTCCACTTACTTTTGGCCATATACACTCACCCTCTACTTCATTAGGAACACCTGCACATTCATGCAGCTATTTAATCAGCCAATATGTGGCAGCAGCACAATGCAGAAAAAAAAACCATGCAGATACAGGTCAGTGCTTCAGTTAATGTTCAGAATGGGAAAAAGTGGGATGTCTATGACTTTAACCATGGCATGGTTGTTGTTGCCAGATGGGCTTTTTTTTTTTTTTAGCATTTCAGAAACTGCTGATCTCCTGGGAATTTCACACACAGCAGTCTCTAGAATGTACACATAGTGAAAAAAGAAAAAAAAAACATTGAGTAAGTGACAGTTCTGTAGGTGGTAACACTTTGTTGATAAGAGAGGCCAGAGGAAAATGGCCAGATTGGTTCAAGCTGCCAGGAAGGATATAGTAACTCAAATAAGCACTGTTTTCAACCATGGTGAGCAGAAAAGCATCTCAGCATACACAAAACACTGAACCTTGAGGTGGATGTGCTACAACAGCAGAAGACCACATTAAGTTCCATTCCTGTCAGCCAAGAACAGGAACTGTGCTAACAAGAACTGTGCTATCATGAGCACAGGTTCACCAAACTGTCGCTTTGGATAAAATAGTCACTTTGGATAAAAGTGTCTGCTAAATGAATAAATGTAAATGTAAATGTAAACTGGCCCAAAACCTAGGTGCAATTTAGAATGTTTTTGGGAGGTTAGCGGAAACCAAGGAACAGAGGGAAAACCCACACAGACACCATTCAAATCATGTTTTTATATTTTGGTAGGGACTAAATGTTCCCAAAAAATAAGAGGAATATCTCATAGTTTTGACATTCTGCAGATATTTGGCTGGTTCCCATGATAACAACTGCATTTTTACAACAATTAAATGAGCCAAAAGGTTTTGTTTTTTTTTTGTTACTGTGGCCAGAAGACATACTGGCTGAGCTCACCTTAACAAGGGGCTGACAAGAATTGTGGGTACTGATGGGTAAGAAAAGACAGCATGTGAGTGGTCAGGGAATTTGGTTAAGAATTAGAAGATAAGTAGATAAGGGCTGGACTGAGTCTCACCAGGGACCCAATTACTGGCCCTGCCTGGCCAATAACAGAACCATGAAAAGAAAAGGGAGAAAAAAACTATGAACAAAAGAGGAACAAGACAACAGGCAAGAGGAGAAAGAAAATGTGATAGAAGAGTATTACCTGTTACTAACAAAAGCACAATGATGAGCAGGTAACTTAAACACTCTTTGTACAGGGTTCATACACGGTGCTTGAGCTATTTTTTATCTAGTGGTGTTTAAAAATTTATTGAATTATAAAAAGTCAATAAATACAAAATTTCTAAAAACTTTAGGGTTTATTTTCCATACAACATGAATACAACGAATACAGCCTTTCACTCAAAATATGACACCCTGCCACAGCCCCTCCCCCTCCCGCTATTCACTCAGTCATTGTGACAAAGACAGCTCTGGTCCACTTCTCAGACCCCTTTAGCACCGTTTTTGTGTGTTTTTTTGTTGTTGTTTTTTTTTGTTTTTGTTTTTTTGTTTTTTTTTTTCAAAAAAGCACCTAGCGACAAATCTATTGACGTTTTGGGCAAACCTTGGCAACTTCCCATAGAAGAGAGTGGCCAGTACTGCCCCGCTATCAGGAGGTCCCGCTTTCCCGCTGCAGGTACACTTCTCTCTGCGGCTACACTGTTCAGTGAGTGGCGAAGAGGAGCGGCACATTCATTCGCTTTTAACTTTCTCTCTGAGTGATCATTTTACATGTAAATATAGCTGAAATCACAGCACAGCTGTTGTCTTTAAATTGTATGTATGGTGATGGAAATGGCTTGGAAATGACTGCTGGTTAACATGTAGTCTCTTAATGGGCCCCGTTTCTGTCACTATTTCATTCTCATTCCTTTGTCTGACAACAGAAACTGAAAAAATATGTAAATGAGAACAGCTTAATTGGGAAATCGGCTGTATTAAAATACACTGTGTGAGCACGCAGACTAGTGAATAAATACTAAATGAATATGCTAATTAGCACATGACATCATCTAGTGACATTTAGCAACTTTCCCCGAAAGTTGTTGGCAACAGTGCTCCTGTCACTCACCCAGAGTATACTGACGTTATGGTGAAGATGAAGCAATGTCTCGGAAATTCTAATTTAGTCCAGCATGGCTGGAAAAGGTGCCATATAAATATTGGTTGTGTTTCATTTTATTTCTTTTTTTGGAATTAAAAAAATATATATATAAAGAATATGTTTGAATGACATCTCTTGTGGGGGGCATGGTGGCTTAGTAGTTATTACATTTGCCTCACACCTCCAGGGTTGGTGATTGGATTCCTGCCACTGCCCTGTGTATGCAGAGCTTGCCTGTTCTCCCCTCTTGCTTCAGGGATTTCCTCCAGGTACTCCAGTTTCCTACCCCAGTCTAAAGGCATGTGCAGATTGGTATCTCTAAATTGTCTGTAGTGTGTGAATGTGTGTGTGATTGTGCCCTCAATGGGTTAGCATCCAGAGTATCCCCTGCCTCATGCCCGGAGTCCCCTGGGATAGGCTTCAGGCTCCCCACAACCCTGTGTAGGATAAGTGGTACAGAAAATGCATGGACACCTCTTGTATAGACCTTGAAAACAAAAACATGAATAAATAAATAGTGCTTGAAAAGTCCTTGAAAGTCCTGGAATTTCATTATGAAGAATCTGTACGAACCCTGTCTGTAGATACAGTATGTGTAGGTAGTGCCTGAAGTACAGATTGCTAAAGCAGGCATAAATGTTAACCAAACTGATGCAAAAGGAGATCAACCCACACAGACAGACATACATTATTCATCTATCTGATGCAGGCACTCATGAGTTATTAGTCATCGGGACACACACACATATGGTTTGGGTCCAGTTGTCTCTTTTAGAGAAAATATCACTGCAAACCAATACTAAGTATTGGTTGCTTAGACTAGTCAAATAATACATTTACTAGTCACCACTGTGTTGATGTCAACTAGCCAAGGCTGTGGAAAAAAACACAGTGAGGCAGACAGCAAGTAGGTGTCACCAGATGGTAAAGAAAGCAGGCTAAAATGTACTTTGTTAGTGTGAAAATATTTCAGACTAGATGAAGCCAATTCTATGGTCAAC
>JANDJT010000103.1:14355801-14375208 GCA_024331685.1 Stegophilus panzeri
ACTGCAGTTTTGTCGTCATTCCACATAATAGACATCTTCTTTACGCACAGCATGAAATTGATGTTTTCTTTTGATTGACAGTATATAATCGGCCATGATCATCGGATGTTTTTAAAACTATACTATACTATATGCTTATTTGAACTGTAATGAGAAAAGTAATCAGTGGGAGAAAATGCAGTGAACACACAAACAGAGTTCCTCCATCTGCAATATATATATATATATGTGTGTGTGTGTGTGTGTTTATGTGTGTGTATATATATATATATATATATATATATATATATATATATATATCGCAGATGGAGGAACTCTGTGTGTTCACTGTATTTTCTCCCACTGATTACTTTTCCCATTACAGTTCAAATAAGCAAATGTCTGCAAAAACAACAGACTTGACAGCTTGATTACATTCAACACAGATTAACAAAGTAGCTGCTGTTTAAACACATGTACACATGCTCATACACACAAATGTACATGCAGTACATAGTAAGAATAACATGCAAATTTGTTTGTAAATATAAGCATGCTGGTAGGTAACCTCAATCATTTTCAGGATTGTGCACCATGTTAACGTTCATTACTCAGTTTTATTAATGTGCCTGCAAGCATAACTGTAATTCCAGCAGCACACAGTATACTGTGAGTCAGAAAGTGGTATCAGAGGAAGGGGGAGAACACAGAAAAGCAGATACACAGAGAGACAAATCTAAAAAAAAAAAAAGAGGAGAGAGAAAAGGGACAAGCAAGAGTAAGAGAGACTGAGAATAAGAAGCAAGCAAAAGAAAGAGAGAAAGAGGATATGATAGCAAAGACAAAAACACACAGCATCACAAGAGATAAAATATAGAAGGGCATACAAAATTAGAGAAAATGGAAGTGTGCCAGACCCAAAGAGAATTAGCAGAGACATTAGAGGAAATAAACTGTGTGAGACATAGAAAAAGTAACATTAAGATAAAGTGAATGAAATGTATGTTAAAAGAAAAAAGAAAGAAACAGAAAATCAGATACACAGAGAGAAATTAGGAAAAGAAATTAAAAGACATCCAGAAGGGCCAGACCCTGAAAAAATGAGGATAGAGGGAAAAAATTGAGAAATTATCCATAGAAAAGAGATAGGAAGTCCAATGGAAAATTGAGAGGCAAAAACAGAAAAACAGTGATAATCAGTAGAGAGTATAGAGAGTAGAGAGTGAGAGATTTTGATTTTTTACATATACTTTTATTTGATCATTCACTTATAACAAATTAAAATCAACCACAAACTATTAAAACCAAACCATTACAATAATAGATTAAAATTAAATATTCATCCACAACACAGAAAACTTCTTTATAACACCACTGTAATGCAAATATTTCCAAATCTTTCATTGCTTTATAATATTTAAAATCTACAGTAATTCTGGACTTAATAAGCTTTTTAAACATTAATACAAGGGCCTGACCATGTAGATTAGAGGCAGTGAGAGAGAGGGAGAGAGAGAGAGAGAGAGAGAGAGAGAGAGAGAGAGAGAGAGAGAGAGAGAGAGAAGCATATACAGATTTAAATTAAAGGTGGAGAGTTGTAAAATAAAAGGTCTGTGAGTTGATAGGAAGAGACAGAAAAAGATAGAAAGCGAGAGAGAAAGTGAGGGAGAGATAGGTGGAGCTTGAAAAGCAGTCACATAGACAATCCAGAGAAATAGAGAGAAAAAGGAGAGAGAGAGAGAGAGAGAGAGAGTGAACTGAGATATCAGCTTGCAAACATGCTGTCTACACTGTAATTAAAGAGGTGGTTGCAAAGCAGAGAAGCTGAAAGAAAACCACTAGGAATGTGCAAATCAAATTCTGGATGGATTATAGGTTAGGCCTATGCTGTACTGGCAGCGAGTGTCATGCCACAGACATGTAAATTGCTAGCTAGGCCTGTCACTGAATGCATGTAGGAGAAAGCTATTGTCTTTCACTTGGATTTTTTTACTATCGTACTCCAGTGGCACATAGCCCACATTTGGGCAACCATTAACAATCATGCAGAAAGTCTTGCATGCAGAAGATAACCAGGCATACGGGAGTGTGCAATTATCCAAATTCCAAGCACTTCAATGGTCATTTAGCCAAGAGAAATTAAGAAACTGGCAAACATAAAATAAAAAATTGGCTGGTGTAAAAAGTAGTTTTTTCCACATATTATGTTGGTAACCAGTTCTATCTGCATTTGCATTGGACCCCTTTCCCTGTGTTCTATTTCTGCTTCATACTGGATGAACGTATACTTATTGTCAATCTATGATTCCCCCACTAATGTTAGAGGTTACAGATGACAGCGCAAACTTGTGTTTCTTTGTTAGACAAGGCATTGACGTGGCAGCACATTTTAAAATAGCTCAACCATATGGAACACACGAGACCCACTTCACAGGCATGAGACACATTCTCTGCTTTTCTTTCTTTCTTTTTCCATCTCATATGCTTTCAGGGAAAGAACAGGAGTGGGAGTTTCACCTTGGTCAAATACAGACAGGTGTCTACCCAACCTTCAAAACAAAGTTTAAACACAAAGGGTTTTAGACACACACCAAAATAGAAATCATCACATAAAGGTTGCCAAGCAACTCACGCTAAAAGCTTGAATATAATTTTTTTAATCCATTCTTTTAATCCTCAAATTGGTGGTATTAATAAATTGTTTAATTAGCACCATTATGGAATATTTTAATTTTAGCTTAAGAAACTAATATCTAACTAAATCACAGTA
Organism: Stegophilus panzeri; assembly: GCA_024331685.1. Classification (NCBI taxonomy): domain Eukaryota; kingdom Metazoa; phylum Chordata; class Actinopteri; order Siluriformes; family Trichomycteridae; genus Stegophilus; species Stegophilus panzeri. The sequence goes on from JANDJT010000103.1 coordinate 14,358,551, forward strand.
ATTAATAACTGATTTCACTTAATTACCACCAAACTTCAATTTTGTTTTCTGAGCATGTAAGTGTATATATCCCCTGATCTCTCTTTCTCTTTTTATCCAAAAAGATTAAAGCCCTCAAAGTGAATGAACAGTTCAGAGAGACTAGATCAAAGATATCTTAATGCCTGCTGATCTTGCCACTGGCTGTGTTCCACTTCTTTGCGTGCTGTTTATTTTGCCCAGGCCTTAGTGGGGAAACTTGCCCTGACTCACCTTGCTGGTGTTGTGACCTGGATTACCGGTGCTAATTACACAATGTGTGGTGGTTTTCTAAACACAATGTTGATGTTCATGAGACAATTGGTTTAAATTAGAGCCAAAGAAGCAACCTGGGAGCAACATTGACTGCATAATGAAGGGACACAATCTACTCACAATGTGGCCACAACAATTCACAGATTTTATTGTTCCCTAGAGAATAAACAATAACAATAACAATAATTAATAAAAAAAATAAACAAAACCCTAACCCTAAGTTCTCTGACACACAATGGTTAAAATGGTGATAGAGCCTCTCAGCAATGTTTATTTTCAAATAGTTTTTTTTTTTGTTTTGTTTTGTTTTTTTAATTATTATTATTTATGTATAGTTTTACTCTTTGGTCTAAACTTTAGTCAAGAAATGTTCATATTTTTCAAACGAACATAAGATAAACTAACAAAACAATTGACACAACATTCGCCACAGTTTTTCTTTTGTGTTTAATGTTTTCAGTGAGCCAGTGCAGCCTCCCTTACAAGCTACACATTTAAAGTAAGAAAATATGAAAAACATGACACATGGAAATAAATCCAGTAAATGGAATAAAATATGACAGGGCATGCTGTTACAGGAAAATAATCAATGATTGGGTGGTGTAATATGCCCTTACACAAAGCAGAGCTACCACCACAAAGGTAATTATTTTATAAAAACAGTGCTTCCTGAAGTGTTGTATTTATCTTAAACCACAGCAATTTTCCAACATTTTTTTTTTTTTGTGGCTAACCAATGACATGCCATATGTTTTATGCATTTATAGTTATGTGTAATGTTTTGGAATATTTGGAAAACAGCATTAGCTCATTTTCAAATCAGATAGATCCAAGGTGTAAAACAGTCCTTATAATGTATTTATGTTTCAGAATATTTTGATCACCAATTGTTTGAGATTAAAATGGTTTTAAGTTCTTCACAATGCTGATTTTTTTTAAATCTTGTTTTGTATTATTCATGTCTATAGATATTATTTTTGTTTTTGTATTATTGACAACCATTTTTATCGATAATATTACAGATTTTTTTTTTTTATCCAAAAGCCACTGTCAACAATTATTTCTTCAGTAAATATACAACCCCAATTCCAAAAAAGTTGGGACAGTATGGAAAATGAAAAAAAATAGTCATTTGAAAATACAATTCACCCTGTACTATATTGAAAACATCTGGGTTACGCATGTAACCCTGTTCCCTGAGAAGGAAACGAGACGTTGTGTGAGCTCCATGCTGTGGTAAGTACAGAGAGCCCTTACTGGACACAGTAGGTGCAATTTCTCTTGTTCTAGTGTGAGGAGCGGAGGAGGGCAGAAAGCCTGCAACACTACTGGCTGGGCAGCAGACATAGGCACTTTAGGAATATAATCCGGCCTAGGATATAGGAAGGCCTTGGCTAATCCCGGGGCAAAGTCAAGGCAGGAAGGGGCAACAGAGAGCTTCTAGATCTCCTACTTGCTTAAGAGATGCCAAGGCCAGCAGAAGAGCTACCTTTAACATCAGAAGCTTCACTGAGGCTGACTCTAAGCGCTCAAATGGGGCACATGATGGACCTTCCAGGACCACAGAAAGGTCCCAGGAAGGTATGCGTGGTCTGCAGATGGGCCTCAGCTGCCTAACACCACGCATAAACCTCAAAGTTAGAGGATGTTATGCCACAGAGTCTCCATCAATAGGGGCGTGGCTGGCCAAAATGGTGGCCACGAAGACCCTGATGTAGAAGGAGCTAACCCTGCTGAGAAACATCCTTGTAAGAACTCCAGGACTGTAGCTATTGCGCAGTTCACTGGGTCAAGCTGATGCTTCTCACACCACGAGACAAAAAGTCACCACTTGATTGCATACAGTTTCCTTGTGGATGGTGCTTTAGCATTCAACATGGTCTCTACAACCTCAGTTGCGAGACCAGAATCTATGAGCTGGTGCCCCTCAGGGGCCAGACAGTTTCCATAATTCTGGCCGAGGGTGATAAATCAACCCTCCGGCTTGAGACAGTAGATCCCTGCAGATGGGAATCTCCCAAAGAGTGCCATCCAGCAGGGATATTGTCTCTGAAAACCATATTTGAGAGGGTCAGTAAGGTGCTACTAGCAGCAGACGTAGACAGTCTTGGCAAACTCTCGCTAGAACTTGTGGGAGCAGAGCGATTGGGGGGGTATGTACAGGTGTGACCTGGGCCATGTGTGCACCATGGCGTCCAGCCCCAGTGGTGTGGGAGGAGTGAGGGCAAGCCACAGTGGGCAGTGTGTTGTCTCTTCGGAGGCGAACACATCCACTTCCGCTTGGCCAAACCTCCGCCATATGGACTCCACCACTTGTGGATAGAGCCTCCAATCCCTGGGCCTCTGTCCCTGCCTCAACAGGATGTCTGCCTCCACATTCCCATTGCCCAGAATGTACATTGCACTCACTGACAAAAATTTTCATGTGGCTTAAACAAGGATTTAATGATTGTCCGAGAGACAGTGGGACCAAACCGATCCTGTGGCTCTTAAAATGACTTGGTACAACAAAATGACTTTCTCTAGAGATATCAACTGCAGCACACAACAGTTGCTTTCAGACAATTAAGCATTCTCAAGCTCTGCTAACTGCCAAAAAAGGGTGAGCATAATAAATAATTAGGTTAATAAACTCTCAGAATGTAGGGGAAAACCCGCAAAACTATTTTCCAAAGAATGTTTTTATACCTAGACTTTTTCAGAAAAACTGTTTTTCCAGCTGTCCAATGTTTTTCTTTCAGTGGATACCTTGTTCCCAAGTACAAACTAGTGTTAAAGGAAACATTTCATTTACATCCGAATTTAAGCCAATAAAAGACTCTTGACTAAGGTATTTAATTTAAGTGACTGGTAAATGGAACTAGAAAAGAATGTGAAAGAATACCAGAGAGAGAAGAAAGAAAGATAAAGGGGAATAGGATATAATGATGCTTGAAGGGTCAACCACATGGATTGCTGAAATGTGTCAAGCTTGCTTCTGCCACAGAAAACTCATGAGAAAGCAGACTGTGGATGCCAGTGGCAGGGGCAAATGCCCATATGGGCTACGGCTGTGTGTCTGTGGGAGAAATTGAGAATGAAAAGGGAAAGAGAGTGAACATTCCTTATTAGATAGTTGTATGAATCAGTTCTAATCACATCTTATATGAGTAGCCTCAATGTATTTACAATATGTACACAGATATCAATAATTCTTGTTCTCTTTCTCTTTCCCACAGATTATGTCTTTCTCTAAGTCATTTAATTGATCTTCCTTAAGATTAGAGGCAAAGCTTCAGGCCAGATCCATTAATATGTAATATGAAAGCAAGTGTGAAGAAATGAAACTGAACAACAAAATTAAAAGAAAATATATTTGAAAAACTATTTGTGGCACGTGATAGAAGACTTTTGTTACAACCTGTGATTAGGTCAATGAGGGATGATTGGTTATCATGCTGTGGCCAGGCTATAAAAATTAGTTAGGCAGTAGGAGAAAATAGCAACCTTTGACTCTTCAGTTATAACAATGATGTTAATTAGTCTCCTTGGTGTCCTGGGTACTCTGCCCATCATGCAGGAAAACACGCACTCATTATTAAATATTGTTTAAACTTAAACTTAACCAAATTGAAAGTTTAAGAGAAACACCTATGATAAAGGTCAAACATTTGGTAAAGAAATAGTAATTGTACAAGATATTAATTGTCAATTACTGACAGTGGCCCATTTCTTACTATGTACAAGTTGTTATCATCCTTTTATTCCATCCATTACTGGAAAGGAACCTTCACAAGACTGTAGTTATAGACAGCATAAGACAGCAGTGGTTCTGGCAAGGTAGTGGTAGTCAAGTGGGGCAAGTGGGATTCTAAACAAATAAGTGTCACTGCTGGGTTAAGAACTGTCAATCAAACCAAAAAAGCCAGCCAGTGGTGATTCAGTAGTCAGAAACAAACCACTGATCTAAGACTAATGGATGGTTAACACAAACTGAACATGGCAAAAGATATCAATGTTACAACGTAGCAATGCTTCTGTGCACCAGTAACAGGGCAGTCTAGATAAATGTCTCCTCCATCAATGAGTGTGGTCTTCATTTGTGTATTCCTGATAAATCCTGATGGTGGTAGGGTGCCCTGTTTCTTTACATGGGGTTCTGTGTGCTCTAAGACCTATCACAGTGTATTGGTTTACTCATCATTGAGCAGTGTTATGTTTAATAATAATAATAATAATAATAATAATAATAATAATAATAAGCAGAGCATAGTCAATAATGCTCCAATTTCATCAAAATCATTTGATATGGAGCTGCTGAGAAGCTGATTTCATTATGGCATATCATTTGTATTTGTTGGTGTGATTTTGTGCTTTGGTGAATAGAGTGATGAAATAGCTCTGCACTTCATTTGTCTCCAAATGAATGACAAGAGTAATTGAGTGAGTAATGACAGTGTGACTTTGTGACTTCTTCTGTATTGTTATCTGACAAACTTTTTTCAAAAGCACCACACTGAACAAACAGACATCCAGCAATGTGGTAAAGTGTGGAGAACTGTCTGAACTGTTCCGGGTATCATAAGACCACATCTGCACCTGCACTGCAGTACAGGCTTACAGGAGGACTGCTAGCATTAGAGGGCAATTTGAGACAGGGTCAATTAAACAGGCAACCCAGTGTATTATCATAAGTAACACATGATGTAGAGGAATTCATTCAGTCATTCTCCTTCAATAACCAGTTTATCCTGGTCAGGGTTATGGTGGATCCTGAACCTGTTGTTGTTTTATAGTCAGGGACAAAATTTAGGTTATAACATTTATTTTTCTTTGTCTTTAAAATGGAGTCTGTAATGGATAAGGTTCGTACAGACCTGAAGGAACCTAAACCAGATTTGACAGTGCACAAGAATATAGATACCTTTGTTAGAAAAAAACAACCAACAACAACAACACAAACTCGACAAAAAGTCTTAGTACACTCTTGCAACTGCAAAATCTGAAAAAATCGGTATCTGCACGTCAGCTTTGTTTAATTTCCTGACATGTTCATTGAACTTAGACTTAACTGATATGGAATCACCCCACACCTCCAGTGACCCCAGTTAATAGCTTCATGTTGGAGAAAGAAAGAATGAATATATTATAAGTACAAAGGAATCCACATTTGCAGGCATGTCATGGCATCTAAATTACCCCATATAAAGGACGTGATTGTTTTTTATGAGGGCAGAATTTTATGGCACATCTAAGTGCCCATCCCTCAGCAGCATACCAGAAAAAACACAGCCATTAGAGCCTAAGGGTAAATAATGTTACTCTTTCTTTCACTCTAACATGAACATAGTAGCATTCACACACACATACACTTAGAATGTACAGTAAATTTGAAGAAAATGACATACATTTAGGTTTGATGATAACAGTTCTGTTAAAAGTTCTGTTAAAAACATGAAAAGCTAATACGCTTTTGCGCTGACAGAGGCAGAGCGAAAAAAGCTTTAATGTGCACATAAAAGCATATGTTTCTGTGTGTATCAGTGTGTGTGTGTGTGTGTGTGTGTGTGTGTGTGTGTGAGAGTGTGTGTGTCACCCCCTGATTGGGGCGACACACCATACTGTGCATGTCCTGTTCTTTGAACCTACAGAAGTATCGGAGCTCTTTATTATCTAGAGGTCACAGTGCTGTGGAAGTCTCAGTGCCAGAGTAATGAGTGTGGTGTGCATGACTGTCAATTATTTCAAGTGCAGGCCTGACTCAAACAGGTCAGCACATTACCTTGCACACCCATAAATTCTCAAGAACACACTCTCACTTATTATTTAGATGTTGTGACTAATGAGGTTTGTAACTCTCTCAAAGACTCACTTGTGTTTTTGTTTCTGTTTTAGTGTCTATGTATATACTGTGCACCTTAAAAGAGAGAGACAGAGATGGCTGTAACCATGTAATGTTATTTTATGGCAATTCTGTTGAGCTTCACTAGGGGTCATCTCCAGGTACTGGGTACTTCCTCTACCCATTAAAAGAAGTAGAGCAGCATTTCCTGTAAGGAAGCTGCAGAGGGTGGCTTGCTCTCTGGATACCCCTTTTCTCCTTTCCTGAGAAACTTGAATAGTTTTAAATACAAGGAGATTATTTATGGTACTACAGCTGAAGGGATCTATTAACTCAAAGGACTTTCAGTGGGGATTTTGAACAAGTATGGCGCCTCCACAACCAGAGCTACGATTCAACCTCACCCAAGAACCTGCCCCTAGAGCTATCACTAGGACTAGTACTAGGTCAAACCAAAGTCTGTTGTTAATACTGGTAATGTGAGGGACTGTATATTGAAATTGGGTTTAGGGTGGAGTGCTATTCCACTATGGGGCAAGAAGGATGACAGTAAACAGAGGAGAGTTTCCACTCTTTATATAGAACTTCTCAACAGTGCAGTAACGATACAGCCATTAATGTATTCAGAACTGAAGGTCACAGTATAATGTGTGTGTGGTTTGTTCTGAAATAAAAAAGAATAAACTCTGAGTGTGTCTGATAACAAACGTAAATAATATGCTCTCATATACAGAGTAATACACATATCTCAATCAGAAGCTAAGCAATAATAGGCTCGCTAATGCTAAACATGAACACAGATTCCACAGTGGGATATCATAGATTAACTGCATTATACACAGGTTACACTTCTATTATAAAATTCCAAATATCCTATTACAATGCTAGGATAAGCATATAACACAATATTCACATAATAAAGACATAAAGATGATCTTACAGTCATTTACACATATTCACCTTGTCTGAAATAGTGGAGAACATTAGTGGAATAATGGTGGAGCTCTTCTGGGGTAAACTAAACAGTAGCGCATAGGCTGTCAAAATAAAAGCCTCACAACATACTAATGTCATAATAAAGTAACTACGGCTGGAGTCGGATGAGCTTAGCCACAGGTCGTAGATATAATCAGTCATTCACCTTGTCCTTTGCTGATTGGATGTGACCATCGTCACTAGGAATTAACTCCATGACTCGTCCTACTGTGAGTCAACTACCATCACTACTGCATTCTTGGACAAGTCCTTAGTTTCTCGCAGCCACCTTTTATGGGGCTGAAGGTCAGGTAGGTAATTTCAGGTGTAATAGGACCAGAATTGATGAACAATGGTCTGAGTGTAATGCCATCATCGTTTGGTTAGTGGCTCCGGGGTGTAGATCACTTGGGGAAGAGATACATCTCACTGCCCCATCAAGAGCATGTTAAGGGTGACTGGATCAGAGTCTGCTACATCAGATGAGACATACCCTAGAGGTTTGCTATTCAGAATACCCTCCACTTCTACCAACAAGTTATGGAGGACCTCCTCAGGAATGATCTGACTTCCTACAACAACTTACAGAGCGACCGTTACCAACTTGATCTCACGTTCCCAAGCACTGCTGAAGTGTGGTGTGGCAGGGGAGTTCATTCTGAATATGATCTGGTAGTCAGCCGGCCGCTCGTGTAACTGAGGCTTTATTTCCCAAAAAGCCTCTTATAACTTGGTCTTAGCACCACAAAATTGGTTCCCTAGTCCAAGAAGATATCATAGGGGGTTCTCCGCCAGGCTATGAAACATCTCATAGCAAGCAGAAAGGTATCCATGTCGATGCTGTTGAGGACCTCAAGGTGTGTAGAACAGGTGGTCAAACACTTGAAAATGATGCCCCATTGCTTTTCTGAATGACAGACAACTTTCACTGTGAAGGGCCTGAAGCAGTCAACTCCTGTCGAGAAGAATGGTGGGTGAATTATTTGCAGACAAGCCGAGGGTAGATCTGACATGGGGGTACTATCAGCTTGGCTCTCCACTTCTGCCATCGTTCACACTTTCTCTGGTGTTACTACACCACTTGTCTGCCTCTCAGAACCCAGTAGGAATGACAGAGCTTTGAGAAAACCCTATCTCACCCTGGGTGGAGGAGACATCAACATCTGCAATGAGGAGCTTAGAAACTACATGGTGAGGGTCTAGCACTACTGGGTGGATCTCTGTCTGATTCACACTTTCCAACTTCCTCAGCCATCCTCGCATTCAGATAAGGCCTAATGCCTGATCAAACTCTGGCACAAGTGAGACCAGACGGCTGGAAGGGGACACTAATTTCCCTACCTGCAAGGCCTTTAACTCATCTGGGAAGGACTCCATTTGGGACTGACTCAGTACGAGTGCTTCCACACCTCTGTAGTCAGGGCTCAGTGTGCCTGTGTCTTGAATGGCCACCCCATGAAGAGACTGGTATGTAGCATTCACTAAAGTTTTCCAGGATTTATACTGAGATACGTCAGGAACACATGAACCCTTGAAATTAATAGTCCGACCACAGATTACTGGTTTCCTTATCTCTGTTATGTTGGCTGGCTCCACCACAGTGGGAATAGTTGGCCACAGGTCTGGTGGACAATGAAGAAATGGAGGACCTTAACTCCATCTACTGGGCCATGCCAGCTCAATGTGTGTCTTTCCCCTGGTAATGTCATCCATAGCATTATTGAAAGAATCCACATATCTCCAAGAATGCAGGTCAGTTAATTATTGGATCTCCACAACTCTTGTACCAACAATGACCTTGTACCTGCATGACTCTGAGTATATCCAGGTCAGAACTGTAGTGGAATCCGACCAGAATATGGTCATCTCTATTCTGATAGTCTACTCTTGTAGGAGAAGCTTACCAAGCTGAGTTCCTGTCAAAGCTGTGCAGAGTTCCTATTATGGCATCATTAATTGGTGCTTAGGGGCCACTCGGGATTGGGCCATGACGTACGAGGTATGGATCTTACTGTACTGCTCGACCAGGTAGGCCACTGATCCATACGCCATCTCGGACTGATCACAGAATACATGAAGACTCAATTTCAATGTCTTTGCCTGGAAATCGGAGGGGACGTAACATCGAGGTAACTCAACCTTGATGAGGTCAGGCACTCTCCCAGGCTTTCCACTTCTCGAGGAGTTTAGCTGGAAGGTTTGGGTCATCCCAACTTCTAGGTTTGGCCCAGAGTTTCTGTACTACAGCTTTACTACAGCTGCAACCATAACTCAATGCCCTCCAAACAGGCATCAGAGGATAAGCATATAAAACAATATTCACATAATAAAGACATAAAGATGAACTTACAGTCATTTACGCACATTCACCTTTGAATATTCACCTCTGAATATGTCTGAAATAGCGGAGAAGCATAGCACAATAATGGGAGAGCTCTTCTGGGGTAAACTAAACAGTACCGCATAGGCTGTCAAAATAAAAGCCTCAACTTACTAATGTCATAATAAAGTAACTACGGCTAGGTACATACAAACACTCATAGGGAATTTAGTACAGGTAATGTTGAGCCAATCTCATGGAAACTGTGAAGGATAGTGGACCGGATTGAACTGGCCTTAATCTAACTGACTGTACAGATGTATATATTGGCTAGGGTTTGTTACTGTTTGTCTGCAAACTATGTTTTCTTCTTTTTTGTCACACTACATCCATTAATTTTGAATTCATGGAATATACAGTGCTGTGAAAAAGTATTTGCCTGATTTTTTTCTGTTTTTGTGTATATCGCATACTAAATTGTGTCAGAAATTAAAACAAAATCTAAGATAAAACAAATGCAACCTGAGTAAACATAAAATACAGTTTTTAAATGATAATGTTTTTTTTTTTTTTTTTAAGCAAAACAGTTATCCAGTACCAATTTGGCCTGTGTGAAAATGTATTTGAACCCCATAGATACTAATTCCCCAAATAAATGAAACTGTATTCATAATGGGGTTCAGCTGGACTAGACGCAACCAAGCCTGATTACTGCAAATCCCATTCCATCAACTCAACACTTAAATAGAACTTTTTTCAACAGCATGAAGTTGGTTAAAAGGTACCCACTAACACACTATGCCAAAATTGAAATAAATTCCAGAAATGATGAGGAAGAAGTTGCTTGAAATACATCAGTCTGGGAAGGGTTACAAAGCTATTTCCATTATCTCCAAATGGAAAAACTTGGCATAGTGGTAAACCTTCCCAGAAATGACAGACCCTCCAAAATTCCTCCATGAGCACAGCAAATACTTATCCAGAAAGTCACAAAAGAATCAAGGACAATATCACAGGACTTACTGGCCTCTCTTGCATCAATAAACATCACTGTTCAGGACTCTACTATCAGAAAGACACTGGGCAAAAATAATAGCAATGGTAGAGTGGTGATGTGTTGTGTTCTGCTTATTACACTAGCCCTTTAAGAAGTGGGCACAAGTACACATGCGTGAGGGGGGTGGGGTTTGGAAGAAGAAAGTATGCACGATGTAACGAAAGGTTTAAGAGAGTTCAGTAAAGCTGAGTTTATTACAACTGTCTCTTGATTTATTTGCACAAACAATACAACAAATTAGTGACGAGGATGGCTCTTCTCCCTCTAAATCCACCATCACCATTCCTGGAATGTCTGGGTGAGCCAAAGCTAACTTTCTCTGCTTGGAAGCGGCAATTCGACTACTACTTACTAGCCATCTGTGGTGACATGATTCCAGATGAGCGGAAAAAAGCATTACTAATCCAATGCTTAGGCGTGGAAGGACAATAGCTGTACAATACATTGACACTCAAAAGAGATAAATACAGTGGAACTGTGACTGCATTGACAACATTCCTTCAAACCCAAGGTGGTAGCAGAAAGATACCGTTTCAGACAAAATGCTCAATATGTGGGTGAGTCAATGAATCATTACATAGCGGTTCTATGTGAGCTAGTTACAATTTGTGCGTTCAGTGGATTTGAAAATGAAATGCTACATGACCAACTAATTGAGAAGACATCTATGCCTCGTATTCATGAGAGGTTACTGCTGGAATCTGATTTGACCCTCGATAAAGCACTGGATATTACCAGACAAAATGAAAATGCCATTGCTGAGGATAAGATAATGCTGGATGGAGAGCCTAAATCCATGATTGCAGTGCAACCTAAAACTAGCCAAAATTGAGCAGGGCAACACAAATACACTCAGAAGTCATTTCCTCAGAAGTCATTTCCTCATTTCATTGCTATCATTGTGGCTCTGTCAGTCACATTACAAATTATGCATCTTGCCCCAAACAAACATGCTAAATGCAAATCCTGTGGAAAACTTGGCCATTTTGTTCAAGTGTGCAAATCCAAAGAAAAAAACTGTTAATGAACTTGCTGTGCCAGAAGTTACTGTTCTTAGTATACAACAAAATTCAGCAACACAGGGAAAGCTCTGTTCAGATTACTGCTCAGATGTGCTCTGTTCAGATTCCTGCACAATATAATCAGAGCTGTGGTTTGGACCTGCTTATTGTCACAGGCTCTGCAGTGTCCATTCTTCCTGAATGTGCATACAAGTCAACATTTTCTAAATGCCCTCTCACTTAACCCAAATTACAATTAACGTATTCAAAAGAAAAACTGGCAGTCATTGGATGCCTAAAGGTAGATGTTACTTACCAAATGTAACTGCATCTTCAGAGATTTACATTGTTGAAACAGGAACACCCATTTTGGGAATGGATTTAGTGACAACACTGAACCTGCTGATATCGGGTGGTCGACTTTTTGCCGGAAACTCAACCTACCTGTGCAATACTTCAGTCTAAAGTTCAGTTGGGCAAAAGAGTTCATCCATAAAGTGAAGATCCGGCCAGAGGTAAGGAAAGTCCAACAAAAACTCAAACAATTACCGTTGTCTGTCTGTGATACAGTGTCTGAAGTGTTTCGATACATAGAACAATATGCAATTATAGAGAAAATTGACTCCTCTGAATGGGTATCTCTTATAGTAGTCACCCAAAAGAAAACAGGAGGTATACACATATGTGTAGACTTGCACGAGCTTAATAAGACAGTAGTGGTGGATAGTCACCCACTTCCACTGACTGAGGATATTTTATCCGAACTGAGAGGTGCAGTAATGTTTTCCACTGAAACATGCTTATCATCAAGTTGAACTGTGGAAAGAAAGTAGTGACCTGACCATCTTCGTGACACCTGAAGGGTTGTACAGATATAAAAGGGTACTGTATGGCCTTAGTTTAGCACCTGCAGCCTTCCAGAAAATGATGAGCACCATACTACAAGGTCTAAAAGGTGTACAATGGTATCTTGATGATGTGATCATTTTTGGCTCTACACAACAGGAACATGATAAATATTTAAAAGCTGTGCTGCAGAAAATAGACAAATCTGGATTGAAACTGAACACGATGCAACTTTTGACAGATCAAACTGCATTTCTTAGGTTACACATTATCTCTCTACCCTGATTATACTCCATTTGCAGCAATTCGAAAGGCACCAGCACCAGCACCAGCTGATGCACCCAGCCTGTGCTCTTTCCTTGGCCTCACTGCATGGTACGATAAATTTGTGCTGAACTACGCTACAGTGGTTGAGCCACTCCATGTTCTGCTATGGAAAGACAATTTCATGTGGTCCACCAGTGCTCAAGCCAGTTTTGATAAAGTGAAGTACATGATTGTAAATAGTTCTGCTTTAGCCCTGTTTGACCCCAGACTGCAGACTGTTCTTTCCACAGATGCCTCACATTACGGCTTGGAAGCGGACCTCACTCAAGTCACAGAAAGGGGCACAGAGCAGACTGTTGTGTTTGCATCGTGAAGTATCTGTATCTGAGACAGAGAGGAAATACTCTACTGTAGAAAAGGAAGCCTTAGCATGCATCTGGGCTGCAGAGAAATGGAGAACCTGGCTTTGGGGAAGAAAATTTGTACTCCAAACAGATTATCAAGCTCTCATAACTCTTCTGACGACAAAAGGTAATAACAGAGCTGGCCTCTGGGTTGCAAGATGGTCTGCCAGGTTGCTTGAATTTGATTATGATGTTCAGTATAGGAAAGGAGCCCTTAATCAGGTAGCTGATTGTCTCACAAGACTACCACTCTCTGATACAGCAGAAAACAGTGACAGCATGTGGAGTCTGTGGCAGCGGTACTGACTGATCTCAGTACAGGCTCAAAGGATGACTTCAAAGCTGCATGCCAATGTTCACACAAAGCATCTTCTCAGGGAAATCTGCAGACAACATGACAAGACCTCAGTTACTCATACTGCTTCACTCACAACTGTTCCTCTTCCAGATGGGAAAAGGTGGGCGTGGATATTGTGGGACCCTTGGATATAACTCCACATGACTGTAGATATGCGATCATTCTGGTGGACTAGAAATGGCCACCGGTTGCTTTTTGCTCTAAAGTAGGTACAACTGCTGTAACCACAATGCTTACCTTAGTCTTCAGCAGAGAAGGAAACCCCTGTAAACATGTGTCGGACAATGGGAGCCAGTTTGTCTCTTGTGAGTTCTCAGAATTTCTACAGAAAAGGGAATATCACATCTCAAGTCCTCTGTATACTATCCTTGCTCTAACGGTGAAGTAGAAAGATTCAAGAGTGCTAAAAGACTGCTTACAAACAACTACACTACAGAGACAGTCTTGGAAAACATTTACTTTTCAATTCCTCATGGATTACAGATCCACACCAAATGCCATCACTGGAATTCCTCCATCTAAGCTGCTTCATGGGAGAGAAATGAGAATGAAGCTTCACATAACAAGGTCACCTGATATCAACATGGATGAAAATGACCTGTGTGAAAAGGTGAAAATGAAAAAGAGAAAGGAGTACATAGACAAGAAAAGGAGTGCACTGCAAACCAGGTAAAGAAGTGAGAATAAAGAAACCATGGATGATCAAGAGAGGTGAGTAAAGATACACTAAACCACAGATAGTGAAGGGAAATACAGGACCAAAGACCTACCTGCTGGAGGATGGCAGAAACTGAAATGCCTCATACTTTTCGGCACTTCCAGACTCTACTCCTTTGGCAGACTCAGAAGGAGTACTCCCTTCCATCATCTGAGCATGTGACTGATGACACTACAGTCACATGAATCAATAGACATAGAAACCCTCCTGCATGGATGAAAGACTTTGTGATGTAAAACTGATTTTCTGACCCCAACTTCCTGAAATGTTGGGGTATGCGAAGAAAAGAATTTCACTGTGCTGTGACCAATAAAGACTCATTATAATTATTCATTATTTTGATAAGTACTAAGAAATGTTTGACTTACTTTTTCTTCTTTAAAGGTGATTTTCAAATGTGCCTGTTGTTGAAGATTTAGTATTCACAGAGGACATAGTTTTGTTTTTTAAACAAAAAGGAAAAATGTTGTGTTCTGCTTATTACACTACCCCTTTAAGAAGTGGGCACAAGTATGCATGCAGGGTGGGGTGTGTGGGGGGAATGCACAATGTAACAAAAGGTTGAAAAGAGTTCAGTAAAGCTGAGTTTATTACAACTGTATCTTGATTATTTATTTGCACAACCAGTATAACACAAGGCAAAAACTACTGCTAACCCAGAAGAACATTAAGACTCATCTGAATTTTTGCCAAAACACACATTGATGATCCTCAAACCTTTTGGGTGAATGTTCTGTGGATTGATGAGTCAAAAGAAGAACTGTTTGGAAGACAGGGGTCATGTTATATCTGATATAAAGCAAACACAGAATTCCACAAAAAGAACATCATACCTATAGTCAAGCATGGTGGTGGAAGTGTGATGGTGTAGGGATGCTTTGTTGATTCAGGGTCTGTGCAACTTGCAATAATTGAGGGAAACATATATTCTGCTCTCTACCAGAAAATCCTAAAGGAGAATATTCAGTCTGTAAATTGAAAGTTAAGTGCAACTGGATTATGCAGCAGGACAATGATCCAAAGCCTAGGAGTAAGCCCTAGAACTAAAAGTAAGTGAAAGATTATTTCCAGTTATCAGAAGTGTTTGGTTGCAGTTATTGCTGCTAAAGGTGGCACAACCAGATTTTAAGTTTAAGGAGGCAATTAGATTTTCAGATGGGTGATGTGGTGTTAGGCAGCTTACATTATGGACTTTGCAGTTTATTGCTCTGGCCACATCTGCAGTCCTCATGCCTCCCTGCAGCAGGCCTATGGCATGTTCACCCAGGTGAGCGGACACCCTAGGCATCTTTCTTCTTGTGTTTTTCAGTCAGTAGAAAGGTCTCTTTATTGTTCTAAGTTATTGTAACTGTTACCTTAAAGCGTACCTATATGGTTTTGAAACATGACTAATTTTGTTTTAAAGGTCTCGTACAATAGATTTACAGTGGGGGAAATAATTATTGGACACATCAACATTTTTTTCAGTAAATATATTTTCCATGAGGCTATTCACATGAAATTTTCATCAGACATCAGTATTAACTCAAGAAATCCAGAAAGAATTCACAACATTAAAGTCCATAAATAAAGATATGTGTAATAAGGGATAGCCTTTTTTTGTACTCCATGTAGATCAGAAACCATTGAAATCCTTGTAAAATGTAAACTTCATTGTGCTTTTTATCCAGAAAACCCACAGCTCCCCTGTTTACTTGTATTTGTTTATAGGGCAGTCTTGCCCGGAGCAATATGGGGGACACATAGACGTGAATGCTTATGTGCACAGGCGCAGTGTTCCCTTTCAAAGGGAACTTCGAGGTTGCATTTAGCATAACACTATGGGAGCGCCTCTCGCGCGTGACCGGCATCTGAAGCTTGTGTAAAATCATGCCTATTTATAGGCCTGCCATCATCAAGTCATGTGGAAATTAAGCGCGTTGCGTGATATAAATATGGCAGCTGTGAACCTTGCCATCAGCCTTTAATATCTTCAGCGAAAGACTGCATGTCAGTTGTTTGTGTAAAGAAACAAAAAGACGCTTAATTTCCTCGCTATCTTTTCTCAAAATCTAAGAACTTCTCTAGCCCTTTAAAAAAAAAAAGAGAAGAAGAAGAAAAAAAAGGAATGAGCAAGAGAGAAAAATATGAGTGAGAGAATTCAGTTAGTGTGTTACGGCTTGCTCCCGTTTCATCATGGGGAATAGTGCACACTTTCTGAGTGAAGTGTCTAGGGATGTATCATGCGATGGCAGCCTCGAGAGGCTGCGCATGGTAATGCCTACATCAAGCAGCTCGGCTCGCGACTCGCGCTCTTCTCGGAAGCCGAAGCGAGTTGGGTTTCAGAGTCTCGCGGATCTGAGCCGGCCGCTGCCGAAGCAGCTAGCCGTCTCAGGTTCGGGGGATCTCTTATGGATCCGGAAAAGGAGCCGGAGACAAGCACTGCTCTACCTCTTCTCTGTCTTCCGGGTTCGGCTCTCTGCTGGATTTTGGAGCCCGCGTCACGGCGACTCCTTCCGCTATGGAAAGCCAAAGGGGAAAACACACACACACACACACACACACACACACACACACAAAAATAATAGTAATAATTCCTCTCTGACTCCGAGGAGCCA
>JANDJT010000103.1:14375308-14391371 GCA_024331685.1 Stegophilus panzeri
CCATAGTGTTATGCTAAACGCAACGTCGAAGTTCCCTTTGAAAGGGAACATCTGGGTTACGCATGTAACCCTGTTCCTTGAGAAGGGAACGAGACATTTGTCATACCAGGGCAGACCTGTGAATTGCGTCTTTGCTTCAGATAATAGAGGCTGATGGCACGGTTCACAGGTGCCATATTTATATCACACGATGCGCTTAATTGCCACTTCACTTGATCATGGCAGGCCTATAAATAGGAATGATTTTACACAAGCTTTAGATACCGGTCACACGCGAGAGGCGCTCCCATAGTGTTATGCTAAACGCAACATCTCATTCCCTTCTCAGGGAACAGGTTTACATGCGTAACCCAGACGTTTCTTTACAAAGTGACAAATCACCAACTACTGGCCTGGCATGCATAATACAGCATTTTATAGTCACTTTTGCGGATCAGTGTGAATGGGGATCATTTTGACAACATTGTCGTCTGTATGTGAAACTTTTCAAAAACGCAAAGGAAAAACTTTTCCGTACATCGTTGGCGTACAAACATACCCTGAGATTGCATGAGATAGCCTGCAACAGTCAGGTGATTATGCAAACGTTTCCTTTTAGACACAGATTTGGACACAGAGGCACTGCCAGTTTAGTGCAGACTAGGACTGAGCTGGGACATCAGGATACGTTCACCTTGCATATAACCATTGGAGACAGGCTTTTTATGTGCAGAGGAGTTCTTGCTACAGTTAACAGTTTGGTCTTGGTCCCACAGTTTTTTAAGATTTTCCACATGGTGCTCTCTCATTCAAGCTTTAGCTTCACTTATCTATGTAGTTCAGTCCTTCCAGGGGAAAGAGGAATATAAAGGTTGGCATCCTTGTGAAAAGTCGTGCATCCTTGAACTTGTATTTCAAGCAAAGTCTCTCATCATTGAAAGTCTGCAAAGAGAAGCTTACAAGGTTGAGTTGTCCTGTCTGCAGAATGGACAGAACATCTCAAGAGGCAGCTGTCTTTGGAAACAGAATCCATTTATCGATTCTGATGGCCTCATGAGAATCAGTGGTCAGCTGATGAAGCCTTCACCCCATGGAGTGGAGAAACAACCACTGATCATTCCTGGCTGAAGTTATACAGCTACTCTCCTCATACACTACAATCATGAGATAGTCAAAAATCAAGGTGGAATCATCACTGAGATTTCTTTGTGCACATAAGGTATTTTGTTGGTGCTTAAAGACAGATTAACAGTTTTCTTCACAAATGTGTAGCATGTAGTATGCTGTGGGGTAGGGCACGTGTGGAGAGGATGGCAGACCTGTCATATGATCGCTTGAGCACAGAACTGCCCATTACTTAAACTGGGATAATTGTGTTTGGTCCCTGGAGTATAACCTCTTGCTGCACTCGTGGAAGTCAAGCCAATAGCAAGAGCTGGGTATTCATCTTTACATGCATACATGTATACATGATCCACATACTGTAGAACTCATAGAGTCCATGGAAGCATGAATCTTTAACAATGCATCTTTAACATGAATCTTTAACAATGCATCTTTAACATGAATCTTTAACAATGCACTGCCTTTTTGTGTTACATGGAGTTGCAAAGCAAATCCTCTCATTGCAGAACAAATTTTAAAGGGGCATGAAAGGAACTGAAGAACTCCTTTGACTCAATGCTTTCTCAAGTACCATCATCATGCCTCTCTTATGAGATGCTGCCTACACTCATGGCAGATGTATGAGCCATATGGTTGTATGAGCCTACAGGTTCATGGGGAACCTGTAGGATAAGTGTTACCTATCCCAGGGAGCATGGAGCACAAGGTGGGGTACCAACCCATAGCAGGGCACAATCACATACACATGTACATATTACGGACACTTTGGACAATGCCAATCAGCATGGATGGGGTACCAACCCATAGCAGGGCACAATCACATACACATGTACATATTACAGACACTTTGGACAATGCCAATCAGCCTACAATGCATGTCTTTGGACTGGGGGAGGAAACTGGAATACCCAGAGGAAAACCCCGCAGCAAGGGGGGAGAACATGCAAACTCTGCACACACAGGGAATCGAACCCCAACTCTGGTGGTGTGAGGTGAATGTGCTAACCACTAAGCCATCATGTGCCCTCAATGCAAGACATCTTATACCAATCTCTACAGATCTGATTTAACTTACATTCTCACATTTTGAGGCTGGAGGAGGAGAGGATACGTAGTGATTTTGCAGAGCTGCAACACAGACCCAATATCAAAGAAGGTAATGTGGTCCTGCTCAAGGATAGCCACATGAAACATAATGAGTGGCCCATGGTAGTTGCTACAAATGCCCATACAGCAAGAAAGTTCAGAAAGATGGAACTTGCTGCATATAGGCCTGCATAGCCACAGACCGGTCACAGTGCGCCATGCTGAACTTTGTCCACCACTGAAAGCACCTAAAATGCACTTGTGAGCATCAGAACTGGACCATGGATCAATGCAAGAATGTGGCCTGGTCTGATGAATCACGTTTTCTTTTACATGATGTGGACATCCGGATGTGGTTTCATCACTTACATGGCAAGCCAGTGGAGGCAGTATGATGGGAAACCTTGGGTTCTGGCACTCATTTGGATGTTAATTTGACATATGGTCAACGGCTAACAAACTGGTGCAGAGCCAACAACCTGTCTCTGAATGTGGACAAAACAAAAGAGATGGTTGTTGGCTTCAGAAGAGCATGGAGCAACCACTCTCTGCTGAACATCGATGGCTCCTCCCTGGAGATTGTCAAGAGCACCAAATTCCTTGGTGTTCACCTGGCAGAGAACCTCACCTGGTCTCTCAACACCAGCTCCATAACCGAGAAAGCCCACAGCATTTCTACTTTGTGCGAAGGCTGAAAAATGCTCTCAATGGCCATATGAACCATTGAGAGCATCCTGAGTAGCTGCATCACTGCCTGGTTTGGAAACTGCACAGTATTGAATCGCAAGATCCTACAGCGGATTGTGAGGACAGCTGAGATCAATGATGATATCATCATTGTCTCTCTTCCCTTCATCATAGACATTTACACCAAACTCTCATCCACAAAGCCACCAGCATGGTGGATGACCCCACACACCCTCACAAAAACTATTCACCCTCCTGCCGTCTGGAAAAGGTACCGAAGCATTCAGGCCATTCATACTGTGTAACAGCGTCTTTCCCCAAGCCATCAGACTGCTCAATACACAGTGGCTGAACTGACAGATGCACACACATGTGCACACACACACACACACTCTCTCTCACACACACACACACACACACACAGAAACACTGAACTGAATACCATCCCACCCCCCTTGCAATTGTTGCACATTTCTGTACTGACAACCTGTATTTTTGCTGCTACTGTACTTTGTCCATTGACCTGTTTTTGTATTTACTGTACTGTCTTGTGGTGTTTGCACACGTTTGCACATGCATTTTATGTAGAATGTGTAGGTCTTATTTAGTTCTGTATCGTCACATGTGGTTAGTGTGTTGTTTTATGTAGCACCATGGTCCTGGAGGAACGTTGTTTCATTTCACTGTGTACTGTACCAGCTGTATATGGTTGAAATGACAATAAAAAGCCACTTGACTTGACACTTGCCTTGATTTGACCTAAACATTGTTGCAGACTAAGTACACCCGTTCATGGCAATGGTATTCCCTAATGGCGGTGGCCTCTTTCATCTGGATAATGTACCCTGCCACACTGCAAAAACTGTTCAGTTATGGTTTGAGGAACATGCCAGACCTCAATCCATCCAAGCATCTGTGGTATGTGCTGGACAGAAAAGTCCAATCCATGGAGGCTCCACCTTGCAACTTCAGGACTTAAATGATCTGCTGCTAATGTCTTGGTGCCAAATACCACAGCAAACCTTAAGAGGTCCGTTGGAGTCAATCCCTTTATGGGTCAGGGCTGTTTTCGTGGCACAAGGGGAACTTACACAATTTTAGGCAGGTGGTTTACAAGCTGGGCCGGATAATACAATGGGCATTATGGGCACGGGCCCAGGGACCCGTGCGCATTCTGGGCCCAAGCGAGGGGAAGAAATTTTTTTTTCATTTCTTTTCTTTTCTTTATTACATTGCCAAAAATGGAGGGCAATGTCTGGTTGGGCCACACAAGATTGAAAATGACACACACCACTTAAAGTCTACAGTAACATAGGCCATAGGGAGCGTGGTGCCTGAATGTAGCTTTTGACATGTTCAACCCGAGTTCGAATCCGCCTTTGCCAAACTCGCTCTTCTCCCTTTTCCCATCACATATCAGATCGGACAGGCAATAAAAATGTAGAAAATATTTGAAAAGTGGAAATAAAGTGCCTAATGACTGTTTAATAATAAAGTTTTTATCGGTTAGAGGTAGGTATAGGGAGGGCTTTATTGTCCCAATAAGGTGGCATCAATTTAATAATTTTAATAAGTATAGTCATTTACACTCTGTTATTACTGCATCCTGTTAATGTACAACAATACTGAGGTGCAAATAGTGTCTGCCATTATTTATAAGTATAAATAGCATCTAACAACTATTTGCACTTATTGCAAAGAGCTGCTACTTTTATAGAGTGTAAATAGCATATCGCTAAGAAAATGCTATACTTTTCATGCTATCAAGACCATCTATTGCTATTTGCACTTAGTGCAAATAGCCACTGCCTTCAGATAATGACACCATGTATAACCAATAAAAAGCATGCTGATATTTTAAAAATCTAAACAGAATATATATATATATATATGATATAGTTGGTCAAGCGCAAGTATGGAAAGCCCGTGCTGTTTTCAAATAACCAAGTGTTGAATCGAGCAGACTGTGGGTGTAGTCGTCATAGTTCAAAATGAGTGAGAGAAGTGGTTGTAGTAAACACAAACAAAAAAGAGAAAAAGAGGAGAGGGAGATGTTTTATTAAGACATGTGCCATATATTCAAACATTCTTCAAACAGAGCCAGAAGGAGAACCAGGGTGAAGAATTTGTGGAAGATGATGAGCAAGCTAACCAGGGACTGGAGGAGGCAATGTTAGCAGTGTAGCAGTGCTTTTTACAGCCTACAAGACATTGTGCCCAGGGGCCTCTGAATTCTTACTCTGGGCCTGCTTATAAGTGTGTTTGTTTACAAGTATGTTTGTTATTTGTACCAAAAGCCACTGTGCATCAAGCACATATTGTTTTGCGGTTTTGCATAAAAAAGAGAAAAGAGATGAAAGAGGATAAAATTTCTACAGTAACATGAAACAACTAGTATCTTCATTCATCCCTTTCTTCATTTCTATCTGTCAGCTAGTGTAGAGAGATACACACTTGGGTAACAGCATAGACATAGTAAAGAGGCAATTTGCAATTTTCAGAGGTAACTGCTATCTGCAAAGTGAATTGCAACTGCAATAAAAACCGTTTGCACAAAGCCTTTCACTTTCCCTTTACTGACCCCAACTACTCAAACAATGTATGCCTTGTGGGTTGCCTTTTTGGGAAAAGGGGCAAACCTAATTAGCTCTCTTTCAACTGGGGATGGTGCTGAAAATGATCAGGGATTTGCCCCAGGAGGAAATTAGTGTGTCAATGAAGGCATGAATGGTGTCATGTGATGGACTGGCATTATACCAAGTGTTCCTGGGATAAGCTCCATGTCTATGGTGACCCAGAACAGAATCAATTGGTTATTTGAGCTGCACAGTGGTTTCTGTATTATTGTTTTCTGTCCAAAATTTAGTACATGAGTGTTAGAGATGAATGCATGTGAAAGCAGGATGAGTGTTTTTGGCTAATGGAACAGCTGGAGTGATGATCTCATACAGTGAGAGACAGATGCATGGACAAGGACACAGACACTTTGTGTGTCATTGCTCAAGAGAGGGCAGCAAAAAGGGTCCACATAAACAAAATAGGCTAGTCCACAAACACACACACACACACACACACACACACACACACACTTTCAGAATTCAACAGACAGACCATCATATTTATTTTGCAAACCAGCCTTTAGTGTGTTTCACCACAAGGCATCAACACCACTATAACACAGTCCAAGCAAAGCTAGGCTTCTGATTTTCAGCTCTAAATTCATTGGTAATATGCATTCCATTTAATAGTGAGCTTTTTCAACCTTTGCATGATATGAAGCATTGCTATACTAGAAATAATGTATTTTCTGGTTCTGTGTTTTATAGGTCTAGGCCACATTTTTGCTTAGGATTCCAGCAAACTAGTATATTTCAGGCTTGGATTTGCTTGGTGCATGGATTGCCAAATCTTCCAAAACAGTTGGAATGGTTATTTGGCACAAATGTGGTTGTAACACACAGGTTCCAAGTGAAAAAAATCTGCAAAGGTACAGTGCCAGCTGTCATGGTTGGCACTTCCATCCTGGCATATTAAACCCCTATGCCCAGTCTCTTACACAACCACACCCACACACACTTACACATCTACTTTACTGTAGATCTAAATGATATTACTGGCTCTGTAGCGGACCAACCAGACAGGAAAAGAAAAACTAATAATTTCTCAAAACTCAGAACGTCAGTGTTGTCAGATATTGAGGCAGTCAGATTGATCATATTTAAATGTCACCTGTGTGTAGTTTGTTTTATTTGCAGTTCCAATATTGTCAGCTGGTACAATAACTAGACCAATTCTGTCATCTGGTGGCAATGCATAATATTGCACATTCACTCCAAAATACTGCATTACTAACCTTGAAGGAAAAATGTACACTGAATGAGTTGAAATACGGTGGGCTCCAAACTTTTGAGACCACTAGTGAAAATATCTATTTTCAAAACAGAGGTAGAAAATTTCAAAATTTTCAATTTTCTAAAGTTTCTATTTTGCATTCTTTACAACAATTTTCAATAAACCTTATATTATTGATAACAACTTGAGTGAAAAGTAGAATCTTTTAAATATTTACATTAATTTCAGAGTTTCTTAGTATTTGATGTGTCCCCT
This sequence comes from Stegophilus panzeri, assembly GCA_024331685.1. Lineage (NCBI taxonomy): Eukaryota > Metazoa > Chordata > Actinopteri > Siluriformes > Trichomycteridae > Stegophilus > Stegophilus panzeri. Next base: position 14,382,293 of record JANDJT010000103.1, read on the forward strand.
TTTTGCTTTAATAACAGTGTGCATTCGAGCTGGCACGGAGCTTGACTCCAGTCAGCCAGGATTATGGGGTCACTGTAGAATAAAAGACTTAATTTTCCTGTAGTTAATTTTAATTGAGTACAGAAATGGGCAATTTCATTCTCAATGCATTGCATGAAGTGTAATCTTGTACTTAATAGTACTGTACTTGGCACATACAGCCTCTACTACTTCATTCCTCTTTTCTTTTCATCAGAAAATTGATTACTGTAAAGGAATACTTTTTGTATTGATCCATTAAAATTAATCAAAGGGAGATTAGATATTTTATTCTATTTGAAAAGTCTTTGGTTAAGAATAAGTAATTTGCTCCTTCCCCAGTGGGCCTCTATTAGCTCTTGAAGTAGTTCCTTTTTTTTTTTTTTTTTTTATCACTATGTGCAATAATAACTCTGTGGAAGCTAAATGGGGCAGTGAACTTTTAGTAAATTTTGTTTGAACCCACACATTTTTCAAGTGATCAAAAATATAGGAACATCTGACTGATAGGAGTTTTTTGTTGCCCAAGATTCCCTGTCAGATTGATCATTTAAACAATTAATACCTCTGAAAGTCTTCTGAGTAGACACTACTCTACTCTTCGGTTTTGCCTTTAAAGACTGTATATGTTGTTACAAAGATAAACCAACATGAAGAACAGAGAACTTTCAATGTGGGAAAAGTAAGCCATTTTGAAGTGGAGAAAAGAGGGAAAATCAAGTTCCCTTTCAAAGGGAACGAGACGTTGCATTAGCTTAACACTGTGGGAAGTGCCCTCGCATGTGACCGGTATCTGAAGCTTGTGAAACATCATGCCTATTTATAGGCCTGCCGTGATCAGGTGATGTGGTAATTAAGCATGTCGCGTGATATATAAACAACACCTGTGAACTACGCCATCAGCCTTATTATCTTCAGCAAGACTGCATGTCGGTTGTTTGTGTAATGAAAACAAAAAGATGCTTCATTTCCTGTCTATCTTTTCTCAAAATCTCTGGACTTTTCTATCCCTTTAAAAAAAAGAGAAGGAAAAAAAAGAATGAGCGAGAGAGAAAAGAATGAGTGAGAGAATTCAGGAAGTGTGTTACGCCTTGCTCCAGTTTCATCACGGGGATGACTGCACACTTTCTGTGTGAAGTGTCTAGGGATGGAGCACGCCACAGCAGCCCTGGAGAGGTCTGACTGGGTGCATTGTGAATGCCTTACATTAGACAGCTCCGCTCGTGACTCGCTCTCTTCTCGGAAGCCGAAGCGAGTTGGGTTTCAGAGCCTTGTGGATCTGCGCCGGCCACTGCCAAGACCGTCTCAGGTCCGGGGGATCTCGTATGGATCTAGAGCAGGAACCGGATACAAGTGCTGCTCTATCTCTTGCTCTGTCTTTCGGGTCGGGCTCTCCGCTGGATTTTGGAGCTCGTGTCGCACTCCTCCTTCCGCTATGGAAAGCCCAAAAAAAAAAAATAATAATAAAATAATTAATAATAATAATAAATAAATAATAACATCATGCCTATTTATAGGCCTGCCGTGATCAGGTGGCATGGCAATTAAGTGCATCATGTGATATATAAATGACACCTGTGAACCACGCCGTCAGCCTCTATTATCTGAAGCGAAGACGCAATTCACAGGCATGACCCATTATAAGCTAGGTACGCAACATCTCGTTCCCTTCTCAGGGAACAGGGTTACATGTGGAACCCAGACATTCTCTTTCAAAGGGAACTCCATGTTGTGTTAGCTGAACGCTGTGGGAACAAGAATACCCACTCTGTCATACTGACGGTATGGCCTGTTCAAAAAGATCTGAGCCCAAGGGTCACTGCAAGACACTCGAGCCAGGGCCGGAATGTATATCCAGGCTCTAAAATCGAATGAATGTGTGTGGCGTAGAACACCCCGCCACAGCACACACATCCTGTAAGGATACCCCTTTGGACAAAGCATTCGAGGAGGCGACCCTCCTAGTGGAATGAGCCTTTATTCCCAAAGGCATAGTGAGACCGCGTGTCTCATAAGCGATAGCAATTGCTTCCACTATCCAAATAGAGATGCGCTGCATCGACACCGCATCACTTCTATTGTCACCGCCAAAACCGATCAGCAGCCGCTCTGACTTACGCCACTGGCTGGAGCGGTGGACGTAAGTACAGAGAGCCCTTACTGGAGATAGTCAGTGCAATTTCTCTTGTTCCGGTATGAGGAATGGAGGAGGGCAGAAAGCCTGCAACACTACTGGCTGGGGCAGCAGATGTAGACACTTTAAGAATATAATCCGGCCTAGGATACAGGAAGGCCTTGGCTAATCCAAGGGTAAAGTCAAGGCAGGAAGGGGCAACAGAGAGCTTGTAGATCTCCTACTCACTTGAGAGATGTCAGGGCCAAAGGAAAAGCTACTTTTAGAATCAGAAGCTTCTCAGAGGCTGACTCTAAGGGCTCAAATGTGGCACCTGACAGACCTTCCAGGACCACAGAAAGGTCCCAGGAAGGTATGCGTGGTCTGCAGATGGGCCTCAGTCACTTGACACCATTCATAAACCTTGAAGTTAGAGGATGTTTCCCCAGAGAGGCTCCATCAATTGGGGCATGGCTGGCCTAAATTGCAGCCACGTAGACCCTGATTGTAGGAGCCAACCCCACTGAGGAACATTTCCATAGTTCTGGCGGAGGGTGATAAATCAGTCCTAGAGTGTGACCCAAGGCTAGAAACCTGGAACACTTCCAAATTCTCAGAGCACGTAGGCATCTCTGAGTGACACTGATTGCTCTCAGAGGTGTCGCCCTCGGACGAAACCCCCAGCTTTTCAGCCAACACTGAAATGTTCTCCTGTGCAATAGGCCTAATGGTATGCCGTTGGCTGCTGCTGCCATGAGCTCCAACAGTATCTCATAGAAACTGGAGGGGATGCCAAGATCCAGCTTTACCTTGCTCAATATTGATATGATTGACCCTACACCTGTTGGGGATAGAAACACCCTCATCATAGTAGAATCCTTATAACACCTAGAAAAGTTGTCCACTGCACTGGAGAAAGTATACTTTTCTGAGGTTCAACCTGAGTCCCAAGCTCTTCATGTGGGTGAGAACAACATCTCGATGTTGAACCGCCCAGTCCATGGATCGTGCTAGAATTAACCAGTCGTCCAGTTAGTTTAGTACACAGATGCCCTGCAGTCACAATGGAGCAAGAATGACATCCATGTACTTTGTGAAGGTGCGAGGGGATTAAGCTAGCCCAAAGGGAAGAATCCAATATTGGTATGTGTTGCCTCCAAACGCAAACCTCAAAAACTTCCTGACTGGGCAATATTTCCAAAATGTGGAAATATGCACCTTTTAGATCTATCGTCACAAACCAGTCCTCAAACTGAATCTGTGGAAAGATAAGTTTGGGCGTCAGCATCTTGAACCTGTATGTCCGAAGAGTACAGTTCAGATGATGCAGATCTAAAATTGGTCGCATACTCCCCTCTTTTTTGTGGACCAGGGTATAATGGCTGTAGAAACCTCCCTCCCTCAGGGAATGGGGTACATGTTCTATTTCCCCCTTTGTCCAAGAGGGATCTTACTTCCTGCGCTAACATCGGGCTCTGCTCTGTGCTGACTACTGTGGTGAGCACACCTCTGAACCAGGGGGGCGAGTTCTGAACTGGACCTGGTAACCCTTTTCTACGGTAGACAGAACCCATGGAGACACATTTGGCAGTAGTTTCCATGCTGCCAGATGGTCTTTTATTGACATTAACTTTTCCACATTCTATTGGAGGGAAAGCATCAGATTTTTGTTGCCCTGTGACAGCTCACTGACCAGAGAACACTGAAAACCTGGGACAGCCTTGGCTAGGGGAGGCCCTACAGTAGCACTGGAGGCTAACTGCCCTAACAACCTCATGTTCCCTGATATGTCCCTCCATGGCCCCTCAGGACTGCTCCTCCTTTGTCTGCTTGGCCTTTCTGACCATTCTCAGATCAGGCCTCCTAGCAGGTTCCCGACTAGCAGTTCCCCTGGCTGTCTGGGGGGGTTGTCTGCCGTTCTCACCTTCTGTGCCTCCCTCGCACTAGTGCTGGCCCAGACTCCACTCGTGGATGACCGGGTGAACTCGGCACAACAGGGAAGGAACTGGCTGAATGGCGCTGTCTGTCAAGCTCACTCAGCAGGTCTGTTTGGTAGGCCTGCAACACTGCCATTGTCTGCAGTGACCCATAAGCAAGACCCACTACTGCATAGCCCTTGCCCACCAATGCCACGGTGGCCTTACATGGCTTGGATGGCAAAGCTGACCCCCCTAAATTACCTGCTGTCGATGGAGAGAGATAGCTCGCAAGTGCCTCCTCCACCTTCAGTATAGCTAAATGGCCATGCTGTTCAATCTGACATCACGAGGTTATAAATATGGCTTATGCATGGTTTTCCCCCAGAAGCATGATATTTTGTCATGCACTTCTGGAAAAAAAGGAAGTTTTCTGCAGTGTGAGGGATTTATTTTCACTGGAGAGAAAAAAGCAGCCTTATCCAGCCTTAGTAATTACTTCAAGAAGCTCTTTATATGCTAGTCTCCATTTTTAGCACACACTTCTGGCTCCTCGGAGTCAGAGATGAAATTTTTTTTGTGTGTGTGAGTGTGTGTGTGTATTTTTTATTTTTTTTGGCTTTCCATAGCGTAAGGAGGAGTCGCGACGTAGGCTCCAAAATCCAGCAGAGAGCCAGACCCGGAAGACAGAGCAAGAGATAGAGCAGCGCTCGTCTCTGGCTCCTCTTCCAGATCCAAACGAGATCCCCAGGACCTGAGGCAGCTGGCTGCCTCGGCAGCGGCCAGCCCAGATCCACGAGGCTCTGAAACCCAACTCGGTTCGGCCGAGAAGAGAACAAGTCACGAGCGAAGTTCACAGTGCACACAGTCAGACCTCTCGAGGGCTGCCCTGGCATGCTCCACCCATAGGCACTTCACACAGAAAGTGTGTCAGTCCTCCCCATGATTAAATGGGAGCAAGGTGTAACACACTTCCTGAATTCTCTCACTCATACTTTTCTCCTTTTTTAAGGGACAGAAAAGAAAAGAGATTTATCTTTTTTGGAAAAGATAGAAAGATAAAAGATAATCGCTGATAATAATAAGTCTGATGGCGCGGTTCACAGGTGTCATTTATATATCACACAAAGCACTTAATTACCACATCACCTGATCACAGCAGGCCTATAAATAGGCATACACGAGCTACAGATACCGGTCACACACGAGGGCGCTTCCCACAGCATTCAGCTAACCCAACATGGAGTTCCTTTTGAAAGGGAACAAAAGTAGCTGATGACAGAAACATTGTGAGGGCTGTGAAGAAAAACCCAAAAAACAACAGTCAGTGACCTCACCAACAACCTCCACAGGGTAGGGGTGAAGGTATCACAATCTACCGTTTGAGAAATATATAGTGGCCATACTACAATATACGAACAGCTCATCAACAATACGAATCAGTAGGTCTGATTGAATTTTGCTAAGATTTTTATGGACTGAAGAGACCAAGGTTAACTTTTACCAAAGTAATGGAAAGGCCAAAGTGTGGAGAAAGAACAGGTATGCTTTGCATCATGAGCAAATAAGCTTATTGGTCAAGCATGGTGGAGATAGTGTCATAGATTGGGTTTGCATGACTGCTTCTGGAATGGACTCACTAATCTTTATTGATGATGTAACTCATGATGGTAGAAGCAGACTGAATTCAAAAGTCTACAGAAACATTTTGTCTGCCAATGTACAAAGAAATGCATTTGATCTAATTGGGAGGAAGTTCATCATTGTGATGAACTGGCCATGGAGATGGTGTGAGAATCCATGTGCAGGAAGTTTATTGAAACGCACAAGCAAACAATCCAAATCAGCAGGCAGAGAGACGAAGTCGAAGTGCAGGCAGATAGATTCGGTAAACCAAAAGACAGTCTAACCAGGCAAACAAAACAAGGGGAAATCCAAAGAATCAGTAAATCCAAAACACAGGCAATGGTCATAACGTGAAGCAGTAAACAGAAGGCAATGGAGAACAGCTCGGTAATGCAGGTAAACTAACAATTCTTCACAATGGTGTAATGGAAATTTCATGTTATATAGGGTAGCCAACAGGAAGTGAGTGTGACGCACATCTCTGTGATCAGCATTTGGTGAAGGCTCCCTCTGGTGGGTGGATGAATAAGGGGCAGCCCTTCATTACAGAATGCCCCTTTACGAATGCCTCCTGGTGTTCTGCAGTGCGGGAGCCCCCTTGGATATGGTGCTAAGCAGTCAGGGTGTGCTTGGTGGTACTGCTGGATCAGGGATGGGTCCAGTATGTCCTTGGCATCTCTCCTCTGTAGCCCTCCCAGTCCAGCAAGTATTGCATCTGGCCCCTTCTTCGTCTAGAGTCCATGATCTCTCTGACCATATATGCTGGTGCTTCATCGATTTCCAGTGGAGGTGGAGGCTCGGGATCCATGGTCCCAGGGCCAGATGCCGGGTGGACAGGTTTCAGCAAGGATACATGAAAAGACAGAGAGATGTGATAGTTAGCAAGAAGCTCTAATTGGCATGTTACTGGGTTTATTTGTCTGATCATCTTGAATAGTCCCACATACCTTGGATTGAGCTTCCTGCAGGGTAGCTGTAGCTTGAGATCCCTTGTGGACAACCAGACCCTCTGTCCTGGCTGATAATCAAGGTGGGGACATCTCCGCCGGTCAACCTGGATGCGTTGAGCTCAAACTGCTCGCTGCAAGTGGATGTGTGCACTGGTCCACACCCTCGCACTCCTGCTGATCCAATCATTCATTTCTGGAACCGTAGATGGTTCCCTTGACCAAGGGAACATCAGAGGTTGGTAGCCCAACACACATTGGAAAGGGGTAAGTCCTGTAAAGGAATGAATGAGTAAGTTCTGTGCATACTCTGACCATGGTAGGAACTCACTCCATTTATTCTGCTCCTGGCTGCAGTAGGTCCGTAGATATCTGCCAATCTCCTGGTTCAGATGTTCCACCTGTCAATTGACTTGTGGATGATAGCCTGAAGTGAGACTCACGTTGATGTCAAACTGTCTACAGAATGCTTGCCACACCTGGGACATGAACTGTGACCCGTGATCTGTGACGATGTCCTCTGGTAATCCATAGACCCTGAACACTTGGTGAAACAAAGCGTTAGCTGTTTCTATAGCAGTGGGTAAACCTTTGCGAGGAACAAGTCTGCAAGACTTTGAAAAGCAGTCAATGATTATCAGAATCGTGATGAATCCATTGGAGTATGGCAGGTCTATGATGAAATCTATGGACAGGTGGGACCATAGTCTTTGGGATATTGGCAGAGGCTGAAGTAAACCAACTGGCAGTTCCCTAGGTGTTTTAGACTGCGCACATGTTGGACAAGCTTTCACTTAGTGAGTCACATCAGAATTTAGACTGGGCCACCGGTGTGATTGTCCTCTGGATACCAGGGTGTCCTGTGCTCAATGACGTGTGGACCCACTGAATGGTTCAGAGATGTAGGGCCTTAGGAACATAGTGTTTGGTATGGGGGCAGTTGGGTGGTGAAGGTTCATCCTGTTGTGCTCTCTGAATTTCTTCCATGATGTCCCAGCTTATGGGTGCAATGATGACTGTTGGTGGAAGTATGCATTCGGGGTAGGGTTGTGCATGGAGAGGATCATGCCTGTGTGAAAGTGCATCTGCTTTGCTATTTTTGCTTTCTGATTTGCTATTGAATCAGATAAAGAACAATGACCATCGGGCTTGGTGTGGATTCAATATTTTAGCTGCTTTAATATATTCAAGGTTGTTGTGGGCCGTGATGTGGGCCGTGAATGGATGAACTGCCCCTATAACCAGTGGTGCCACTCATTTAATGCCGCCTTCATGGATAACAGTTCCTTGTTCCCCACATCATAGTTACATTCTGCTGAGTTCAGTTTTCTTGAGAAGAATGCATAGGTGTAGAGCTTGCCTGGGGTGCCATGACATTAGGATAAGACTGCTCCGATGCAACAATCAGAGACATCCACCTCAACGATGAAGGGAAGATTTGGATCAATTTTTTTTTTCTGTGCCAGATTCACATAGGCTATCATTGACAGTTGTGTCAAGCAACAGAGATGGAAACTTGAGTCTGCAACTTGGACTCGAGTTCCACTTAAGTTGCAAAATAAATGACTTGGATTCGTGAACAGCTGACTAGAGACTTGACTTGGACTTGAAGACAGCGACTCATGAAAAGCACAAGTCATCTTGGTTTGGCATTCGCGATTCCATTCTTTCTTTACTACCCCACATGACAGCATCAAACACCACATTTTTCTATTCATTCCACATTCATTCATTCCCTATCAGTATGTGTTGCAGCAGCAAATATCACAATTCACCAAGCCAGCATTATTATATACACGTGTGACACATATGAAGGTGTGTGTTCATCAACCACTGGAAAAGTGCTACTATAAATGAATAATAAACAATAACAATATAGCCAAGTCCTACCTTGTGATAATCTTTGTGTCATTTAATTTGAAAAGCAATCAATTAATCTAGAGGGAAGCTGTGGTGTTACACAAGAAATACAAATGTTTCCATGTCCTTTTCATGTTTTTCCCCCCAAGTATTAGCTACCAAATGCATATAATATTCAAGCTTACCAAGTTAAATACACTCTATGCATGACTGCTTCTGTGTTTTGTCTCAGACAGCTCAGTTACATCCGGTACTGTGCCGGAAGTCATTTTCACTATTGGCAATAATTGTGTGAAGATGGCGCGGGACAGTATGACATATTATACACATACACATCACATACACTCGCTGTTTACAAGAGCTTCCCCAGATTACCGTGAATGGCGTTAATTGTGTTGTGAAGCAGTCAGCTGTTACACCCAACAGTAAGAAGGAGAAGGGCTTCAAATTATATATTTTGAGTTACATTACTATAATATTCCCCGCGACCTTGAAGGACAAGTGGTATAGAAGATGGATGGAAGGATATATATACATGTGTGTGTGTGTGTGTGTGTGTGTGTGTATATATATATATATATATATATATAAAAAAATGC
>JANDJT010000103.1:14398244-14417045 GCA_024331685.1 Stegophilus panzeri
CACTGCAACTTTCACTATACAAAAGGAAAAAAAAAAATTGCAATACACAGACAAAACAGTGAATGACCTTAAATATATACATTTATACATATGGTATGCTAATGTTCATTGTGCATTTGATGATGATAAGGCAGAAGAGAAGCATAAGTAATTTTCTTACCAGTCCTAGAAACTGATGTCCAACTGCTATTTAAAAATACCATTAACTGTTATAATCACTTTAAAAGTGCAGTAAAAAGTAAATTTTATGTGGAGCTGGAACTTTAAGTATTAAGTAATATGGGAAGCTTAAACTATGAATTTGCAATCAGAATTCTAACATATTTACTATCAAGATCAGTTTTCAGATGCAGTGACTGTTCTGGAATTTGAAACTTAAAAATAAGTTAGAGTGGATGGACACTTAGCTAGTCCTTTAAGAATGGTAACTTAGTTAGTGAGCATGAACATAAAACATGAAGACTTTACTCATATTAACACCAAGATGAATTCTGCAGTATTACTGAAAATATTTTATGCATATAAATGTTTCCATTGCTTTAAGTAAATTTGAGGTGATGTGAAAATCACATGGACATCTGACCCTACTCTTTTTTTGTTCGTTGGCTTTGATGCAGGGTAACAGCTGAAAGTTTTAAACCTGATGATTTTAAAAGATTGATCTGAAGCCATTTAACAGATAATTAATTCATTTTTATTGAATCTATCGACATCATTTCATGATGATTAAAAGACATATGTGTGTTTTTATGTGTGCACCAGTGGGTTATATTAAAAAGGTTGGGGTTTGGGGGTTTTAAAACTTCACTATGGTCTTCACTATGGAATCATAACTATATACATATTACATTAAGCATAACACTAACATTTAATTTTTCTCTTTCTTCCTCTCTGTGTATGTGTTTAATAACAAGAACATTCCGTGCTGATCAGAAATTGTATTTATCCATTAATGCTTGAGAAGTGCTTCTGTCATGCATTTTACTGACAGGTTGAAGGTTTAGATGTGTGGTATTTAAGTGACATTTAATCTGAGAGAATACGATTAAAAGCAATTATGACTATTGATATGCTTGATCATATGCGTGTGTATGTAAGAGAAAATGTTTTAAGAATATATTAGATATTTGCTGCCGTGAAAAATGGCAGCAGTCTTGGAAGACAATATGGAGCTAGACATAAGCATCCAGGCAGATGAAGATCTTGTGGTTTTATTCATAATTATGTGTATCTTCAACCTCTCAGGTTAAGGTCCATTGCTGTCCCAGGATGAAGATGAGCGTGGTGAAGGAGGGGAGAACTAGATGAGCGCCATTGTTGAGTTTGGGTATAAAGCGTCCAACAGGAGCCTCATGAGGAGGAGATTTCACCACCACCTCAGTGTCAACATTAGAGTCTGTGTTAGCTACACAGAAAAGAGGAGATAATGCGGTTGTTAGATAAATAAGGAGAGACAGAAAATGTGAACAAGAGAAAAAAGGGGGTAGACTGAGTATGCAACTGATAATGAGGGAAGAACAGAAAGAAAAATAGAACACAAAAGAAAGACAAAAGTAAACAAGAGAAAATTCAAGAGTGTGTGACAATTTAGATAGACAGAAAGAAAGAAAAAAGAAAGAAAGAAAAAGATCAAGAAAAATAATTGTAATCATAATTTCTATTACTGTTTTTCTTTTTAGAGTGCACAGTGTTTTGGTATAATTGCAAATTAAAGATGTTTCTTAAATACACTTGTGATTATACACATATTTCTAAGACAAATTAAGCAAACCAAAGTTAAACCTTGAAATTCACTCACTAACCAGTTTGGTATAGATAAAAGCATATTTAATATGGAGCTATTTAGACTGATGGTAAAATGTCATTTGTCACACATGCAAATTCATCCATTTAGGGTGAAAGTCACAAACATTTTCTCATTGGACTTCAAATTAAGAAATGGGGCTATATGTAGACTGAAGAAATTTTAGGATAAAGACTACCAGGCAAGTCTGCTTAATAGCCCCATGCTTTTTGCTTCATAATGTAATGAAAATGAGAACAAAGCTAACCTGCTAAATTATAATGTAACTTCAAATTAACCAGTTAGCTTCATGAAAAGGACAAGAAGAAAAATATTGCAAGTATATAAAATATGTTTTCATTCATGGACATGTATGTGGTCTACCAAAGAAAATCTCCCTCCACCTCTACCTCTACTGTATGTAATGCTTTCTTTTAACCTCATCTCCAGCTAAGATTTTTTTTTCTTCTTTTGATCATCTCAGAGTTTTTCAGCTGGAATGATATAAAGTATGAAAAAAGTGGTCTCTGGTGTATTAGTATGTTCAGCTCAGTAACTGGAAAATTGAAAACAAGTGTTGTCATTGGACAATGAGGGCACCACTAGGGGTACCACTGGGCTTTTATAGGGAGCACAGCACAGGCGATTGCTTTAAGACTACACAGGAAGCCCAGCTTCCCCTAAAATTTAATTAAAAAATGTGGCACTGCAATGTTAAAAAAGTGTCTATATTATTCACCAATCTTGGTGGAATTCAATATTTTAGCAAATGAAATGATCACATATCTCAGAACCATAACATGCTGTTCATTCATTTACTCAAATGAACTTGTTCACTCATTTGTTCACTGCTTTTGGTGAACAGAGCAGCCTATGTGAAAACCTACTATGAAGCCCCTGACACAGAGCTAACAGAAACCAGTGAAGCGTGTGCATCTCTTGATGGTTATTACAGGCTTGTGTACATGTTGTTTCAATGGGACAAAAGATTAATGCTCATTGGACAACAGGCTTTAAACATGTTATTCTGAACCATGCCTGGATGCCTGGCTGCACTGGGTGAGGTTTTGCACAGAAAAATAAAACAAAAACATGTTAATGTTTATTGGAAAGTGAGCTCTTTGTCCTGACTGAATGAATCTCCTTATGATGACTGGTAGACCAAAGTGGTCGAACCTCATAACCAACTGCCAATCACTGAAACAACAGTGAACATGATTGATTTCTCAAAACTTAAACATATTTGTGCCTGTCAGAATCACTTGGAGCCTGCAGTGTTGGTGTAATTTGTAAATGTTGTAAATTAACTGCAAGTATAAAGTTCTGTTTGATTATTTGCATTCATTTCTAAATTTGGTGTTTATAGGTCTAGCTAGTTAGCTGTCACTTCCTTTTTCAGCTAGCAGCTTAGCTGCATTGTGGAATGAAATGGCAGACTCTGCTAATGTTGACCTGATTTTAAAAAAAAAAAATTCTTTTGATGCTCATACTTATTGAGCAGAGACTGAAAATCAGGGGAAGTCAGGGAACAAAAAAGGTTCATAATAGTCCAGTTGTGCTGGACCAGCCACCACTGGAGCACAAGTACATATGTAGTTACATAGCAAGAGTGAAAATCACCACAATTAATTGTGTGTGTATGCCAGACTTGAGTATTTAGTAAAATAGTTTCTACAAGTGCAAGTTGTGCACTGTCTCGTGAACTTAGTGTTATTAGGTGATATCTGGGTCAAAGTTTATAGGAAAAAAAATTGCCACCAATATTTACTCACAGGATTTAGTTGTGTCTTCCCCTGAACCCTGGCAACCATCCTCATCATCACACTCCCCGCTGCTGTCTTCACCACTGCCCAGGTCTCCATATGAATCCATGTGTCCCAGTCCTGGCATGTGCCATTGTATCTCCTAATCACATGCACAATACCACTTATAGCAAAAGTAACAGAATAAATAATGATAAAAATCTGAGCTTTAATTTGAGCTCTTGCCTCCTTTTAGATTAAGCACTGGTCAATTTTCCCTGGTCAACTTTTTTTTTTTCCATTAGTGTTTTTATTATATAACAGCAAAAATAAATGCCATGTAAACTTATAATGCTTTAATTAGACAACAATAACAGTAGTAATTCTAAAGTCCAATCCATAATAATCAGATTTGACCTGTTATTGAAGGACATTGTCAAGTATATAATTTCACATTTGTAAAATCATTTCCTTCAATGAAAGACACTATTAAATCAGAGATTAATTCAATTTTACCATAAGGCCAAATGATCAAAGGCCAAATACTGTTTGGCCCTGATGACGCCCTACACCCCATTCCCGCAAATCACAAACTACACATTTCTTCACTTCACATACTTAAACAGGTTATCCCTCATTCATAATCCTAATTCTTGGACACTTTTTCAAGTCAACTAATTGTCAGTCAATACTGCTTTACATCACACACACGTTAACAGTGCTAGTCAAAACTGTTGATTAGCATTATGCATAGAAAGGGTTAAATACGCAATATGAATAATATGAATTGCAATGCAGTAATATGAATATTAATAGACAAGTTTTCATATACTGTGCAGTGCACTATATCTAGTGCATGTCATTTGAAATTCAGCCATACAAAATATGGCAGAACAATATACAGTGCTGTGAAAAAGTGTTTGCCTCATCCTGATTTCTTCTGTTTTTTTGTTTTTTTTGTGTATATCTCATATTAAATTGATAAGATAAAACAAAGGCAACCTGAGTACACACAAAATACATTTTTTAAATAATGTTATTTATTGAAGCAAAAAAGTTATCCAATACCAACTGGGCCCAAATATATTAAATACCCCAAATAGCCCAAATCTATGAAACTGCATTCATAATGGGGTTCAGCTGGCCTAGACACAACCAGGGTGGATTACGGCCAGCCCTGGTCAATCAAATCAACACTTAAATAGAACTTTTTCAACAGCATGAAGTTAGTTAAAAGGTCTTACCTAGTAACACACTATGCCAAAATTCCAGGAAGAAGATGATGGAAATACATTAGTCTGGGAAGGGTTACAAAGCTATTTCAAAGGCTCTGGGACTCCAAAGAACCATTATCTCAAAATAGAAAAACTAGGCACAGTAGTGAACTTTCCCAGAAGTGGCCAACCTTCCAGAATTCCTCCAAGAGCACAGCAACTACTCATCCAGGAAGGTCACTGTTCATGACTCCACTATCAGAAAGACACTGGGCAAAAATGGCATCCATGGAAGGGTGGTGAGGAGAAAACCACTGCTAACCCAGAAGAACTTTAAGGCTCAAATGAATTTTGCCAAAACACACCTTGATGATCATCAAACCTTTTTGGAGAATGTTCTGTGGACTTATGAGTTGAAAGTGGAACTGTTTGGAAGACAGGGGTCCGTTACATCTGGGATAAACCAAACAGAGAATTCCACAAAAAGAACATAATACCTACGGTCAAGCATGGTGGTAGAAGTGTGATGGTGTGGGGATGCTTTGCTGCTTCAGGGCCTGGGTAACTTGCAATAATTGAGGGAATTCAGCTCACAGTCCATAAGTTGAAATTCAAGCACAACTGAACTTTGGACTAAGGTTGTCTTTGTTTTATGTTGTATTTCATTTGAAGATCTAAAACTATGAGATATATTGTATACAAAAACAGAAGAAATCAGTATGGAGGTAAATACTTTTTCATAGCACTGTAAATGTAACAAGTAAAATTTATTTAAAAATCCACCACACATTTTGCGCTATACTGCAGAAAGGTTCATCTTGTTTAAAACAGAAGTGCTGATAGAGATGAGCTTCTGCTTTTTAATCTTTCCAGAAGCAGTACCAGAAATCTGTAGTGTTTTGAGGTCCGTCACTCTGGCTGAGGTTACTATGGCAGGTAGAAAGCATCATAGCAACAAGACTGCAGTCGTGGAGGAGATTTGGCCAGAGATGCTGAAGGCACTGCAGATTAGGTTTATGTTGTTAACAATGTATTGTGATATAGGGCAGTGCCTTTCAACTTGAACCCTTGGATGGTGGTGTGTCAAATTAAGTCTATGCTAAGGCTCTGGAGAGGTAACTCCATCCAACAGAGACTGTACAGCTTTGTGCGTGGACATGTGCTGTGGATTTGGAAAAAGTCCCATGATCGTTTGCCTTGACTTTTTTTATTGGGAGGTATTGTAGAAGTTGTATCTGGGTCATTACTTTGGGCATGTCCGTCTCTGTATGAGTGCACTGGGTGTTTCTTGACTGCTTTCTTGAGATTGTGTCAAAGCCATTTTAGGTGGATATCAGGATCCATCAAGTGTTTTGTGTCTTGTCTCTTTTCCTGTTTGTGGTATTCAGGGACAAGATATCAAGAGGCAGCTGAGGTTGGTGAAGTGTCCAGTATGTATGGGCTAGAGGTAGCATCCCTCTTATTTAAGAGGTGTTCTGATGGCACCATTAATATGCATCTCCATCATGCAGTCAATCCTTTTGCTGCTGTGTGAAGTGCCAAGGAGCTGGGGTAAAAATCTGCACCTCCAATGTCCAAGTCTATAGTTACCTCATGCTCTCTTCAGGAGAGGAGTGAGTCTAGTGGGGAAAGTTAAGTTGAAGTTTGAAACGTATTGATTGTGGGATTGACAAACAAATTAGGTCAGCAGCAACAATGTTAAAGTCCCTGTATTGGTCTGTGGTGGTAAAGCAATTTTTGGATGAAGCTCTCTGTTTACTGGTCAATCTACATCCCTGTCCTCACATACGGTTGTGGGTAGTGACTGGGAGACAAAAGTTATGAGTACTGGTGGTGGAAATGAGTTTCCTCCAAAGTGTTGCTGGGCTTATCCTCTATGATAGGGTGAGGAACCCAACAATCCAACGGAGGTTTGGAGCTGAGCAACTGCTCCTTCACTTTCAAGGATGCCCACAGTTTAGCTCCTGCTAGAGTTGTATCAGGCACATCACAGTCGATGGAAACCAGGGAGCAGATCCAGGATCTCCTGGAAAGATTATACCTCACAGCTAGCTTGGGGACATGTGGGGATCCCCCAGGTTCATTGGAATTTGATTCTGGGGATATAGAAGCCTGGGCATACTTTCTCAGCCTGTTTCCATCATGACCCCCACCAGGAAAGCTTGAAGGAAAATGAATGTAGTTACCACTTAATAAAGCTTTAGTAGCATTAATAAAGCACTATACTTTAAATTAGAAACAGCCTTGATAGCCCATGAACAATCTGCACAATGTGCTTTAATGCCATTCCTTTTACTAATTTGGAGATGTTGGATACATTCTAGGAGGTGATCAGATGTTTCAGGCCTTTCAAATTGATACACCCTCACAGAGGTGATTCAGCTTGTGTCCTAGAATTATTAGACCATGAATCAGCCATCTTTGACAAAAGGCTCTGAGGCTTTTTCTGTTGCCGTTGTGGTGGCCCTGATGGCTTTTCTATTTGTAGGCCCAGTGGTACTGAGCAGAGTGTAAAATCTGCAGAGTAAGTGTCCAACAGACCCCCTAGACCCTATTTATATTGCATCGTGATATACGGTACTGTTCAAAAGTTTTAGGCACCCTATTTTTTAGTACAAACTTTGTTATAGATTTTTTTTGTGACTCTACATTATCAAGTCAGTACAAAAACCATTTTAGATTCCCAAACATTAGTTTTCTACCACAAAATTAAATGTTACAGAAAATTGTTTGTATGTCATTAAAGAAAGCAACATATTTTGTAAGAGACCACTTTCAGACAAAAAATACAATGAAGGCTGCTGGGTTTTGCTGCAAAAATAAAAAGCAATTACGACAGTCAAAGTCTCCAGAAGAACTGTGGCTGGTTCTGCAAGATGTTCAATAAAACTTACAAACTCATTTCCTTATAAAACTGCACAAATTGTACTGGAGACTAATATTTATGTATTTTTTTGTCACCAAATATTGACTTTGTTTCATTTACTACTGTTTACTGCTCTTCACTGTATTTTTATTTTAATGTAGAAACATTTTGAAGGCATCTTTGCTTTACAGCATTTCTTTGCACAGTACTATATCCTTTTCCAGGACAGAGTGGGCATGATGGTACCTCACCCAAATTGTTAACATTTGCAGGGCTTGGCAGGACATTGTAAATTGACTGGATTAAGAATATTGTGTTCTGGGGGTCTGTCCAGGTACAGGCAGGTATTTCCTCTACTACATCTCACACCATTTCTTGCAGTAGGCACCACCTGTCTTTCCCCTGGGCCTTATCACATTGGGGTGCTGGAGAGCTACCTAGTCCAGTTTGTCTCATTATGAACCCTCCACTTCCTGTCTTTTCAGACCTCTATGCCTGCTGTTGAGACTTTAGGGTCCTTGGAGTCCCTGTACTGCAGTGCGTCCCTTGTACAAGAGAACATGAACTCCATAATGTTGTTGAATGTGAGCTGCAGTTTGTTATGCTTCCCATACAGGGCTGCACTGCTTATTTTTTAATGCAGGCCCAGCCACCTATGTACTGTGGATATCTGCTGATTTTCCTTTCCAGTGCTTTGACAGTTGATATAGGGACCTTGTGAACCAGTAATGACCAGAGGATTCAGGGAAATATATATTTAATGATATATACAGGCTTTGATCCTGCCCTGGTTGCTTTCATAAGCTCACAGACTCCCCTGGATTTATGAGGGCTCTGTGTTGCATCACTTCTTGTTTTCTTGCTGAGTCACTCAAGGTGTCATGTAGGAATTGGTCAATCTGGTCTTTGGCACAGCTAAGGTGGCCACTGCAGTTCTGCCCTAACAGCTGTTTGGTAAATCCAAATGCATTTAATATAAAGGCAACTTGCTTGCTTTCTTTCTTTCTTTCTCTCTCTCTCTCTCTCTCTCTCTCTCTCTCTCTCTCTCTCTCTCTCTGCCCCTTCTCCTGTGCCATTCAGCTTTGTGTATAGCCATCAGCTTCTTGAGCAGGATGCTCTGTAGCTCGACCAGTGATGGTTTCTCATCATTGCTGGCTCCCTTGTACTGGCATGTCAGGGTTTACAATTCACTGTGCAGCTGGTGGATTTTTGCTGCCCTACAGTTCACAGTGTCTGAGGCACTGGTGTTTCTCTCCTTGGTTTGTCCAGAACACTCCAATGCATAGCTCGCTATGATTGCTGAAATGACCTGGAGTTGGCTTTCAACATCAGCCTTTGCTGTTGCTTTTCTGATTCTGATTTTGCTTTCTCCCTCAACAAGAATTTTATCCTGGCCTCATGGATTTTAAGGCCAATTGGGTTTTTATAGACCTTGCCGCAAGATGAATGTTGCACTTGCTGTCTGTAGTTCATTTGAATGAGTCATCATCCTTATGTCTGTCCTGTTGAGAAGCTCATTCTGCCCCCAGGACTGGGCTGCTACCCCCTACTGCCCTGGTTGCCATCTTACTGAGCTCTCAACTGTTTCTCCAGTCACTAAACTGATATTGGTCATCACCCATCCTTTCCTGGGAGTCACTGGTTGGGCCAGATTTGAAGATGTTTGCGATACGTATCCTAGGATGCACTGGGAAGCATCATCAGTTATTTCAGGTGATCAGATGTTTTGGGTCTTTCAACATCATATTGTACACCCTTACTCAGGTGACCCAGCTGGGGTAGATCACAGGTCAGCCCTCTTTATCAAAATCCATCCCGAGGCTCTTTTTGCTTCTTCTGTGCTGGTTCTGATGGCTTTTCTGTTTTATAGTCCCAGTGATCAAGCTCCTTCCTATTTCAAGGATCTTCTTACACCACATTTATCGAACAGACTTCTATGATCTTCTGATAGGTTTCTTTTACATGTCCCTCGTTCCCGGTTAAAAACAAAGGGGGATAGAGCTTTTTCAGTTGCTGCCCCTCGTTATGCCCCTCATTTATGCCCCCCTTCTATTACCACTTTTAAAAAGAGGCTTAAAACATATCTCTTCTCCCAGGCGTTTTAATCTAATTTTTATTATTGTC
Organism: Stegophilus panzeri; assembly: GCA_024331685.1. NCBI lineage: Eukaryota > Metazoa > Chordata > Actinopteri > Siluriformes > Trichomycteridae > Stegophilus > Stegophilus panzeri. The sequence continues at coordinate 14,407,974 of JANDJT010000103.1, forward strand.
TATTGTCTGTTATTATTTGGTTTTATTCTGTTTTCTGTTTTACTTTCCTTACACTGTTCAGCACTTTGGTCAGCTTTGCTGTGTGAAATGTGCTATATAAATAAAATTTACTTATTTACTATGATGCTAAGAAAAGTCTAAAGTCCGCAAAGTGAGTGTCCAGTGAACCCCCTGCACCTTATTTATATGGGTATGTAATACGCTCAGCAGCCCTGCTTCTGGCAGTCCCCCACTAGTTCCTGGTATTTGGCCTACTTCCTCTTGTTTGATGCCTCCATGCAGTCTTCCCCAGAAACTGTAAGTTCAATTATGACCAGTAGTTTTGAGGCCTCTGACAATAGCACCATATCAGGACTCAGTGATGTTGATACTATGTTTGGAGGGAACTTGATATGCTTGCCCAGATGGATGTCCAGCTGCCAATCTTTTCTTTTAATCTTGGAATTACTAAGCACTGATTAATAATACACAATAATACTTCATATATACTATACACAGGGTTTAGTTACTGTACCTATTCAGGCACTATATTTCACCTACACTTTTAATAGTCACATATAATTTTGACTGTATTTACATTGTCCAAATAATATTTAGGGAATAAATATTGTGGGTATAACAAATTGTCAGACACACACATGGAGAAATAAGACTCACATTGTTTATGAAAGAAAGTGCAGAAGGAATGAAAGAAGGATGGATTGATGGAAGAAAGAAAGGGTGGGGGACCATGGCAGACCATGGTTATTCTGTCTCCAGATTTTCACCCAGATACCTGTCAGTGGCTCATTTGAGTAAAATGACAACAGCAAAAATCCCACATGCCTTTGATAACATATATAAGCTTTTTATTCCTACAGACTCTCACCATCATCTTCACTCTCCCAGACTCTCTGTCTGTCCGAGTATCTATTGCTCTTCTGTTCAGTATCTGGTGTTCTCAGCGTCGGTGCTATGAGGGGGCCCCAGGGGGCCTGGACCGGCCACCAAGGTCACTGTGCCCCCTCACCTCTGGTAAACACTCCACCCCAACCCCCGAACACGATTTCAGCCGCTGGGACTCAGCACCATGCCACTGTGTCCTCTTACTTCTTAAATATCAATAATTAACTTTTTTTTTTTTTTTTTAACATTTTGTAAATTAATTTAGTTTTACCATGAATAGTGATTTTGAATAAAGAGTAGAAGTTTACTAAAAGAATACTAAAAAAATAAACGTCATGACATACAGTCATAATCAGCCAATTATATACACATGCACACTGCTTTTATGACCGCTGAGCACGGTTGGGAGAGCAAACTTTGCAAAACTGACTTTGTCTAAAACATTTAACGTTTAGCTTGATAATTCAACAATAATGCAAATTTTGCAACAAATGGAAAGACGGCATTCTTTCCAGAAAGTTTAACACTTCCACTAGTCGCCTGCAGTTTTTCTAAAGGTAAGATGTCATTTTTTTTGTCTTTGTCATTAGTATGTGGTTATGTGACCAGTGCTGGTCGTTATTATTTACGTGAGTGTCTTATGTGTAGCCTTGCTGTTAGCATCGTTGGGTGATGACATGATGGTTTTTATAGTGTGCCATGCTTAATCGTTGCTTAAAATAGTATTAATAAAGTGTTATTATATTATTATTATTATTATTATTAATATTATTATTATTATTATTATTGTAATAATTCTTGGCTAAGGTAATATGAAATGGGACCCTCTCTTTACACTACTCACAACCCAAAATTAACCAGCTGCCTTCATCTTTAATTTCCCGGGGAGGTCCGGGAAAGGAGTCAGATCAAACACTTTGCATCCATAATTATAAGGAAAATATATGGTACTTTATTAACACTTAATTCTTTAAAATTATTATTATTATTTTACTGAGGTGGGCAAGGTAGACCCCCACAGTGACGCAATGAGGTCCCCTCATTCCGAATGCCCTGGCACCGACCCTGGATGTTCTCATTGTCTGCTTTCTTCCTCTTTCTACCTCTACCTCTAACTTTGACATTCTCCCTGTCACATGTATGGCTTTTGTTTCCTGCACTCATTAGTGCTTAGATGGAGGGGGAAAAGAAACAATAAATCCCAGTCTTTTTTTTTCTTATATAATAGTATAATAAGCCCCTGTTGAATAACATTCTAAAGTGAATTTTACACCCACTCCAAAGAATGTTTAAATATTTCATTTATTTTAGTTTTTTTATTTCTTAAAAATTTTATGATTTATAAAATATGGAGTAGGGAAACTTTGAAATCTCTGTTGAAGAGGCAGACCCACCTGGTTGAAGTGCTCAAGTCTCTCTTTGACTGCTGCTAGCATAGCGTCCGGACCTGTGACCCTCACCTCGGGATTCTGCCTCTGAGCAAGAACTCCATTGCCCACCACTCGACCTTTATAACTGAAAAAAAGTAAAAGAGCAAGACAACAAGATAAGCATTGGATTGAATGCCAACCCATCACAGGGCACTATGGAGAAACATTCACACACTCATTCACACCTAGGTTGCACAAACTGTTTAGCTCCAAGTCCAACTGAGTGGTCACTGTGTCTACACTGTGTTTATATTACATGCTCCCAGCAGTTAAAATGCAATCTGGACCCTCTGCATTGTGAATGCTGCCACACTAGAAAGAGGCTCTTTCACTGAGTTTGAAATAGCAGATTCCCTTGCCATTTGTCTGCATGCAATTGTTATATAGATAGTTGCATAGACGCTCACAAGAGTGTGTCTGAGCCCTTGCTAACATTCTAGTATATTGGTAGCCATAATGACAATGTGTGGTCTGCTGCGTGACAGTGACCCATTTATATGTTTCTAAGCTGTTTGACCCATTCATCCAGACATTAATTATGATCTGATAGGTAGTAAGCATGGAGGCACGAACAGTAATGTTAACAGCAACTGGAACCATGGCCTGTTTGGCCAGAATGGAACTATCTACAGCATATTATGCTGAATGCATTCCAATGCCATCCAGATAGTGGCAGAGACAAAAGAGAGAAAAAGAAAGTGACAGAAAAATAACTTGGATATCAGCTTGCAAACAGGCGGTCCACACTGTAAGTTAATACACTATATGGCCAAAAGTACGTAGACACACTACATATACATGTGCCAAACTGATGCATAAAGTTGGAAGCACACAATTGTCTAGAATGCATGTTTTAACACTAAGATTTTTCTGGTGAGCAGAAAAGCATCTCAGCATGCACAAAACATCAAATCTTGAGGTGGATAGGCTACAACAGCAGAAGACCACATTGGGTTTGTTACGAAACGGACGTGGAAGCGGAAGCAATTGCAGATGAAAGTCTTTATTTACACACCAGAGTTCAACAAACAGGAATGGCGGTCTAAACTGGAAGAGATATACTTGAGGTCTTAAACATGAAATGAGATTCAAAGCATGGAATAAACACATGACACGAAGACACGACCGCTTAGCATCCAGGTGGCTAACACATACACAACGGAGTTAGCTAGTTCAACATTGATAATACTGCACGAAGTGCGCAGCAACACGAGGGCTTTAAATAACTCACGTAATCAAACTTTAACTCAAGCAGCTGGAAACAATCAAGACGCACCCTCGAATATCCACCAATAACTAAACAGGGAAGAGACAGAACAGAAACCAAAACAAACACACGTGTCCATGTAAACAAAGTCACCATAGTTCATACGCAATCCCAGCGCGTGTGCTCACGCTGGTTCGTGCACGCGCGCACCCTCTGGCTCTCTGTGCATGTCGCCGTCACAGCGCCATCTGCAGGCGAGATCATGACAGAACCCCCCCTCCAAAGGCGCTCCCCCCAGAGCACCAAAGAACACTCCCCTCCAGTGGCGGTCCTGGTCCCCTGGGTAACCTGTCCTTTGCTGCACCAGGAAACTGAGCGGCCTCCGCCGGGCAGCAGACAGGTCCACCGCAGGGCTCCAGCTCGGGGCGACGTCCTCAGTGGGGCTGGAGCTTGGGGCGACGTCCTCAGCGGGGCTGGAATGTGGAGAGACGTCCTCTGTGGGGCTGGAACGCGGAGAGACGTCCTCTGAAGGGCTGGAACACGGAGAGATGTCCTCAGTGGGACAGGACAGTGGGACGGCTTCCTCGGCAGGACAGGACAGTGGGACGGCCTCCTCGGTGGGACAGGACAGCGGGACGGCCTCCTCAGCGGGGCAGGACAGCGGGACGGCCTCCTCGGCGGGGCAGGACAGTGGCAGCGACATGCACGGAGAACCAGAGGGCAGATGCGTGCATGAACCAGAGTGGGGTGACCTCAGAGCTCCAGCTGGAGACCCGCAGGGAGGTCTCAGCTGCTGAGGAAGCCGCCCCGCTGCCCTGTCCTGCTGAGGAGGCCGCCCCACTACCCTGTCCTGCTGAGGAGGCCTCCCCGCTGTCCTGTCCGGTGGAGAAAGCTGTCCCGTTGTCCTGTCCTGCTGAGGAGGCTGTCCCGCTGTCCTTCCCCACCGAGGAGGCTGTCCCGCTGTCCTGTCCCGCCAAGGAAGCTGTACCGCTGTCCTGTCCTGCAGAGGAAGCTGTCCCACTGTCCTGTCTCGCTGAGGACGTCGCCCTGATTTCTGGTCCAACAAAGGACGTCTCTCCGCGTTCCAGCCCCACTGAGGACGTCGTCCCGAGCTCCAGCCCCGCGGTGGATGTCGCCCCGTGCACCAGCCCAGCTGGGGGTGGTACACTGCCTGTCTGCTGCACGGCGGAGGCTGCTCAGTTTCCTGTTGCAGCGAAGGACCGGTTACCCAGGGGACCAGGACCGCCACTGGAGGGGAGTATTCTTTGGCGCTCTGGGAGGAGCGCCATTAGAGGGGCGTTCTGTCATGATTTCGCCGGCAGATGGCGCTGCGGTGGCGACGTGCACGGAGAGCCGGAGGGCGGGTGTATGCACAAACCAGAGCGAGCACATGCTCGCGTGTTACATAGGAACCATGGAGACTTTGTTTACAATGGACACGTGAGTTTGTTTCTGTTTTGTCTCCTCCTTGTTTAGTCATTGGTTGTTTTTCGAGGGTGTGTATCAATTGTTACCAGCTGTCAGCGTTTAAGGTAAATGACATTAGTTATTTAAACCCCTCGTGTTGCTGTGCACTTTGCACAGTATTAAACAGGCTTAACTACGTTTAAGTAGGTTATGTATGTGTTAGCCACCTTCATGCTAAGCGGTCTTGCTCTCGTGTCCTGTTTTGGTTTCATGCCTTGAATCTCACTTCAAGCTTTGGACCGCGTGTCTCTGCTCATGTTTATTGACTTTGTGTTTGGAATAAAGACTTTGATCTGCACTTGCTTCCGCTATAGTCTCGTTACGTAACAGGGTTCCACTTCTGTCAGCCAAGAACAAGAATTTGAGGCTATCATGGGCACAGACTCACCAAAACTGGACAGTTGAAGATTAGATTTTTAAAACATCACCTGGCCTTTATCCAGTCTTCAACTGTCTCACAGGCTCTCCATGAAAATATATTAACTCTATGGGTTGCACTGGTTGGGACACCTGCTGTTCAAACAGTGCAACTGCATTACATGTAGAATTAACAGAATGCTGATTTCCATAATGCACATATTCACCTTTTTTGCATTGCAGTGTCATGAGGTATTGTTTCACCCCTAATTAATTGATATAGCAACACATAGAAACCACTTTACATATAGAAAATATTATAGGCACATTGTAATTATTTATGAAGTGTTACCAAATTTCTATTTCCTTCAGCCAGATGGGAGCAGCACTATATCCAATAATTACTAATTATTACTCATTATCCAAACAATTACTGCGTAGTTGTTTCTGTAATATTATGGTTCATATGCAGTCTTTGATAAAACATGAGTGTAACAGGACATGAGTTTGTGTGTGGAAGCAGGGTGAGTGTTTTTGGCTAATGGAACTGCTGGAATGATGATGTCATGCAAGGACAGTCAGATGTATGTCTTCAAGATTCATCTCTCAGGAGACAGCAAAAAAAAATCCACATAAACAAAACAGCTTGCCCAAAAGTCCACACACACACACACACACACACACACACACACCACTTTTGACAGCCTATTAACTGCCATGTTTATTAATACAAGTATCACAATATATCAACACCATTGTAATACATACCAAGCAAAGCCAGGCTTCTTCTGATTACATGGTTAATGTTGTATTTATTTGGTTTAATATTTATGTTAGCACTTAGCTTCTTATTCATCCTTTACATACAACCCCTGGTAAAAATTATGGGATCACCACACTTTGAGAATGCTCACCCAGGTTTTTTTTTTTTTTTTACTTCGTAGCAAATAAAAAAATCACAGACACAAAACAATATTTGTGCTGAACATTCTGGTTTGTGAAACATACCTCACTGAGTTAAATTAAATCATTTTTAATGAATGGCATCTTTTTTTTCCAGATCAAGTAGTAGTAGTAGGAAATAATTATGGAATCACTCAATGTTTAGGAAAAAATGATGGAATCATCAGCAAAACATATCACAATTAGTACTTTGTTGCTCTTCCTCTGGCTTTTATGACAGCTTGAATTCTTTGATGCATAGACTTCACTAATGAAAAAAGAATATTCTCCATCAAGCTGGTTCCAACTTTCTCAAATAGCGATTGACAGATCAGCTTTTGCATAAATTTTCAATCGGACTGAGATCTAGAGCCATATTGCCCTGCAGTTCTCGCCTGGTTTCCCATTGAAGCTAAGCAGGATTGAGCCTATTCAGTACATGGGCGACCTCCTGGGGAAAACTAAGGTTGCTGCTGGAAGTGGTATTAGTGAGGCCAGCAGGGGGGTGCTCTTTAAGGTCCTGACTCTCCGTGGTCATAAAAAAATCTCAGGACACTTATTGTAAAAGAATAGGGGTATAACCCTGTCCTGGCAAAATTCCCCCATTGGCCATTCTCTATCATGGCCCCATAATAATCCCTATCTCTGAATTGGCTACATCACTCTCTCTCTTCTCTACTAATCGCTGGTGTGTGGTGGGTGTTCTGGTGCACTATGGCTGCCGTCACATCATCCAGGTGGATGCTACACACTAGTGGTGGTTGAGGAGATCCTGAAGAAAAGCTTTAACACTTTTTGCTCTGTGGCAAGATGCATTATCATCCTGAAAAATAACTTCATCATCACCAAACCTATTTTCTATTGATGGAATGAGAAAAGTGTCCAAAATTTCATTTGTGCACTGACTGTTGAGGTCTCTCCTGGTCCTTTACCTGACATGCAACCCCATATCATAAATGAGTGCGAAAATTTAATTGTTTTCTTCAGGTAGTCATTTTTATGTTTCATTAGAACAGCACCAGACAAAAGTTCTAACATCATCTCCTTGGCCAATGCAGATTTGTGATTCATCATTGTTGTAACAGACTTCAGGGTTGTTCTTTCAGGTTTCAAATATAACATGCTATAGCGGTACAACCAGCTGCCAACTGGGATCCTGGCATATAAACTCCAATGCCCAGCCTCTTACTCAACCACACCCACACACACAAAGTGGCATTTAGATATAGCTGACACCATGGCCCAGTGGGGACTACCAGATAGGAAAAGAAAAACTTTTTCTGTCTAGTAATCAATTTTCACCACTCGGAGAATCCATGCTGTCAGATATCCCAGGTGGAAAAGAAGTGCTCTTAAAAGCATTAAAAATGTACTTTAAATCCAAGTAGTATGTTTATGGTACATTTGTACATGTATTCCTAACATGTTTACTTGAAATGCATTAAAGATGTATTCTCTTGCACCCATATGTCTAAAAAGGAGTGTTGGCACCTTTTCTTTTTGTTTCTTTGTTGACTGAGGTGCGGACAGATGAACCCCCTCACCAGTTGTACATTTACATACCTTCCGCCTAGTCAATCAATAGTTAACCCATTGTCTCTGTTGTGTGTCAAGCATGATATATGCGCTGCCTTTCTTGGAATAAATAGGAGATCTTGCCATTTGAACTTTGTGTGTCTGTGTGTCATTAGAAAAAACTCTCCCAAGCGCTTGATGTGGGAAGTGTGTAGCAAGGCAAGGGCACCATCTTTCTTGTGTATTTTCACGTTCTCTCTTCTTAACAATCGTAACCCGGAGATTCTCTAGTTTCAAATCCTAACAGTGTTCTGGGGGCTCGTCCCGGGATATAGATTCACAAATCCTAACAAATAGGTTGCTTTATTGCTTCAAATAATATAACAATATTAGTGACTTTGTGATTGAATTCGGCTTACTGTAATAGGTGTTGTTGAGCCTCTTCTAACCGTGTGTTGAATGTAACATATACAGGCTATTCTGGATAGTGACAACAAACAAGAGGATGAAAACCTTTTGCAGAAGACATCTCCCCAGAACACTCATGTCAAGCTTGATGAGGATGTAGTCAAAGCTTTGAAAGGTAATTGAATATACATTAAAAAGTAGATGTGAAACACATTTATTTAATCAGTCTGTAGAGGATTTTGCACAGTTTTTTTTTGTGATTGTTGGGGCAAAAAAAAAGTTTTTGCTGCAGCTTTTTTCAAAATGCCCAATGCATTTGGAAAATTGTGATTTTTTTTTGCAGAAAACTACTTGAATTGGCTAAATTGCAATTGCATGCAATTGTTCTGTATGGTCTTTCACAGTGATTTTTGTTGGTAAATGAGACCTTTTAGCTGTACTCATGTTCGACACACATGAATCGAAGGGCTTTGGCTGAATGCGCATTGTGATGACGTCACATGAGGTGTCTTGGGCAAAATCTGCAGTAATTAAAAAAAATTGCAAGCTCCTCTAAATATTTCAGAGTTTGCTTGATTTTGCATTAATTTCTGTGATCGCAAAATCCTGGAGGGACTGATTCATGATTTAAGCCCTGTGTCTGGAATCCAGGACCAGCTTCTCTTTTTATGTTGCAAATTTATTATCTGTGTGTGTGTGTATGGCCACTCAACTCGGTTTTTGTACCGTTAATCTGATCAATGACATTTTTATCAGATTATAAATGCAATTAATATATTTTGTCTGTATGTTAAAGAATAGATTTACACTGTAATCATTCCTCTTGTCTGTATAATCTGTAAAGACATGCCTTCCAAATAT
>JANDJT010000103.1:14417114-14429061 GCA_024331685.1 Stegophilus panzeri
TTTTCATTTAAGTGATGGGGACAAAATCCATCACAATGTTCAACTGAAGCTAATGTGAGGCATCAGCTAAGAATCTGTGTTAGACCAGTCAAGTGGATATTTTTTTAAGTTGCAGTCTTTTTGAGCGGGTGTCTCTTCACGGCCAGCATTGAGAGGAGAAATAATCATGGTGACTCAGTAATAACAGTAATGTCAATGTAGATATGAGTATGTGAGTACTGTTTTAACATGGACTTGAAAAAATGTTATTCTGTCTTGTAAGGTCTGACCAGATCATACAACAGCATGTGATGTTTTATCTACATTTATTAACATTAGATAAAACTAGACACTGAAAACATAGGCTTTGTTTTATGGCCATTGTACATTTGTATTTCTTGTATTCAGTTTTTTATAGTTGACCCAACACTTTACCAACTGTAACCAACCTGAAACTTTCCCCAGATGTAAGTCTGAATTTCCTGCCTTAGCACAAAAAAATCATGAGAATAACAATAAAGATGTACTGTAACAACAGCATTGCAGTTAAAGTAAATCATTTTTACAAAATAAATTCCAGCGTTTTTCTTTTCTTGTAGAGCTTCCTGTGATCATTGCCTCTCTCAAAGATGTCTTAGAGGCCATGAAAAGAGACTCATCTTACAGCTCAAATTCAAGCCCTAGTTGCAGTGAACTGTGTCTTTCTCCATCCTCAGAAATAGTTAAAAAAGTAATCAAAATGTTATAGTTGTAATAAGAATTTATTTTAGCTGTCTGTATGTATGACCACTTCAGAGAATCCAGTAGCATAGTGCCTGCTTTTTATTTTGTGTGAATCATTGTTATAATACCCCTGCTTGTTTCTTATTCTATTCAGATTGCCCTTGCTGATTCCAATGTTACAGTCCTCAAGAGGATGTTTGAAAGACTCAACAAATTGTCTGGGTTACACATGTAACCCTGATCCCTTAGAAGCGAATAAGACGTTGTGTGAGCTACATGCTGTGGCAAGCGCACTCGCATGTGACCAGTATCTGAAGCTTGTGTAACATCATGCCTATTTACAGGCCTGCCTTGATCAGGTGACGATTAAGCGTGTCACGTGATATAAAAACAGCTCCTGTAAATCGCGCCGTCAGCCTCTATTGTCTGAAGCAAAGAAGCAATTCACAGGCATGCCCCATTATAACAAAGGTACACAACGTCTCATTCCCTTCTCAGGGAACAGGGTCTAGACATTCCCTTTCAAAGGGAACTCAAGCTTGCATGAGCTACACACTGTGGGGATGACAATATCCACTCCATCATAGGGTCACTGCAAGACACTCGAGCCCAGGGTGCAATGTATATCTAGGCTGTGATATCAAATGAATATGTGTGGCGTAGACCACCCCACTGCAGCACACACATCTTGTAAGGGTACCCCTTTGGACAAAGCCTTTGAGGAGGCGACACCCCTAGTGGAATGAGCCCTTATGCCCAGAGGCATAGTGAGACTGCGAGCCTCATAAGCAGTAGAGATTGCTTCCACTATCGAATTAGATATGCGCTGCTTCGACACAGTATCACCTCTACTGTTGCCCCCAAAGCAGACCAGCAGCTGCTCAGACTTATGCCACTGGCCGGACCGGTGGACATAAGTACAGAGAGCCCTTACTTGACACAGTAAGTGCAATTTCTCTTGTTCTGGTGTGAGGAACAGAGGAGGGCAGAATGCCTGCAAAACTACTAGCTGGGCAGCAGACATAGGCACTTTAGGAATATAATCCAGCCTAGGATATAGGAAGACCTTGGCTAATCCAGGGGCATTAAGGGAAGGGCAGGAAGGGGCAACAGAGAGCTTATAGATCTCCTACTCACTTGAGAGATGCCAGGGCCAGCAGAAGAGCTACCTTTAGAGTTAGAAGCTTCTCTGAGGCTGACTCTAAGCACTCAAATGGGGCACCTGACAGACCTTCCAGTACCACAGAAAGGTCCCAGGAAGGTATGCATGGTCTGCAGATGGGCCTCAGCCACCTGATACCATGCATAAACCTCGAAGTTAGAGGATGTTGCACAACAAAGGCTCCATTAATAGGGGCGTGTCTGGCCAAAATGGTGGCCACATAGACCCTGATGTAGAAGGAGGCAAACCTGCTGAGAAAGGTCCTTGTAAGAAGTCCAGGACTGTAGCTATTGCGCAGTTCACAGGGTCTAGCTGACGTTCCTCACACCATGAGACAAAAAGTAACCACTTGAGCACATACAATTTCCTCGTGGATGGTGCTCTAGTGTTCAACATGGTCTCTACAACCTCAGTTGTGAGACCAGAATCTATGAGCTGGTGCCCCTCAGGGGCCAGACCCACAGTTTCCATAGTTCCAGCCGAGGGTGATAAATCAGTCCTCTGGCTTGAGACAGTAGATCTCTGTGGATGGGAATCTCCCAAGGAGTGCCATCCAGCAGGGATATTATCTCTGAGAACCATATTCTAGCTGGCCAATAAGCTGCTATTAGCAGCAGACATAGACAGTCTTGGCGAACTCTCGCTAGAACTTGTGGGAACGGGAAAAATGTACAGATGTGACATCGGCCACATGTGCACCATGGTGTCCAGTCCCAATGGTGTGGGAGGAGTGAGGGCAAACCACATCGGGCAGTGTGTTTTCTCCTCGGAGGCAAACACATCCACTTCCGCTTGGCCGAACCTCCGCCATATGGACTCCACCACTTGTGGATGGAGCCTCCAATCCCTGGGCCTGAGCCCCTGCCTCAACAGGATGTCTGCCCCCACATTCCAACTGCCCAGAATGTACATTGCACTCACTGACAAAAACTTTCCCTCTGCACAGAGAAGAATTAGTTGCACCTTCCTGAACAGGGGGTGCAAACATAATCCTCCCTGGTGGTTGATATGTGAGACCACCGCTGTGTTGTCTGTCACAACTAACACATGGTGAGCTCTCAATTGAGGAACAAAGAATTTCAGTGCTAGAAAGACATCTGTATTTCTAGCCAGTTTATATGCCACTCCAGATCCAGATGTGGGCTGCTCCAGAGACCGTGAGCTGGACAGCCCTTGAGGGAGGTGTCTGTCATTACCTCCTTGTGATAAGGAGACACCCCTAGAGTGTGACCCAAGGCTAGAAACCAGGGACACCAAATTTCCAGAGCACGTAGGCATCGCTGCGTGACACTGATTAATTTCAGAGCTTTCATCCTCGGACAAAACCCCCAACTTTTCAGCCACCACTGAAACGGTCTCCTGTGCAATAAGCCCAATGGTATTACATTGGCTGCTGGTGCCATAAGCCCCAACAGTCTCTCGTAAAGACTGGAGGGGATGCCGAGATCCAATTTTATCTTGCTCAATGTGGATAGGATTCATCCTACGCATGTTGGGGATAAAAACGCCCTCATCGTAGTAGAATCCTTATAACCTCTAGAAAAGTTGTCCTCTGAACTGGAGAAAGCATACTTTTCTTGAGGTTCAACCTGAGCCCCAAGCTCTTCATGTGGGCGAGAACAACATCTCGATGTTGAATTGCAAGTTCCCTGGATCGTGCTAGAAATAACCGGTTGTCCAAGTAGTGTAGTACACAGATGCCCTGGAATCACAATGGAGCCAGAATGACTTGCACTTTGTGAAGGTGCGAGGGGATAAAGCTAGCCGAAGGGTTGAACCCGATATTGGGATGTGTTCCCTCCAAACGTAAACCTCAGGAACTTCCTATGACTGGGAAATATTTCTATGTGGAAATATGCATCTCTTAGATCTATCATCACAAACCAGTCCTTAAACTGAATCTGTGGAACAACAAGTTTGAGCATCAGCATCTTGAACCTGTATGTCTGAAGAGTACAGTTCAGATGACGCAGATCTAAACTTGGCCACATACTCCCATCTTTTTTGTGGACCAGGAAATAATGGCTGTAAAAACCTCCCTTCCTCAGGGAATGGGGTGCATGTTCTATGGACCCTTTGTCCAAGAGGGATCTTACTTCCTGCACACCTCTGAACCAGGGGGGTCGAGCTCTGAACTGGACCCGGTAACCGTTTTCTATGGTAGACAGAACCCACGGAGACATATTTGGCAGTAGTTTCCATGCTGCCAGATGGCCTTTTAGTGATGTTAACTTTTCCCAATTCTACTGGAGGGAAAGCATCAGATTTTCCTTGCCCTGTGACAGCTCGCTGACCAGAGAACACTGAAAACTTGGGACAGCCTTGGCTAGGGGAGGCCCTACAGTAGTACTGGGGGCTAACTGCCCTAACAACCTCATGTCCCCTGATACGTACCTCCACGGCCCCTCAGGACCGCTCCTCCTTTGTCTTCTTGGCCTTTATGACCATTCTCAGATCAGGCCTAGTAGCAGACTGCGACTGTGGCCGCCTGGTTCCCCTGGCTGCCTGCAGGGGAAGGTGGGCTACCACACTCACCTTCTGTGCCTTCCTCGCACTAGCGCTGGTGAACTCAACACAATATGGAAGGAAATGGCTGAATGCTGCCGTATGTAGAGCTCACTCAGCAGGTCTGTCTGGTAGGCCTTCAACACTGCCATTGTATTGAGTGGCCCACAAGCAAGACCCACTACTGCATAGGCCTTGCCCACCAACGCCGTGGTGGCCTTACATGGCTTGGATGGCAAAGTCGGCCCCCCTAAATTACCTGCCGTCAATGGAGAGAGGTAGCTCGCAAGCATCTCCTCCACCTTCAGCATAGCTAAATAGCCATGCTGTTCATTCCCCACAATGGCCGAATAATCAGACATTGCAGTGTTATAAATACGCCTTATGTAAGGTTTTCCCCAGAAGCGTAATATTTTGTCATTCACTTCTGGAAAAAAGGGGACTTTTCTGCAGTGTGAGGGAAATGTATTTTCACTGGGGAGAAAAAAAAAACTAAAACTCATCCAGCCTTAGTAATTACATCAAGCAGCTCTTTATATGCTCGAGAGCTACTCTCAGATTTTAGCACACCCTTCTGGCTCCTCGGAGTCAGAGAGGAAAATTATTATTTATTTATTTATTTATTTATTTTTAATATTAATTATTTTATTTTATTTTATTTTTTTTGGCTTTCCATAGCATAAGGAGGAGTCGGTACACGAGCTCCAAAATCTGGCGGCGAGCCGGACCCAGAAGACAGAGAAAGAGATAGAGCAGCGCTCATGTCTGGTTCCACTTCCAGATCCATACGAGATCCCCAGGACCAGAGCCCAGATCCGCGAGGCTCTGAAACCCAAATCCTCTAGGCCAAGAAGAGAGTGAGCCGCAAGCTGAGTTGCTTATTTATAAGGCATTAACAAGCCCTCTCAAGGGCTGCCCTGGTGTGCTCCATCCCTAGACACTTAACACAGAAAGTGTGTCTGCCCCCCCCAGCCCAGTGATGAAATGGGAGCAAGGCGTAACACACTTCCTGAATTCTCTCTCTTTTTTTTTTAAAGGGACCGAAAAGTAAAGAGATTTCTTTCTCTTTTTTTTTTAAAGATAGAGAGAAAATGAAGAGTCTTTTTGGGAGCATTGCACAAATGACTGACATGCAATCTTGCTGAAGGTAATAAGGCTGACGGCACGGTTCACAGGTGCTGTTTTTATATCATGTGATGTGCTTAATTGCCACGTCACCTGATCACGGCAGGCCTATAAATAGGCATGATGTTACACAAGCTTCAGATACTTGTCACATGCAAGGGCGCTTCCCACAGTGTGTAGCTCATGCAGCATTGAGTTCCCTTTGAAAGGGAACACAAGTTTCTCTTTTCACCCTTGCACCACCTAGGATACACAAGTAATTTGTTTTTGTAATGTACATAACAAGATATAGTACATTAAAGTTTTCTAGTTTTCAAAGTGTGTGTGTGTTTTAAAATATTTTTTTACTGATTTTTATTGTACTGAAAGGGCATTATCCACTGTATATGTAATACAGTAATAAGATATTATTGTTGTACTGAATCGTTTTATAAAACCATATAATTTAGTAATAGTTGCACTTGTAGTGTACTGGTAATAAATTACTAATGAGCTGATTTGCTATTGAAAATGTTCTGGAAACACATTAATGTGAAGCTTAAAATATATTTCAACTGTACTTCAAGAATAGAATAAAGGTGCATTTTAAATGAAATTTAAATAAGTACAATTAAATTACACTAAAGGTACTTGAAGTGGTTCCATTTTAACACAGCTAAGTATATTAAAATATATTGCAATTAGCTTAAAATTGGTCTTAAACGTATCTAAGAGAACACTTAATGTACTTAAAGTTGTTCCAAAATAACACATTTAATATGCACTTAGTTTAGTACTTCGATAGTATAGTATTTTGGGGAAAAAAGTACAACTTAAGTATATTTCTTTTTCACCTGGGATTGAGCCAGTCACATCAATTACATGTAAATGTCACCTGCGTGTGTATTTACAATATATATTTGTTTTGTTTGCAGTGTCAATAATGGCAGCTGGTATTAAAAATTGACCAGTTCTGTCATCTGGTGGATATACAGAATATTGCACAAACATTCCAACATGCTGCATTATTAAGCCTTAAGTCTTTTTACTAATACTACATCCCCAATGTCTGGAACCATCCATGGTTTGTTGGAGTTTGAGAACTTTATACACTTGCAAAATGTTTGAGGCAACACATTTCCCCCACTCACTTGAAACACCAAATGAGCTTCATCAACTAATACTTAGCTCATTCCACCTCTATTTTAGAAAGCCTGACAAGTGTCATTTCTGTATTTATTAACTGCAGCTTTAAAATACTTCCATGGTACTCTCATCTTAGAGCTACAAAGTGTAAATGGGAACCTGTGTTCAATTCACATAGGACTTGAGACCAGATGGAAGCCATCAAATCAGAGTTAAAAAGCCTGAGAGGGCTCCACTCTGACTATCGGCCCGGCTTATGGTGTCACTGTGGAATAAAAGACTTCATCTTGTTGTAGTTCATTTTAGTGGTGTACAGAAATGTGCTATTTCATTTCAGTGGGCTACATTCAATTCATTGCATGTAATGAAGAAGTACTGTACATGACACATATTTTGAAAATTGCACATATGGTCTCTCTTTCTCCCTTCTTTCTTTTCATCCAAAATTTTTGTATTTTAATGAACTAACAGTTTAATGAACTCAGACTTCCTTATAATAATGGATTCACCCCATAATACTAGAGAATTAAAGAACAGTGATGATACTACTACTACGATATTACTATGACCACTGTTACTACTACTACTACTACTAATAATAATAATAATAATAATAATAATAATAATGCTCTCTGTTTAGAGTCACTCCTCAATTATATTGAGAGGAATGAATGAAGACCCGCGGCAGACCCAGGCCCTGCTAGAGAGATTATATCTCCCGTTAGCTTGGGAATCTGTGAATCCCACAGAAAGAGCTGATATCTGCTCTGAGCTGACCTTTTCAACCTTTTGTCACCACAACCACCACCAGGAAAATTGGAAGGAAAATAAGGTTTTATTATTATTAGTAGTAGTAGTAGTAGTAGTAGTAGTAATAGTAGTAGTAGTATTGTTGTTGTTGTTATTGTTGTGTATTTCTAAATAACAAATACAACTGTTGGATAATGTGGATATTGTTCATGTTTTTCCAAACTTTAGCTAGTAGGTGGCAGTGTTGGCTACATTACCCATTTCTCTGGCATGTATATGAACTTAAACTCTTTGCTGACTAATAGTAAAATAATAATAATAATAATAATAATAATAATAATAATAATAATAAATTAGTTAATTAATTAATTAGTTAGTTAAGGAACTGTCATAGCTCAAGCTGATATGGCATTTTTAATGCGTAGTATTGGAAGATTACATTTATAAGCATTAATATATGCAGTAATTCATAAAAAAAAACTTTGTAATGTGTGTTAAAATTAAATGTAATTTCTACAACTGTTAGTCTTACACAGAAATAATCTTTGAAAATATATCATGGAAAATAGCTGTCACATTGCCACAGCTTCAAAAGTTTTATATCAGAAAACAAAACATTAATTTGATCTTTGCAAAACTATATGAAATACAGTTGAATGTGTGCACATACACACTGTATGTGCTGAACACCCAAACTCACGCCGCAACATGTGTGAGAAAGACAGACTGATCTCTCAAATAAACAGTATGAAAGGGCAAGAATGTGTGTGGAGAGGGTGGCCTCAGCAAGGGGTTAAAAACAGAACACACACACACACACACACACACTGTCCACACTTAAGGATGACACAGCCTAGTGGCATGGATCACATGCACCTGCATATGCTGAGAAATCATAAATGTCAAAAAGATTTCAAAATGCATCATCCATTACCACCATCAGCTTTACATTCATTCCAACAACACATGCACATCCAGCCACACACAAACTGACACATGAACTCACAAACATTTACTAGACCACACACACACGTCTACACTTGCACACAAACATACACTCTCTCTGGTACCTGTGGATTCTAAAAGAAACAATATGACTACCCTCATAAAGATATACTTTCCCTGCATTTTCAACACATACACAAAGACACACACATGGGCGTACATGTGCACACACATGGGGTAAGAAGGGTTTTGCCTGTCATCTGCTATAAGAGAGGAGGTCACACACAGACACACACATACACACACACACACACACACACACACACACACACACACACAAAGAGTGTCAAGCTAAGTCACATCCAAGTATTTGCAAAATTCTGTTAAAAAACAAGGAAGCTACAATTCTAAATTAGTATTGTACATATGACAGGGTAAATGTTATTGTGTCATAAAATATGAGTCAATATATGGTATGTACATTTACTTTATATTGTGGGCGATGCAACATGAGTTTTCCCCACCAGGGAAGAAGAGCGTGTAGGTTTAGGGGCATTTCAAGTGTGCGTCTTCATGAAATGTGAATGTCTTAAAATATATATTTTTTAACTTAAAAAATAAATAACAATACACATACCCCTCAACACGCACCCATTCTAGTAAAAAGA
The DNA here is from genome assembly GCA_024331685.1 of Stegophilus panzeri. Lineage (NCBI taxonomy): Eukaryota > Metazoa > Chordata > Actinopteri > Siluriformes > Trichomycteridae > Stegophilus > Stegophilus panzeri. The sequence goes on from JANDJT010000103.1 coordinate 14,426,097, forward strand.
CATATCCTGCTGACTCCAGTTCTTTGCATTAATCGTGTTAGATGTAAATGTCTAAGTTGGAGCTGTTAAACATTTTTTGTGGCCTCATACAATAGAGAACATCAGACAACATATGGCCTCGCCGGGTCACTTAACTAACAGGTGACACACTTACCAGGGGTGAAATTTGGCACGACACTACTAAAGGCCAACTGTAAGTAATGAATGCCCAGCCACAAATAGCATGGAGAGTAATTCAGTCCTGTTATGGCTGCATCACACTGTGAAAAGTACATACAACATGCCACAAGTGGGGTTTTCCATCCACCTGTTTTTATGTGAATGTTGAAAGCAATCTTCAATGGTAACAGAAATACCGATATTGCCAGATATTGAAAGTGACATATAGTTGGCAGTGGAAAATGTGATGGTAATGAGTTAATACAACTGGTAAGGAGAATAGGTGCTGGCTACAAGAGATATATTACAAGATTTAATGATGACATAATGACTATTTGTATGTGCAGTCTGTTCAATAAAGTTTTTGGCTTTTGGCAACCTGTTCAGAGTATTCACATGACAGTACCTGTTGGAAACACACAATAATTGACACAAAGGGACTTGGGGCAAAAGGCAGGGAACACCCAGGACAGGGTGCCAACCCATCAACAGGTACAATCACACACACATTCACACACTACAGACAATTTGGAAATGCCACTCAGCCTACAACACATGTCTTTGCAATGGGTGGGGGGGGGGGGGGGGGGAAGAAAAAACCCCTTGAGGCACAGGGAGAACATGCAAACACTGCACACACAGAGTGGAGGGCAGGAATTTAACCACCAACCCTGGAGGTGCGAGGCGAACATGCTTTTTTTTATTAAACATCTAAGTGCCCAGCACTTACAATTCCAGTGTTCCAGTTTTGGTATTAAAATAATATTAAAATACAGCTAATACTTAAGGGTAGTGTTCATAGCGCTAGATATCACCATTATAATCCTTTCATGATAACTGACATAAACCTCCATAAAGAACTATAAAAGCTATTTCTGTATAATTACATTATATTTGTTTGAAGTAAGCAAAATTATCTGCCAATAGAATAAAATAATTTCAAGCTTAAAATGAGTAAAAATACATAGAAATAGGCTTAATAATATTCTGTAGCTAAAAGCAATCAAATAAAGAGAAAGTTTTGTTGAATTTGCCTACATTCAAGATACCATTTTTTATGTCAAGTTGACATAGCACCAAGTCAAGTGATGACATTTGGTTGACACAATTGTGTTATGAGACTTTCTAGACTTAAATTACATTACCACAGCAGATGCCAATTGGGATAAGTCTTTATAAATGTCTGGGTAGGTTTTCATCAGTTGAAAACTGTTTATGTAGGTGTCATGTAGCTAGAACTCTAAAGTAAAGTTATATATTTTAATATCATTTTGATACCATAGCTGGAGTACTGGTATGGTCTTGCCACCCAGTTATATCTTCAATAACTGCATTATCCTGGTCAGGGTTACAGTGCATCCAGAAGCTATCCCAGAAACACTGTGCATGCCAGTCCATCACAGTGCACATACTGATTCACACCTGGAGGGCAATTTAGAGTCACTAATCAACCTAATGATATTCTTTGGGAGGTGGGAGGAAACTAAAGAACCCGGATGAAAACCACACAGACATGGGGCGAACATGCACAGAAACTCTATACAGACCCAAGCTCAGGATCGAATCAGGGACCCTGAAGGTGTAAGGTGGTAGTGCTGTACCTCCATGATGTCTAAGCTATACTTATTTAATTAACTCTTTAGCACAGAAACATAAAAAAACCCTATTTAATAACATTTAAATCATGTTCTAATAATAAACATGAATTGAACAGTACTATCCACAAATCGTTGGCAACAATGAAAGAAGTAAGAGCCTCCCACATCCTAAATCCCAGTTTAGCACCTTGGAAAATTTTGTTTCTACAATCATATCTGAAACTGATGTATTTCCACACAAAAACTGTGGTTAAATCCATTACCTCCATTATGCAACTGTCTTCTCACAATGGATGGCCACTGACACAATCAACTTTGTTGTTTTATTACTTCAAAAACTGGCCCTCAAACACACTGTAAAATGAATGTGTTTGCATTTCTCATTCCTTGGCTATATCAAAAAGCATGCAGTTGCCTCAATAACTCCTTTCACATACACATATGGGAATATTTTGGCAAAATTAAGGATCAGGGTCTGGTATGAATTGGATAAGATATAATATTACGCCACAAATAGGTAAACAGTAAGACGCCCCTTTGAAACATGTTATAGTTAACCCTGAGAATTCTTTGTGTACAGTGAAGCTGTGATAAGGATTTTATATAAAATCTCACAAAAAAGGTGACGACCAATGTCCCATAAAATACTTTGTTTCAATCCTAACCAGAGTATTTTTTCAAATGAATGTATTTTTTCAGTGCTGTAGTGGCTGAGACTCCATGTTAATTTCTCATGTTTCAGTGTGTATTTTTACAGTATATTCACAACATCACTGATGAGTATCACTAACTTGTTAAGTTCAATACACTTGCTAGAGCATTATAACTTCAAGGGAGTGTGGGAAAACTTCAGCTAATATGCTTTAATTGCTCACAGGATGGGTGGGGAAACAAGTGTCTGGCACATATGGGCAACAGTATGCCTTCTCCATAACAAAGACATCAAATAATGAAGATAAGATTTGACAAAGCTTCATAAAAGCAACAAAAGTATGTACCAGAAGCAACAGTATGTGCAGATTGATATTTTTGACACTTTCTCATAAATTTCTATTGGATTGAAGATACAGTATCTCACAAAAGTGAGATACTAAACCGCTGGCAACAAAAGTGAGTACACCCCTAAGTGAAAATTAGCCATTTTCCCTCCCCGGTGTCATGTGACTTGTTAGTGTTACAAGGTCTCAGGTGTAAATGGGGAGCAGGTG
>JANDJT010000103.1:14452481-14468435 GCA_024331685.1 Stegophilus panzeri
CTATCTCAAATCTTTTCATTTCTAATCTTCTTCCTTTATTCTGACCTATATATCCCTTTCTTAGTTTTATTTTTTGAAGTTTCTATAGATAAAATAAAATGTAAATCAACAAATGTTATAACAGTTGCTTCTATGCAAACAATAGATGTTTGTGACTGAGAGCAGAGTAGAATTCAGCAGGTGAGACTCACCTATCTACTACATAGTTTCCGCTCCAGCAGGTGGGTTCATCACGTACAACCTCTCCTTCACACAGCATCTCCGGCACTGCCGCAAAAAATGCCTTGTAGCGTGGAATATACTTCATGAGCTCTCTAAAAGAAACGCATATCATTAAACAAAAGTGTGGTTTCACAGAACTGTGATTATAAAATTTATTTAACAAAGAGACTGAAATAAAAAAAAAAAAACTTTAACAAGGTGAAGTTTACATTTGACCATTTGAAATTTTGGAAAATAAGGGGCCCCTAGACTCAGATGTATGTATTGTTATAGAAAGGCATATTTAAATCATAATCAAAGTTCTTGTACTTCCCAGGCTGATGTCTTTGTGCTCTAGAAATGAAAAATGAAAAATGTATAGGCTGATGTAAGCTAAAATTCAAAACTGCATCTACATTAACAAATCTATTATCAGAATTGGAAATTATAGCTAAACAATCTACTTGTAAAATTGGATTAAAAAAACATACATCTTAGACTAGAATAAACACATACACACACATGTATACACACATTTGTCTATCTTTGTGAGGCCCTTCCATCGACATAATGCTAGAAGAATATTAGAAGTAAAACTAGAACTGAAAGAAAAACATATGAACTTCATATGAAAATATCCAATAGAAGGATTTGTAAATCATTAGAGGGTTCTGAAAAATGAATGACTCATGCTGAAAAACAGATGAGTTGTGACATTATATTACAATCATGTGATTTCCAGAGGTGAGTGGGAAGTAACCGATTTACAGGCAGCTACATCTGTATCTGCTACAGGCAGATACTGGCAGCGCTAATGGAGAAATATATCTACTCATTTAAAGTAGATGCATGCAAAATATAATTCACCATATATAAAGGAAGGGGGTAAATTAGATTTTAATTGTCAATGTGTATTGTCTGTGTGTGTTTGTGTGTGCTTACCGAGCAATCTGTTTTAGACTTCTATCTTTATTGTGTTTGGTGGGTTTCAGAGGGAGTGAGCTGATCAGCCCACCACACAAGTTTGTGGAGAAGTCCAGGGAAGATGAGGCAAGCAGGATGAGGGTGAGTTGTGAGAAAACAAAAAGTCACAGAACAGACGAAAGAGGAGGGAAAGGGATAAAAAAAAAAAAAAAAATCATGATCCTGTGAGAAAAGTCAGACATGCACATGCAAATTCAAACCTATTATGTGAAGTTGCACTGCAAAACAACCATGCTGTACACTTCAAAGTAAGAAAAATCTAGATTTTACTACATTTTGTTTCCCATCCATATGGTTTATGGTTTGGTGATGCACAGAAATCTGTTGCTGAATGACCAGACCGCTACAGTTTTGTAAATTGAAAAAGACAAAACAAAGTTAATGTCATTTGTGTCAAGCTTTGTTGGCAGACCACTGTGTTAAAGCAGCACAACAAAGCAGCAAGAGGGGGAAACAAGTGTTGCTGTTTGCCATTCAGGCAAATGATTTATTTTTTCTTTTCTTTTTTTTGGTGAATGGTACATTCTGGGACACTTTATTTAGTAATTATATTTAACGTATCTAGTTTGGTTTAATGATGAAAACATTTCACATTGTGTTAAAAGACAGAATTAACAGACAAGATACTTGTCATATCATAGCAAACCAGTAACTCCATTTCCCAGAAAACACCAACAACTACAAACATGGCCGAAGAGGACTACACTTCCCACACACACATACATAACATACATACACACACATACATACACACACACACACGCACACACACACACACTCGTTCACCTTCTCCGAGTTTTAATCACACACACCTGTTTCCAATCTCATACGCATTCACTCCAAAGTTTAAAAGAGACTGTTCAAACAAACAATCCTTGTGCAGTACAGAAAGGATACTTTAAGTACTTTAAGTACACAGAAAGGATAACCATTTCCTCCGGCAGTGCCCTCTCAAGTCTCGTCGGTACACTGGGAAGAGTAGGGATGCCAAACCCCACTCTCAAAGGGTGAGTCCATCCCAGTTATCTCAGTTAGTCTCTCAGCCAGAATTTGTTCTACCAGTCATGGCTGAATCCTCAGGGGTGTCTTTTGTTCTAGAAGCATTGATTGACTCCGGAGCGGCAGGGAATGTCATCGATCAAGACACGTTGAATCAGTTCAATAACCCCGTTCATCCATTACTACAGCCAAGGAAGATCCAAGCCATTGATGAAACTCCAATCGGGGGAGGGTTTACCTTGCATTGCACAGAGCCTCTCACCCTCCAAGCCAGCGCACGCCACAGAGAGACCATCGTCCTCTATGTCACAGTCTCGTCCAGACATCCCATCATCCTAGGTCTCCCCTGGTTCGAACAACATAACCCACGTATCTCATGGACTAACAAACAAATCGCACACTGGTCTCCTCACTGCCTTGCACACTGTCTACCAACCCCAGTAGTTCCGCTCACGGCTACATCCATTGAAAGCTCTAACCAATCCCTTCCAGTTCAAGTTCCACCCAAATATGGAGGAATGGAGAAACAAGCGATGGAGGAATATATTCAAGAGGCACTCCAGCAAGGGTACATCAGACCCTCTTCATCCCCTGCTTCAGCAGGTTTCTTCTTTGTGGAGAAAAAGGGAGGTGATCTCAGGCCATGCATAGATTACTGGGGCCTCAACCAATGTTCCGTTAAGTATCGCTATCCTCTGTCTCTAGTTCCAGCAGCCCTAGAACAACTCAGATCAGCTACTATCTTCACGAAGCTGGATCTTCAAAGTGCATACAACCTGGTCCATATCCGAGAGGGAGATGAGTGGAAGACTGCCTTCAGTACCACCTCGGGCCACTATGAATACTTGGTCATGCTGTATGGGCTCTCTAGCGCCCCCTCAGTGTTCCAGTGTTTCATCAATGATGTCCTAAGGGACCTGCTGGGCTGCAGTGTAATCACCTACATAGACAACCAAATGATATATTCAATTTCCCCTGGAGAACATGTCCACCAGGTCCGTCAAGTCTTACAAAGACTCCTTCAACACCAGCTCTACATTAAAGCAGAGAAGTGCGAATTCCACCAGCACACCAGCTCATTCCTGGGCTACATCATCAGCCCTGAGGGGGTCACCATGGACCAAGGGAAGGTACAGGCAGTGCTGGAGTGGCCCACTCCATGAAAAATCAGGGATTTATAACGATTTCTGGGCTTCGCCGACTTCTACCAATGTTTTATCAGAGGTTTCAGCTCCATTGCTCACCCTTTAATGTCCCTGCTGAGAGGGAGGCCCAAACGATTGCCCTGGAATCCAGCCACCAAATCTGTTATGGGAGAAGTACTGGTGGCCCATCATGCTAAGGGATGTGCACCGCATAGTGTCCTCCTGCTCTACGTGTGCCCAATCAAAGGTTCTACGAACACTGCCTGCCAGCAAGCTCAATCCCCTACCCGTACCTGAATGCCCATGGTCCCACCTTTCCACTGACTTCATCAGTGACGTACTAGAATCCCAAGGTAACATGACCATCTTAGTGGCTGCAGACCGGTTTTCCAAGTCGCTGATTTTAATTCCACTACCGACCATCCCATCTGCCTTTACAGTGGCCAATTTGCTGTTCCAGCATGTATTCAGGTACTTTTGGGATCCCAGAGGAGATCATCAGTGATCGTGGACCACAATTCACGTCTCGGGTCTGGTCCAGTTTCATGGAGAAGATGGGGATCACCGTCAATCTCACCTCATGCTACCACCCACATGCGAATGGTCAAGTGGAATGAGCCAACCAGGAGATAGGATGGTTGCTCCATACATTCTGTGCGTCTAACCCCGATGATTGGTCCAGATTCCTCACCTGGGCCGAGTACGCTCAGAACTCCCTACTTCACTCAGCCACACGCCTCACCCCATTCCAGAGTGTTTTAGGCTATCAGCCACCTTTGTTTCCATGGAATGCCAACCCCACCGACTCCCCGTCTGTAGACCAATGGTTCCAAAGGAGTGAACAAGTTTGGGCAAATACACACCAACGTCTTGTACAAACCTCACGCACCTACAAGCAAAAGGCTGATCGTCATCGCAGTGAATATCCCCAGTACCAGCCTGGTGACAGTCTGGCTTTCCACCAAAGACCTCAAACAACCACATGCTTGCAGAAAGCTTACCCCAAGATACATCGGACCATTCAAAGTCATCAAACAAATCAATGAAGTCACTTACAAGCTGGATTTACCTCGACACAGCCGCATCGCTCCATCGTCTCATAACTCAAGCCAGTTATCCCTGGACCACTAGCCACGGATGTGCTCCTCGACGCCCCTCCTGCCCCACTGGATATTGACGTCCAACCTGCATACCTGATAAAGAACATCCTAAACTCTTGGCGCAGGAGGGGTAAACTAGAATACTTGATTGAATGGGAGGGATATGGACCAGAAGAACAATGCTGGGTGGGGGGGTCTCTGTCATATCACAGCAAACCAGCAACTCCATTTCCCAGGATACACCAACAACTACAGATATGGCTGAAGAGGACTACACTTCCCACACACACACAGGTTCACCTTCTCCGGAGTTCTAATCACACAGACTTGTTTCCAATCTCACATGCATTCACTCAAGTTTAAAAGGGACTGTTCAAACAAACAATCCTTGTGAAGTATACACTCAGTTGCCTTGTCTCTGTCATTACCAGGCCCTATATTGTGTCTGTTTATTCTGGTGTTTTGATTTTGTTTACGTTTATGACGTGTATCTTTGCCCTGCCCTGTTTGTGATCGTTGCCTGATCGCCTGACCTCTGCATGTTTATGATTATTGTCTTCTGCCTTATCCTTTCGACTTGTTGTTTTTGGATTAAAATACCTAACCTGCACTTGCTTCTGTCTGCGCCTCCTTTACGTGACAATACTACAGCACACAGCTCAGAATCCTGGGTTGCAGTTTAATTTATTATAAATCTGCTTAAAGTCATATATCATATTGGCTTCATTTAAGTTGATAGTGCTTTATGTTGTTTTGCAATTATGAGTTAGTTATTTATTGTTTATAACTTATTTGAAGAGATATGTGGTTTATTACTGAGGTTTTAGCCTACCACATGTGTATATGTACATGTATATTCTCAAATGTGATACCCTGCTAATGCCATTGTATCCGCCTTGGTCCCCATGAATAAAATCTTAGAATCACCTCTTGCTGGATTCAACTTTCTGCAAAGCCATGAGGCATTGACCAGTCATTATAATAAAAACACAATATTACATAAAATGTGAACAAACATATTTTATTATTTTATAATATATATTATAGTATTATTACTACTACTGTATTTTATCCTGCTCTCACTTGTATTTCGGTTGCATTTTTGCTTCCTTTTAGTTTCACTTACTGGTAAAGTAACAGTTGCTTTTACTTGTTATTTTGTTATATGCTAATCTCCAAAGAAAAGCATCTGCTAAGCACAGCTAAACATCTTGCAGTTGAGGCTTTAAATTGTATATAAATAAACTGCTACTGGATCTAGCTAAGGTTTTGGTGTTGTTGTCTGGCATAGGGCTTAAAGGTTAAAAGTCCACTCTCCTCTCCTAGTGCTTAGCTGTACCTCTTACTGTGTTTCTTTGTGTGTGTTTCACTTATTTAGTTGTTCTTCTTACAGCTATGTTGTACTCTCGTCAGTTGCTTGCACTGATTGTATCATGCTTAGATTGGATTCTGCCATGTGACTTTAATGAAAGTAACTGCTAAATCAATAAATGTAAATATAGTAAATGAAATAGACATACTCTATTTTACTCTACTATCCAAATCTAATTCTACTACTTAGATTTGGCACTTTTCAGCACCTCAGAAATGCCAACTGCAAAGCTTGTGTAATCTTTTATTTCCTTCATGGGTCTAACTGTTTTCTCACTGGCTTCTGCTGAGCGGAATAAAAAGAATCCAAACAGGAAGTGCCTCTTCCATCTCGTGCTGATGCATTCATTCAGGCTTTGAATGAACCCCAGTGCAAAGTACAACACACTGTCTGCCAGCTTGGTGCAATATGGATCTGTAGCACTGCCACTCTAAGAGAGAGTGCCACTGTATGAGCGTCTGGTGTTTGTAAGATATCAAAAGCCTTGGTAAAATTGCTTAACAGTAACACTGGTGCAGTTCACTTCCTAGCTCACTTATACTGAAGACTGTGAGCAAATAATGTGAGATATTTATTCACTGACTGGCACAGATACTGCTATCACAAGAAAAATCAAGTAATCATTTCTATTGATTCACCTGGGATAAGTTTCCATATTGGATCTTATAATGGTTATGTTAAAAAATTAAAATTTTTCATCAATGGTAGATTTCTGTGATTGTCAAAAAAAATGCTACCAGCTATAATTAATAGTGGTATAAAAGCAGTCAAATTCATCCAAGGGATGTTTATGATTTGCTTGATTTTGCCCCCAGTACTTTTAAAATATTCCTTACAAGAGATTTTATGTGGAAAAAGGTCATCTGACATCCCTTACCAATTCCTTACTGGTGGCTACATAGTGCACCGACAGTAAATTAAAGTGGCACTGTTGTTGTGTGTGCTCAAATGAGGTCATGACTCAAATTTAACTTTTTAAATCCATGGATATGCATTAATATGGGCAATGTAAGACTATATAAGGCTTTAAAAGGGGTGTCTAACCTGCGTAGATGGGATAATCTTCCAGGCTGTCTCATGACATTAGAGTCTGATTGGTTGGTCATGGGTTCTGGGGCAAGTGTTACTGTGGGAATCATCTTAGCAGTGGTGGGGTGAGTACTTTGGGCCTCAGCCACGGACTCACCACACACTTTATCCACCTGAGGAAAAGAAACAGAGAGAAGGATATTAAATTTGGGTGGACACATCAATATTAGATTACCTAAGAGGGAATGGTTGGTGTGCACTCTGAAAATATGTGTTGCAGCCTGGGAAAACCCAGGAAAATTGAAAGTTTGGTTACCCCAAAAGTGAGAAAATTGCCTTTAACAATTCAGTGCATTTAAAGACTGCAATTCCACCGAAAGACTCACCATGTTGATAGTCTAAAATCAACTGCAATATATATCAGTATATTGGTTTAATCTGTATTTAATTTAACACATAATAAATAAATAAAAATAGGACCATAAAAGGTATTGTTTATTTGTTTATACCTTTATGCACAGCCTACATGTGGTTTTACATGGTCCTTAATGTCCCCTTTTAGTACCCATACTAATGATCTGAAAGCAGCTCTTTTTTTTTTTTACATTTAGTGTTACAACCAGGAATTGAAATGGCTTTATTTGGGTAACTCTCAATATGATGCTACTATGAAAATGCTTCACTGTAAGGAATAGTGTTCTTTGGGTGATAACAGAGTTGGTTTGACACCAAACATAAGGCTTTGTGACAAGGCCAAAAAGGAATATTTTCATTTAGTCAGACTAGAGAACCTTTTTCCACATGTTTGCTGAAACTCCAGCATGTGTTTTGGCAAACTTCAAATGGGATTTCATATGGCTTGCCACTCTTCCGAAAGCCTGTCTTTGTGAAGTGTCTGGGCTATGGTTGTCCTGTGAACAGCTTCTCCCTTCTGAGGTGTGGATCTCTTTAGGGATCTCATTAGAGTTAGCCTTGGCCTCTTGGATCCTTACCCAGTCAGTGACTTTAAGTGGATGGCCTCCTTTAGGTAGAGTCACAGTTGAGCCATATTCTTTTATGGATTTTATTCATTTAGCAGGATGATTGTGAGTTATTTTTAGAACTAAACTGTCTATGATACTTTTTCCTGAAGTTTGCCCTGGATTTGTTTTGATAGCTCCTGGGTCTACATGATGCTGTTTGTTTAGCTATGTTCTCTATCAAGCGTCTGTGGCCCCTAGGAACAGTTGTATTTATATAGATATTCCCTGACAGTTTAATTTCACACAAGTGGATTCTATTCAATTAATTATGTTTTGGCAACTGACTGTACCAGAACTAATTTACAAATTCACACCAATACGTCCAAAAGGTAACTAAGGAGAGAGAAAAAAAAATTAGATGGAGCTGTTAAAACATTCTCCTTTCCTATTAATGCTTGGATATTGGACAGATTGGACAACCATCACCAACAAAGCTTTTATGCTTATGGAGCCATCTACTGCACTATTTATCTTCACTGGTTCCAATTTATCGAGCAGGTAACACATCCTGTACCACCATCACTAATCAACCATAATCATCTATGTTAATTTTTAAGCATCAGAATTTGACCTATAGATTAAGATAATTCAAAGCCATATCAATTTCATTGTGCAATAAATTGTGACAACACTTTAAACCCTCTTTCTTACTTAACACCGCTTCTGACAACTGCTGAGGAGCCACACACAGCTGTAAATATATCAGCAACTTTTAAATCTACCAGCCCCCCAAATCCCCTCTTCTCCCAGCCCCTAAACCTTCGGTCGCACGACCACCATTCAAGAACATTACAGATCTGTGAGAAACACTAGTATGTTTTTGAATACTTTTGCATTGTGTGTCTTGGCAGAGTCTTGCCAACTGGAATTTGAGAGATGAATTATCAAGACTGAGACAGAGAGAGTTCAAGCTAAGGTGACAGTGGTTAGATAACAAGCTAGATAGTCTCTAGCTAGCTCAGTCACACTAATAGAATTTAGACCTAGCAATGCATTCACACACACACACACACACACACACACACACACACACACACACACACACGGTGGTGCAGCATTGTATGACCAAAAACAATGTTACAGTACATGAACTAAGAAGTTACCTTGCAGTGTAAAGAAAAGACATAAAATGTAAATTTTGATAAGAGAATGGAAATTTGATTGCATCTTTATGTCAAATATTACTTGAACTGGATTTGGATCCACTGTGATCCTGAACAGAAGAAAGCTGTTACTGAAGATGAATGAATGAATGAATGAATGAAGTCAAACCACCACACAAATGTTTATTAATTTAATTTATTATTATTATTATTATTATTATTATTATTATTATTATTATTATTATTATTATTAATAATTTTTGAGGTGCTTTCTATGCTTGCCAAAACTTATGAATCTTGGCTCACACATCAGAAGTCTTGGCCATCTGGCAAAAAATTGGAACCCGGCATGGTTCTGGGGCTTAATAGTGACCCATCTTTAACATTTTTCTCAAATATAATCAACAAGTTTCACATATATGCACCAAGCTTGGTAGGCATATGGGTCTTCTTAAGCCAAACAAATTTTACAATTAGATCCATTAATTTTGCATAAGAGGAAGACAGCCAATTCATTTTTACCTGTCCAAACGAGTTTTGACAGGTATCAACCTTTTAAATAATCCTCCTATGAGAATCATCAGATTCAAATCATATTTGGTCAGCAGGTTTTAAAGATGTCCACAATGTGAAATTGCAAAGGAATTTTGGAAATATTACATGGTGTTGCCATGGTGCAGCAATCAATTAGCATATTGTGACATGCAAACAGAAAGTGTGGCATAATTCCACAGTAAACCATGCAATGTATATGATGGGGCTTAGTCACATACACATGCCAACAGTGATTAATTTTCATAGGGCCACCAACTGGCAACAGGAATTTAGGCTTATAAACCAAACTTTTTGACACTTCTTCTAGATGGTTCATCAAATTGTTGCCAAATTTGGTCAGCATGATTTCAAGATATCCATGATGCAAAATTGTGAAGGAACTTCTCATATTTGTTGTGATGTTGAGGCAATACATTATGATGCAGCATATTTCCACTGTAAATTATGCAATGAAACCTACTGCTCAAGCAGTAAAAACTTTTCAGTAATCAGATTTTTGACTCTGTCTAACATTATCATTTGCAGATTCATTTACCGTCGGTATAATTCCACTTTACAGAATGCTCTGGTGCTCAAAGTTCAAATGTACAGTATGTTCAGTTATGCAGCATATCCACATGCCAACAATTGCTCATGAAACGGGCACCCTGGTGCTTGCTGCACCCTTGGTGCTTTGGCCCATCAATCACAATTGCAACTATATTTACTACTATACTTGCAGTTTTAGAACATTTATAGCCAAGGAAATTTACAGGCAGTATACACACATGTATTTAGCTACACATTAATACACATCTTACACACACACACACACACACACACACACATACACACACACACACACACACATACACACACACACATACACACACACACACACACAGCTCTAGCAACTGATCAATACAACCTCATCTGACTGAAAGCTTTCAGACTCATAAAAAGACCTCCAATCTTTCAGTCACAATGTCTGTTTGGACAAGCACATAAACTAAAACTTAATTACAATCAATTTATCTATACTGAGAGTGGAATTAGGGTTAATCGTTAGGGATCCCTGATAACCAATGATGAAACTCAAGTATGACATCATATAAGCCAAAGAGAAAAGACTATTATTAAACTTCTTAACAGATATTTAAAATTGAATCTGGAAAAGCTATGCAGAAAAAAAAACAGACATAATGTGTGTCAGCCTGCGAAAACCTTTCACATGGTCAAACTATGATATTTTCTACTTCACTGTTTCAAACTAAAATATGTTTCTCATTTGGATGTATCTCAATCACAAGTAAGGTTTTTGCATTTTAAACCCCTGAAAATGAGAAAATTGTATCTAAAGATTTCATTCAAATTCCACTGAAAGTTTCCCTGCTTACCTAGAACCTAATAATATACTTATCTAACAACAGTACTGCAGGATTTTAAAGAATTTTAAGTTTACAATATGAAAAGCTGATCACTTTTGATTATTATAATTTCCATTGCTATGTGTTTCATCATCTGAGGTAAAAATTCCTGAGATGAAGAACTGGAGCCTCGTGTGTCATTTCTTCAACTGATCTAAGTTCAAGCTAACATCAATGGGAAAATAATTCCTGATTCAATTCATGAATAGCGTTCAAAACTGTGGTACTACAAATGCAAACTTTAATACACTGAAAAAGACACACTATTTGCAACACATATATATGCAAATAATATATATATATATTTTATAAATAAATAAAAAATTTGTTTTACTCTGCACGTTTTACATTTTTTCCTACATTCTTTTGAATGTCCATGGAATGAAATAAAATATTAGATGCCAGGAGTATACCTTCTGCCATCACTTACACATTTGAATGGCCATGTAATACGATAACATGAAATTAAAAATTACATTATATGGCCATGGGCATTGTTTCGACTCAGGACAGCTGTCATTTGCTGCTACTGACAAGAAACTGTTAGATGCTTTACACAACAACGCTTCACCTTCGTGTGTTTGCTGAGACTAGGCTAATGGTTGAGAGGCAGGAATTTGGCCAGTAGTTGCTGCAAGCCTTTTATAATTGACCAGTTGGTGTGTGAGGTGGGAATTACAGAGAGGGGTTAAGGCAATGCAAACAGTATTACACCAAAAGCACATCATAGTGAAACTATAGTCAAATTTTCTCAAAATTATAAATCCCGGCCGGACACTTTTTTAAGGTCCAAAAAAGAGGACCTGTCTGGGAAAAAGAGGACGTATGGTCACCCTACATTTACCAATATGTTTGCTAAACTGGCTCCTCACACAACTCTGTAGGCATACACCAAGGCAAAGCTACGAAGTAGACTAAATAAAAAAATTACTTTTGTGGTTGTTTTCCAGAATTCAGCTGTAGCAACTTCCGATGACTTTTTGCAGACAGCCTCACATATGCTAATAGAATTGAATGTGTTAAGAGTCAAGTCTCCATAGTGTAGAGTGGCTCCAACTGTGGAATGCATTGACATATTTGGCACATAACTAATGCTAAGTTAAAAAAAATGCAGCTATACAGAGGCAAAAATAATGAAAGACTACTGTCAAACCACAGGTCCTCTACAAACATACCAGAAAATGTATCCAAGTGTAACAAAAACAGTTAATGCTGCCAAAGGTTGACACGGGATTCATGAAATTTAAGATGCTTAGTGGAGGTAGCAGCATTGCTAGCAAAATATATTCACTAGGTATTTCAACTAGATACATAGAGAGTAGTACTGTTGCAACTTTTTAAAATCAAATAGCTTTTAATTGCTAAAACAGTTGCTGAATGAGTAGTGAAGTCATGCTGATATTTAATGATATATAGTATACAATACAGTTTATTATGCAAAGAGGTTAATGCTATTACTGCTATAATTGTTTGTTTGATAGCTTCATTTGGCTAGCTACTAATGTAGCTTTGGTGTAGTTGAGAAAACTTTACAATGTAGCTAACTACATTTTAGCTCACAAACACCAACATTATCGCCATAACATGTAGATATGTGGTAAGCTTAATGTGCTAACTTTTAGAAGTATCAACTATTTTCATTACATTACCATTACCTCAGTACTGGGATTCTGAGTAAAAGTACTAGAGACTAGTTAAAAGCTACTTTCTTCCTCTTCTTTGCTCACACTTGTATGGCTTAATAATTAGGAAATACTTAACCATGCCTGTATAAGCTATAAGTAGTTTCCCAAATTTATACAACAGAATGTACAGAGGCCCATCCTACCCTTGCCCTTGGAGATGTTATGAATCAGGCTAATCAAAAATAAACTAAAACATCCTGTCTCAAACTTGACCTTGACATATAACATGACCTTTCATAAAGCTTTCATGATGCACTATGATTTGAAAATTATCTGGCCTAGTGAATAAGATGCAGTGAAACATGGTTGTTTAGGACATAATTTGTCCTATATATAGCCTCCATTGTTTTACATGTATCTTTTTAAGCGAAATATCATGTGAACACTCTTTTTTTTCCAGTAAGTGAACTTTGTGTTTGGATGTGTGTTTTTGGAGCTACTTGCAGAGTACGTGGCAATTAAATCTACATAACCCAACACTCACTGTAGGCAACACTAAACTCTCATTCTAAAACTACAGCAGTAATTGAAAGCATCTCAAAATTTGACAACTTTATACATACACAGCAATTTAGAGTAGACAGATAACCTAGTGAATGTTTTTGAGAGGAAAGAATGAACTGCAGGACCCAGAGTAAACCTACAAGGGCACATGGAGGACATGCAAACCTGCAAGGCAATGCAATACAGCCTGCTGCACCACCATGCCACCCATTATTATTATTTTATTTGTGGCTGATTTATGCTTATTAGATTTGCACATCATTCTCAAAATGTAACTGCCATAAGGCCTGCAAGATATTATGGACTTCCTTACTGGTTTTCTACACTTGTGCTATGGTGATCATTCATTTCACTTAATATTAATTTGTTCTGTTCTTTGTATATCTGTATATATCTCACTGTTTATATCACCTTTTTCTCTCCCCCAAACACAAGAAATGATCTTTAGCCAGTATGCCTATTTACACAAGAAATTTTGCTATTTTAAACAACACCTCAACTAAAAAGTGATTTTTAAATGGATAATTCCTTTTGTTTATTATGATATCGATTTTTGTATCAGATAGGTATTTGGGTAAGACCTGTTAATACAGAACTAAAATCACATTTTTAAAATTAAAACCAGAGACTTGTATAAGAAAACAATATGTTTGATGTCACGTAATAGGTTAAATGTCTGGAATCTATGTATTATGTCCAGTATGCAAATTGAAGGAATTTTTTTTTATCCAATGACCTTGCATGCTAGCATAAAAAAATAAAGAAAAAATATTGAATCTGTTATGCTGTGGGGGAATTTTTTGGTCGATTTGTTCAATTAGAGGGTTAAAGTTATCTATTTAGCCAGTGCTAAATATGATAGAGAAGAGTACAGTTAAGGCATTTTCTAGTGATTCTCTTTTGTGATGCAGTATCTATGGACACAACATTGTTTTCTGCATAGCTGATAGATATTAAACAGAAACACAGCCTTTATTGCCACATATACAAGTACAGTACAGTCAAATAATTTTCCAGCATAGGACAAAGCAGTTACAATACCCCTTGTTTGAGGCAAGGTTGCTGACCAGTGTGCGCAAAGCAGCATCAGTGAGTTTGGTCAATAAAAATTTGTCCAATGCCCTGTGAATTATGTGCACACACACACACACACACACACACACACACACACACACACACACACACATGTATTTGCTAGCATGAAGCAATGAAGCAAACATGCAGAGAAACTGTCAAATATGAGGAAGAGCACTTCAGTGCACTTCATTGCACTAAGACGTGTTATCGCCAGGGTCTTCACATTGCAAGTCAAGATGCAATTCATTGAAACTTGCTCTCATGATTCTCATGATTCTTGCTCTGGTGATGACCATGCTCAGTGATTCATTGCTAGCATTCATTGCTAGCAGCACTCAGACTTAATCAAAATAAACAAAATGTTAATTAGTTAAATAAAGTTAAATAAAATGACCCATGACAGCCCTAAACACTGAATTTTAGAATCGATACCAACGAGTACCAAAAAAACATGTATTCATACTGAAAAAAATATATCTAATATTAATTTTAATCACTCAGGGCTAGTTCTACTCCAATCTGACTTTTGTTGCATGCCACTTGATGGATGAATACATTGTTTAGAGGCTTAAAAAAATTCTGTCTTCTTCATGCCCTGAATATAAAGCTAAATTATGATAAGGATCACTTATCATAAGGATCACAGATGTTCGTTCCATGGTCTAACATAAAACAATATGTTATACAAACACTCAGAATTCAGCTGTTCTTATCCAGCCAAATGACAAAAGAGACATGGATACTTTAGAAACAATGATTCATGAATAAAGGTAATTGGCTCTTGGATTCCAAGACAAAAACATGCTCCAAAATGAAACATCTGAGAACAAATATAAGAATCATGACATTCATTAGCTTAGCATGAGATCAAATATCACTAGAATACATACCACTCCATACTTTATCCAGTGCCAAAAGTAGGAGCTTGGACGGTACAATAGATGTTAACTCAGCATGTGTCTGTCCATGTGTGTACCTGTCTACTATTCTACACCTGGATCATTTCACTCATGGCGGAGCCCTTTTTCCTATGCAAGTTCCTAATGAAATGGGCTGTGATGGCCTTGGTTAATTATAAATTTTAAGCAACACTAACTACAGTATAGTTAATGCATACACACTATACCAGTATTTCATACTGGCATCCTCTTGCAGCCCTGATTTAACTGGATATAATAGCCTCAATGCTAGTCTCTAGATTGTCAGCAATTTCTATCATATGTTCTGTTTCAATTATTATCACCAACTGAACTTGCATAACATACAGTAACAGTGTGATTGGAAGCCTTTGTATGAATTTCAACAAACAAGGAGAAAGTGATGAAGTCTTAAGAAAATGTATAGCCCCTTACCCTGTCCCTAATCGAGTCATGCAAATTGTTATGAATTTAAGACAGTAATTATGTCATATTTTTTCCTGCTTCAGTTGCAATAATTAAATTATTTTTATTTGAAATTATTTATTTTTATAATTGTAATTAATAATTATAATTAATGAAAATATACAATTTAAGAATATTATATACAATCAACCACAACCTCACTGTACACCTCGGCTCAACCACACTCAGGCCAACCAGGACGGCCAGGAACCTTGGGGTGATTCTTGATGACAGTTTGACCTTTACAGACCACATCTCATCAACTGCACGGTCCTGTAGGTTCATCCCGAACAACATCAAGAAAATCAGACCTTACCTCACCGAACAGGCTACACAGATACTAGTCCAGGCTCTTGTTATCTCAAAACTGGACTACTGCAACTCACTACT
>JANDJT010000103.1:14481815-14497935 GCA_024331685.1 Stegophilus panzeri
TGAATACTGCGGCCCATTAATTTCTTCATACAGGAAGCATCTTGAAGCTGTCATTACAAACAAAGGCTTCTCCACTAGTATTAAATAAATTTCAGTTAGCGTGTCATTCCACTTTATTACACATAACTTCATTTATGGAATTTAATGTTGTGAATTCTTTATATTTCCAGATTTTTTGAGTTAATACTGATGTCTCGTGAAATTTCATGTGAATAACCTGACTGGAAATATATTTACTGAAAAAAAAGTTATTTTCCCCACTGTAATTTAAAAGAACTTTTGTTTAAAGGAGGTTTCAATGATTTTTAAGTCAGAGTATTTTTATAATATGCTGAGAAGTTATTTTCTCTTACTGCTGTCAATACTTATTTCCCGCACTGTAGCTGGTAATTTTTATTAGAAAGGGGAGATACTTAAAATTCAGGGGGAACTTGGCCAATGGTGAGTGTCTGCATTAACTTTATTTAGAATATTTTTAGGCTTGTTAGCCTCACTTAGGCCAATTTCTATGAATCACTGACAGTCATTTTCTTTGTCTCTTTCATATATTTTTCTTTTCTTTTCACTTTCTCTAATGTTTTTCCTTTCTCTCACACTGTGGCAGTGGTCCAATCTCCAAACCAGGCATAAAACAAGTCTTAAACCTTTCAGCACCTTAATCTCTTCATAACATAATTGATGTGGAAAAAAAAATGAACACCAGCATGTACAGTTTCATCTATGTTAAGCTTTTGTAGGAAATAATGGGACCTATGGACAGACTGAACCCATTATAGGCTGTGCATGTGCCAAGGCAACCCACAGAATTCTCAAGCCAATTAGCGGCATTGTGAGGAGAAGCTCTGCTCTTTTGTCTCCCATGCACGTTAATGTACACAAGAGGCTTCACTAACTTCAGCTCATATGTACCAGAAAGAACGTGTCATGGTTATGCTGTCATTTGTGGCTTTAGAGGAGCTCTGGACTTGATTTTCCAAATGAGTTAAAATTCATTTGCAATTGCCTGGACCACATTCACAAAGTACAGACAGGTCTCAATAATACACTGTGATCCAAAATTATGATGCCAAGTTAAAATGGAGGGAGTAAGAGTGAGAGGGAGAGAGAGCAATTCAAAGCATTCAAAACCATTTCCAGTCATTGACATTATCCTACACTGTACCTGTTTGGCTTATATAGATATAAAAAAGAGAGAGATAGGAGGGGAGGAATTGAAAAGGAAGAGTAAACAATCAAACAAACAGCTGGTCAGAGAGACTAGAGTAAATGGCAGTTTGGCAAACTACTATGGACACTAAAAATTTGTTTGTCCTTAGTGTGATTTGGTTTCCTCCCTGCTGAAGTATTCCATATCGTCCAGTCAGACACTGTCATTTGAATGACCTCTAAAAAATTCAAGCAGGACAACCAAGAAAGTTTTAATGATTAATGAGTCCTTTTAATACAATGCTACAACTTTTCCACAATTTGACGGGCTGGCTTTTGAGACTTCACTGCTGCTTTAATAACCCACAGTCATTTGAAATTTGACAGAACACCAAATATATTACATAACAAATGAGCACAGGGAAGTGCAGTCTTCTGGTGAATAATTTAATTTAATATATTTTACTATTAACATTTTAAATCTTAGGGCAATCTTGTATGCTATATTTTAGACTAGACTACTCACATACGTAACATGATTTTTAAATTTCTCCCCCATATTGGTTTAAGAATGTAGGAATAAAAAGATGTTTTTCTTGATTTATTGTTTTGTTTGACCTGTTTTATGAACATCTCACTGAAACACAACAATGGAAACACTGTCAGAGTCTAAAAGAACACTGGGTACCAAGTAAACAAGTTAAAATTCTGTCTTACTCACAGTATCACTGATCCTGGCTTCATGTAGTTGTGCGTACAGTATGGCCTCGTTGACATGACCTCTGACCCTGAGCAGGGCAAGTTCCAGGCTGTGCTCTCCAGCTACGGTGTGTGTGAGGTCCTCCAGGATAGCCACATAGTGCCTCCATGGCATGTCTAACTCTGCCACATTTGCCAGGCATCCACGCATAACATTGAGGCAGAACTCAGGACAAGGACGTATGAGGGTTAACCCTTGGCAATGTGGGCAGTATTGCATCTTCAGAAGTGCTCGGGCACACTCATTGGTCAGAGGTGCCACTTCTGTGACATTCATCAAGTCTTCACCCATGACAAATGCCCTTGTTAGTGCCCTGGCTGCCTGCATGGCGTCTGCCAAATCCTCAGCCATGGCTTGAGCATGACGGCCAAATGGATTCACATCCTGCCAAGTGGCACGGAGGCATTCAGAGAGATTGTTATCCTCAGCAATGCCCGGCTTGATGATGTGGTTGTGGACTAGCGGGAAGAGGTGGTCATAGAAGCGATAGACAGCAGCATCCACAGAAATGCTGGCAGTGTCCTGGATGAAGTTGGAAAGACTGGAGAAGAGGGAAGTTACATGGGGAGCAATTCTAGAAGACAGAGAGGTGAAGGTGCTCTCAAAAAGAGAGGTCAGGTGATCTTGGGAGAAAGTGAACAGAGACTGGTATGTATCTGCATGGAGAGAGAGAGAGAGAGAGAGAGAGAGAGAGAATTGAAAGTAAGTTAGACTTTGAACTGTTGAGAATTGTCAGACGTGTTAGTTCCTGGTCCAATATTATCACATGAACATCTTTTCAAATTGTAATTCAAAATGGGAGCTTGGAAAACAAATTTCTGACATATTACTGAGAGTTTCAGTGGTTGATACTTTATTTTTTATACATTAAAATTATTTTAATCATTGAACATTTTTTCAAAGGTAGTAATGTTAGGGAGATACCAAAATAGCTGCCTAAGTAGATAAGATCAGCAATGATTATGACTTGGGTAAATGAGACCATCCACAAAGGATGTGAAGACAGCAAAAACTCCACTACCACTTGAAGTATCTATCTATCTATCTATCTATCTATCTATCTATCTATCTATCTATCTATATACATACACAGGTGCACCTCAAAAAATCTGAATATCGTGGAAGTTAATTTTTTCCCGTAATTTAATTCACAAAGTGGAACTTTCATATATTCTACATTCATTACACATAAAGTGAAATATTTCAAGCCTTTTTTGTTTTAATCTTGATGATTATGGCTTGCAGCTCATGGAAATCAAAAATCCAGTATCTCAAAATATTATAATAAAGAATTTATAATACAGAAATGTTGACCTTCTGAAAAGTATGTTAATTTATGCACTCAATACTTGGTCGGGGCTCCTTTTACACAAATTACTGCATCAATGCAGTGTGGCATGGAGGCAATCAGCCTGTGGCACTGCTAAGTTATGTTCCATAACTGCTGTTATGGAAGCCCAGGTTGCTTTGATAGCGGCCTTCAGTTCGTCTGTATTGTTGGGTCTGGTGACTCTCATTTTCCTCTTGACCATTCAGGTCAGGTGAGTTGGCTGGCCAACCAAGCACAGTAATGCCATGATCAGCAAACCAGTTACTATTACTTTTGGCACTGTGGACAGGTGCCAAGTCCTGCTGGAAAAGGAAATCAGCATCTCCATAAAGCTTGCTAGCAGATGGAAGCATGAAGTACTCTAAAATCTCCTGGTAGATGGCTGCATTGACTCTCGACTTGAGAAAACACAGTGCACCAACACCAGCAGATGACATGGCACCCCAAATCATATCTGACTATGGAAACTTCACACTGGACTTCAAACAACTTGGATTCTGTGCCTCTCCACTCTTCCTCCAGACTCTGGGACCTTGATTTCCAAATGAAATACAAAATTTACTTTCATCTTCCCCATGATTGTGGTTGTGTGTACTGAACAAGACTGAGAGATTAAAGGATCAGGAAACCTTTGCAGGTGTTTCGAGTTAATTAGCTAATTAGAGCTCTTCTCATGTCCACATTTCTGTATTTTATATATATATATATATATATATAATGATAACCCAGTTTAGAAGAAGGTGGTGCTGAGGTGTTTCTTTCGTTATTCCACTATGCACATGCGCACACACACACATACATGCACGCACGCACGCACACACGCACTTACACACAGACACACACATGCAAGCACAGACAGGCAAACATACATGCCCAAACTTGTTTTTTGTTCAACGGCCAGTTGGTGTGACCCGTCTACTCAGCTGTGCTGCAATGCCCCATCCACCTCCTTTCACACATAGGCACACAGTGCCGTTCTCTCCTGGGCTACTGATGTCAGATTAAAGGCATGTTAGTAGATGGAGAAACAGCAGCAACTGCAGTGAAACTTAGACTGAACACCTCACACTAACACGCAAACACACACGCATATTACAAACACATATATTGATACTCCAAACATGAATACAGATTAAAGTATATATGCAACATCAACACATACACATACAGCATTGTGCCACAGGGTAAAGCAATTCTGGAAAGAGAAGATGAAATAAAAATAAAAACATAATGTGCTTCTGTTTATAACGTTCTCTTACATACACTGTCAGTTCTCTAGGGAAATCCTTTGTACTGACAGTAATGCAGTACACATAAAACAGAGGTTTATGCTTAATATTTTTGTCCAATACTGTCTATAAATCTACTGTATGTACATATACACACCAACTATTTTAATAAGAACACCTGTACACTTGCTTTTTCATACAATTATCCAATCATGTGGAAGCAGTGCAGTGCATGCAAATCATGCAGATACAGGTCAACAGCTTTGACTGTGGCATGGTTGTGCCAGACAGGCTAGTTTGAGTATTTCAGATACTGCTGATCTGCTGATCTTCAAGCACAAGAGTCTCTAGAGTTTACACAGAACGGTGAGTATCTAGAGTTTACAAAGAATGGTGCAAAAAAAACAACAACAACAGCAACAAAAAATAAACAAATCAGAAACACCTTGGTGAAGAGAGAGGTCAGAGAAGAATGGGCAGATTGGTTCAAGCCGACAGGAAGGCTACAGTAACTCCACTAACCACCCTTTACGACCATGTAAAGCATGTAGGAGCAAAGCATTTCTAAAACAATAATGTGTCAAGCTAGAGATGGATGGGCTACAACAGAAGAAGGATTCATCAGGATCCTCTCATGTCAGCCAAGAACATGAATCTGTGGCTACAGTAGACACAGGCTCACAAAATCTGGGCAGTTGAAGATTGGAAAAAGACCAGGCGTGTCTCAATATTATGTCTTTAAACTTCGAAAATATTGACATTTTGCAGTGGGTATAAAGGGGTATAAAAGTATATCAAAATGTTTAGGTACATAATTTCCAATACTGAAAACCACATGTCAGTAATGGAAGAAACAGACACAGCTGAAAATAAACATAATAAACATAAAAATAATCAGACTCTCTCTCACTCATACACACACCCTTTATCTTACTATCCTTGTGATGCCCTTCCACAATTATTAATCAAGCTAATTAATGTTATGCCTACACCCAAATCTAACCATAACCTTAACCTTAGTAACTTATAGAAAACCTTTTGTTTGGTTGCTTGCTTGCTTGGTTTGTTTGTTGGTTGCTTTGTTTGTTTGTTAAAATCTACAATTTTGCAAAGAAAAAAAAGGTCAAAACTGTAAGATATTCCTATTATAAACCAAGCCATTGCACTTTAATGTGCTGACCTAACCTGAATAATCATTTCGCTGATATATGATTAAATGTGTTGGATCTAATTGGAAGAAATAAAATATTATCAAATGAAATGGCCTCTACATTTCTTCTATTTCCAGAGTCCCTAAATCCTTTGTTGCTTGGCACAGAGGTGATGAGAGATTTATGGAGAAGACTGCAAAGAAAAAAGAAAATCACAAATGTGTTTAAAGAAATATAGAATATAAAATGACATAAAGGTTATTACCAGCTTCTGGGCTAAGTGTGTGCATGACACGGTGAGACGTTTTGGAAGGATACTGTAGAAGCTAACCGCACATGAGGTAGAATGTGCCACGCTAGAGTTTCAGATGGTGAACTCATGCCATGTGAGAGGGTGAGAGAGAAAGAGCATGAGAGTTGGGGAGGAAGAGAAGGGAGGGCGAGAATGCACATTACATTACATAGGCTTACATACCCAACTGCCTTCCCAGTAACATGTTTTACATGTAATTACTGACAGAGACTGACATTTACCATATGCATGTGAGCACACACTCTTTGACCTTGACTCATTTCCTCTGCCCTCGCTACCAAGCCTGTGTTTCATCTGGTGTTCAGTCAGAACTCTTCCCTGTCAGTCCAGTCTTTCCCTGTTGTTTTTGGAAGGAATTAGCCTATAAGTGAGTCATAAATCACTGAAAGTTCTTGCTTGAACTTTTTTTTAATAAAGGTTAAAATACTGGGCTTCACTGAACCTGATACAATAAATCAAAACTATTAAAAGCATACAGTATGAAGATGAGAACTGCAATTACTGAGGTAACATCCAAACATTTTCCCAAATCAAACTTTCTGAACACATTCATGTTCCGAAGAAGCAATTACATAAAACTAGGCAGACCTAGTTTTGCTGGACCATGTCTGGACCATCAGCAGGAAAGTGGTAGTAGAGTCATTTGCAGGCTTCATTGAGTGTGATCATATGGTTGATTGCTTTGTTGCATTTCTACAAAGCGCAGTTTCAGCATGTGTGTGAAAGCAAGTGAGACCTTATAGATAACAAGATTTTATGGAGTGCTTGTGTTTTAGTTGTTCAGACAGCTTATTTCTCAGTATAATTTACTTGACTTGACTTTTTTGCTCCCCCACAGAAATCTTAATGCCATTTCAGATGCATTGTTTGGACCCAGGACCAGGTTCGCAGGCTAGTGGTTAGGAACTACTGATTTAATATACTCAGTATTTAAATGCATTTGAATGAGCCTTTATACTGCTGCAGACAGAGCATGCACAGTTCGTATTGCATAAACCACTGAAGGTGAACACTGGCTCAGCATTCTGGCAAAAACCTCATTCTATTCAGTATGTGACAAGATTATGTTCAAGCAGTTCATTCTTTATATTTGTAATGAAATGTTGAAACAGGGTAGGCCTTATACTATAAATCTAAATACTTTCAGCAGAGACTGAGCCTGTGTGATCAGCGCCTTAGTGGAGATGACCATTTTAAAGTGCCAAGTTTCATTTTAGATAAATGAAGCCTTAATTCAGCAACAGTGCTGCTAGCTGTGCAAATGCATAAGAGCAGAGCCTTCAAAGAGGCTAAATTTACTGCCTTGTAATGGGAGGTTATACAGTTTCTTAAGATGCCCCATAAAATACCTTTGCAAATTACTAATCTCTATAATCAAAATAGAGCAATTTTCATATGCCCACATTCTCATCTTGGTTGATCAGACTCACCATATAATTAAAGTAGTTAAACAGATGGGGAGAAACCAAACTTGCTTAAATTGAGTCAATCAATAAGTCAATAAGTTCCTGTCTAAATCTAGACATTGATAAGTTTTCCTATAGATCCAGAAGTCTTTCATTCTTTCTGGATGGGAAGAGGGGGAGCTGACAATTCATCTGCCAGCTCACATAATTCAGCTAATCAGAGTCCACTCCACTATGGAAGAGCTGAATACAGTACATTGTTTCCAGATGCCAGTAAGGAATGCTTAAGGCAATCCCATATACAGTATGGAATTGAGACAAGAGTTGCTGCAAATTAATGATGTAAATAAATATTAAAACGAATAGCTGGCACACTATTATTATTATTATTATTGTTGTTGTTATTATTATTGATTATTTAAAGAAAGTTTGACAGAAATCTGGCTGTGTCTAGAGGTTATGTTGGGCTGGGCAGAAGGACAGAATGTGACCTTGTATAAAGGTTTTTACTCTTATGTAAGTAATCAGATATGAAGCTTGCAGGACAAAGAAAAAACTATGCGATTGTTTTAACCCAACTGCTGGATTATACACATTGAGTAGTTTAGTTGGGTTATTTTTTTCTTTACTGTTTTATTTTGATAACAACCCAGTATGCTGGGTTCTCATGGTGGGATTTTACATTTTAACAGTCTAGCTTGTAATGGACAGAACTGCTGTTTTCCTTGTAAAGAACAAATAACTTTACTAAATAAATAAAATAATAATAATAATAATAATAATAATAATAATACACAAGCTCAACAGTTGGGTCATTTTTAACCCAACAGGTTAGGTAAAAAAACCTACCAAATGCACATAATAGCATGGTTCATATTTCATATTCATATACATGTACAGATACAGATAGTGGCATCGTGTTACACTTGTAGTGCAAATAAGAAGTGTTGACAGAAGTTTAATGACAGTGAAAATATTCCACATTCACTGTAACGTTTGTATGAACAAACGTCACTGACTTTCCCTCTGCATAACTGAATTCACGTTGATCCGAGACACGAGGGCACTTCTCTCACTGGTCATCCATCACCCTCAAAAAAGCACCTTAATCCCATCTGAGGCTCGAGTTTCAGAGGCCTGTCACATGAACACATAAGGCATGTACATGATGTATATAATTCTGAACTGACCCATTTTTGGTAGTGGTGGCATTTGCCATGTACTTCAAATCCTCCACCATGAGCTATAACCAGAGTACCACTTATAATCACACCAGTTTCATACATTTTGTATTCTTTATTTCTTTATTCTTTATATATAAGTCATGCTTAATGAGGCCTCAGTGTTTGATATATGGAATATGTTCCGATAAATGAGACAGATACATTACTGTACGACCAACATATCCTAGTGTTGGTAAGTAACCCTAGTCAGTGTATATACAGTATACTCATCTATTTATTGATTGTCTTTACAATGTCTTGCATGTCATATTAAGCCACACATTCTAGTCTTCCATTCTGATTTTTTTCTGGTTCTAATTCCCTTTTAAACATTTGCTTGCCTGTTTTAGGACACAATTATGCTTCAGTCTGAGGTGACTATGTCTGCCTACAGTCTGAACACAGCTTCAAATCAAAAATTAGATGAATTAACAAAAGTAGTTCACTATTAGCATTTAGCCAAATAGTAATTAATGGAGCCACATTAGTGACTTAAACATATTTTAAAACATATTTGAAAAACTTTTTTTATCCTAGTCATAGTGGTGGATCCAGTGTCTTGAAAAATTAAGTCTATAAACACTTATTATTACTTATTATATAAACACTTATATACACTTATAACAGTTGAGAAATATTAGACACAATGCAAGAATACTCTCTGGATGGGACACGATGTACATGATAAGTGCAATAACCACTTTGCAAGCAGCTGTTTTCTGGGTTCCTTGGATCTTCATATAGTGATGGAAAACAAAGATTTTTTAATTACATTTGTGCAATGTATATCAGATTGATATCACAGGGAAACAGGACATGGGCAAAGCCAGCAATAGAGTTCCTATGGAGTGATTTATATTTATTTGCATATTTCTTATACCTTTATGGGTGTCATTAATTCTGCTACATCATTTTGAAATATAATACTATTATTTACAAAGGGAAGTATGTATGGACAAAATGTTAACAACAAAATATTCACATTTAGTGATTTTTGTGAAAATTCTCAAATTTATTGAGTACTGCCTTTTAAGTAAAAGTTATTTAAAAGCAATATAAAGGAATTCAGGATCCTAATGTTAGCTTTGAAATGAAACAGCAATCCCCTGCTGGATGGGAATCAAACCTCAGTCACATGGGCCATATGAAGACCTCAGGCCTTTTTCACACTCTCTCTTTAGTGTGGTTGGCTAAGAACTCACAGATGCATTCAGCAGGGCAATTGGGAAACAACTTAATGATGCTAAAACAGAAAAAGAGTGGTTGTAAAGGCAGACGGCAGGATTTTGATCACAAGACTGGTAAAATGTATTAAGGTGCTGAAGAGAATAATATCCATGATGGATATAAGCACCTCTCTCTCTCTCTCTGACTGTGTACAAAGTATAGTAATAACACCCAGGAGACCTGACCACTCCCTCTCACCTCAAAGACCCCACTCCCATTACATGTCATTTTCCCTTTCTGTGTGACATTTAATTTGGGAGGAATATCCCTTCATCCAAAAAATGTTACAATCTCCATCCTGCATCATTTTCCTTTGTTATTTATTCCTTTATTCAAGCTCCTCTTCAAGCTCCTCTTTTACTTTATTGTCTAACCGCACCTTTTTACAGTACTTGAAAGTTTTTGAACCATATAGAATAGTCTACATTTCTGCATAAATATTACCTAAAACATCATCAGAAGTCCTAAAAGTACACAGATAAAAAAACAAATGAGATAAAAAAATACACAACTTTTTTTTATTTACTGAGGAAAATGATCCAATATTATATAACTGTGAGTAAAAAAGGTATGTGAACCTTTGCATTCAGTATCTGGTGTGACCCCCTTGTGCAACAATAACTTTAACTAAACATTTCTGGTAACTGTTGATCAGTCCTGTAGCAGTCAGTCCAGTCAGCTTAGAGGAATTTTAGCCCATTCCTCAGTACAGAACAGCCTCAACTCTGGGATGTTGGTGGGTTTCCTCACATAAACTGCTTGCTTTGGGTCCTACCACAACATTTCTATTAGATTAAGGTCAGGACTTTGATTTGGCCATTTCAAAACATTAACTTTATTCTTCCTTAACCATTCTTTGTTAGAATGACTTGTGCGTAGGCTCATTGTCTTGCTGCATGACTCACTTTCTATTGAGAATCAGGTCATGGACAGGTGTCATGACCTTTTCCTTTAGAATTCGCTGGTATAATTCAGAATTCATTCTTCCATCAAAGATGAAAAGCCTTCCTGGCCCAGATGCAGCAAAACAGTTCCAAACCATGATACTACCACCACCATATTTTACAGATGAGATAAGGTTCTTATGCTGGAATACAGTGTTTTATTTTATTGAAACACTTTATTTTGTGTTTCAAAAACATTATTTTGTGTTCTTGCAACCATTTCTATGTAGATTTGGATGTAAATATAAAGCCATTATCATGTTAACCTCTGGCAGAGGCACCCAAGTTTCGGGATGTTTTAATTGTATTTTCTAGCTGCTTCTGTGCCACTCCTTTTGTTTAAATCTCATGCCAATGGATGATAAATCTGTTGAATGGAGGGCAAATGTAGAATTTCTGACAAAATTTGTTGGGAAAATTAACATTTTTGTCTATTCGCAAAGGTGACTATTTTATTTAAATAGCTTTTTAAAGGGAAAAGTACTTTGAAGGGTAAAGACTCTCTCAAATGCCAGCATCTGTTAGTCCAAGTCACAGCCATAACAGCTGGACACTGTCGTCAAGCAGCAGGTGTGTAGCCATGGCGTAACTGGTCCACTTTGAATTTGAACAGAAATCTCTCTCTCTCTCTCTCTCTCTCTCTCTCTCACACACACACACACACACACACAACTGAATTCCATTCATTTCACTGAGCTTTACCGACAATACCATACCTAACTAGCACATTCTTAAAGTAACAAGAATCAACAGAATTATGATAGAGCGCTCTCTCTTTTTTCTTATTTTCCTTTCCTTTCTCACTTTTTTCTTTTTATCGGAAACAAGAGAGACAGAAAATCTCAAAGGACTATAAGGGTGGGACTGGCTTTAACATCACATTCCCTCATTTTTCATTCTATGTCTGTCTGTATTTCTTTCTCTCTGGAATTGCACACTCCAACTCCACACAGGAAACAACATGGCGAGTCCAATTAGTCAAAGCATAAGTCTGAGAAGGACCAATCTGCCAAGGGAGGGGAGATGAGACTAGTATGATTCAATTAGACTGCTTCCCTGAACTTGTGAAGTCATGCGTTTGAGGCCAAGGACCAGAGGGAACAGTAGAATAACAATGATGGGGGACAAGTGTATTTTTTTTACATTTGTTTCTGCTTATTCTTGGCAGCCAAAGTGTGAGGTGTGAGGGTTCCCTACAGAGCCAAGGGGCTATTGATATGATACCCACATTTATACTCTCTGACTGCCTTCTGTTTCAGTAGCTACTTTACACTGTCTGAATATACATCTTTAATTCTACAATTACTTGGATATACTACTATGATGCATTCATTATATTTAGTTGAAATAATGGCTAATTAATTATTTTAATTAGTTATATTACTGATGTGAAAAAGAAAAAAACTCTGTTAGGGCTAATTATAAGCAATAAAGAATAAAATTTGTTTAAATGTGTCTTTTACAAGACAGATTATCTCAAAGCAGACAACATAACTGTAGATCCTCAGTCTATCTTTATTGGATGGTGTTTTGTATTCTTTTCTCTTTTCATGGTTCATCTGTCTTATTTTGAATAATGATAATGACTCTTAAATCTTCATTATTAATATCAATCACAAGTATGTGAACCTGTAGGATTGGTAGTTGATTTGACAATGAAATTAACATCAGGTTATTTCAATCAGGATGACAATCAGGTGTGAGTGAGTACCCCGTTTTATTTAACAAATAGGAATCTATCGAAGTCCGATCTTCACAACACATGTTTGTGGAAGTGTATCATGGCATGAACAAAGAAGATTTCTGAGAACCTCAGAAAAAGAATTGTTGATGCTTATCAGGCTGGAAAATGTTACAAAAACATCTCTAAAGAGTTTGGATTCCAGCAATCCACAGTCAGTCGGATTGTGTACAAATGGAGGAAACTCAAGGCCATTGTTACCCTCCC
This sequence comes from Stegophilus panzeri, assembly GCA_024331685.1. Lineage (NCBI taxonomy): Eukaryota > Metazoa > Chordata > Actinopteri > Siluriformes > Trichomycteridae > Stegophilus > Stegophilus panzeri. Next base: position 14,494,493 of record JANDJT010000103.1, read on the forward strand.
CTGGAGTGATCGACCAACAAAGATCAATCCAAGAGCAAGATGTGTAATAGGTCACAAAGGAACCCAGGGTAAGTTCTAACCAACTAAAGCACACAAGTTGTTTTTAAAAGAATGGTTAAAGAAGAATAAAGTTAATGCTTTGGAATGGCCAAGTCAATGTCCTGACCTTAATTCTCAGGGACTTTGACTATAGTATGGCTGCTGGTGCCAGACTGGTTTGAGTATTTCAGAAACTGTGGCTCTCCTGGGACCAGGCATTGTTTTTCCAATCTTCACTTGTCAAGTTTTGGTACGCCTGTACACACTGTAGCCTCAGATTCCTATTTTTGGCTGACAGGAATGGAACATTTTGTTGTAGCCTATTTGCGAAACGGTTCAAAATAGTGCATTCTGAGATGCTTTTCTGTTCACCACAGTTGTAAAGACATAAACTAGTGGCTGGCTTCAACCAGTCTGGCTATTTTCCTCTGACCTCTGTTAACGAAAAGACATTTCCGCCTGCATAACTGCCACTTTTTTGTTTGTTTATTTTTCATACCATTCTGTGTAAACTCTAGTGACTAGAGTCTGAGACTTGTGTCTGAAAATCCCAGGAAATCAATAGTTTCTGAAGTCACTGAGATCATAAATCAGCTGGTGAATGTATTATTATTATTATTATTATTATTATTATTATTATTATTATACATTTTTTTGATGAAAGCAAAAAATAAACCATTAAATGAGGATAACAATGCTGATGCTTTAAGGTTTTGTCCTAATTCTACCTATTTAAATATGTATATCTCCTTACAAATATTACTAATGAAACAAATTATATTATGTTAATGTTATACTGTATGTATACACTATATTAAGCTTACTTTGTGTCTGTTAAATCAAGGAAAGAATAGAAATGTGCAGAGAAGACACTCTAAGACAGAAAAATGTAAAAAAAAAATAAAAAAAAAAATTAAAGAAGTAAAAGAAGAAGAAAAATACTAATACCACCACCACCACCACCACTACTACTTCTACTACTACTACTACTACTAATAATAATAATAATAATAATAATAATAATAACAGCAACATAATGGATTAATGGGTTGTTTGTGTAAGATCATTTGGGAATATACAATTGAGTCCTTCTACCCCCTGTGACTCTCAGCAATATTAATTGCAAACATCAGACAAAATAAACAAATGGCTGATCATAGTTTATTTATAAGAACAATAAGTCTAGAAAAGTATAACAAATTAAAGCCATTAATAACTCAAATGTTTCACACATTTGAGTTAAACATTTGACTCAATGTTTGTACTTTCTTCTAATATTGTGGTTCATTTGCATTTTCTACTTAAAGATGGGTTGATGATTATTTAAACTGGATTATGAATGATCCTTGTTATTAATATTTTCCATAAGTTATATTGGGGCAACTGATAGTAATTTAAATGCATTTGCTGTTAAAACAAAGTTGGCATCTGAATCACAATGTCCCAGCTAAAACATTTGAACATTTTAGACATTCCATGACAATATACAGTGCTGAAATTTGCCAAAAGGATTACAGGACAAAGACAACTGAGAATTGACACCGTGCATGTTATCTATTTTAGATCATCTTAACACTATGATGCTTTGAGGAACATTGTTGTAGTCTGGCTAAGCCAGTGTTTCCCAATCGGGGTGCCGTCTGATGAGCGCAGGGGTGCCGTGTAAAAATCCTTCAAACATTTCTAAAATCCTAAAATGTGTATAAAACATTTAATATCTATGATAAATATATGATGTCTGAAATAATAACTCAGACACAGAAATAATAAGACAGACACACACACGCATAACAATAACAATAAAAAATTATATATATAAAAAAATAATAATTCCCTCCCTCTCGACCCCCCTCGCTGACCTGTCAGCAGCACGTCAATGCTTTTTATCCTAATAATTAGCGTGTGACAATGCGTGTATAGTGCAAAATATGGACAGATTTCTTAAAAGAAAAGCTCCACATGCTTCTGGACCATCAACTTCATCCTCATGTAGCTAAAGCCTTGTTTATACTTTCTCCTGGCTCCCCACCACTCGCCATTGTAATATTCTTTGAAACGAAATGGGGTGGCTCGGAATAATCGTCCTATAAACCAACAGGAAGTAGCTGAGAGAAGTAGTAGTTTGTCGGAACAACCATTGCAACACTTATAAACAAGGTGTCTCGCATGTACAGTAGTTGCTGAATGCTGAGGAGGAATTGTTGTGTTTGTTGCTGACAATGTTTATTTTCAGTAGCCTACACTTCACTAAAACCCACAGTATGAAAAAAAGAACAAAGAATCATATAAGAATCATATAAAACCCAGAAACTTTGAGATTATCACTTGTCACATTACAATAAAATACAGCTATAGCCTAAATATGAGAACATTTATAAAACTAAATAGAGCAACCTCAATTTTTTAAATTTTATTCATTTGCTTTCATTAAATAGACTTATTGTTTATTGTAAGCTCAATTTCTAAATGTTAGCAATTACTGTAGACATAAGCAAAAAGTGGGTGATACCTGCAAATGTTATTTATCACATTTACTAAATCAGGTGATTATGTTCACCCATCAGTGCAAATATCTCTTTATGTATAGAGACAAAAGAAAGTTATTACAGAATGATCACTCTGTATGGCCGCCCATCAAGGTAAACTTCTCTATGTATAAAGACAAAAGAATGAGGTTTAATCACTGTCTGATGGTGTAGTGTAGTGACTGTGTTTATTTGTGAAGATACTGATGAATGAAAACATGGTGCACCCCCAAAATATTTTCAGCTTTGGCTTTATTCTGTCGACAGTATGTGCAAAGCAAATCCAAATCACTATTTTCCATGAATTTCCATGAATTTCCACCTTTCCATGAATTTTGTACCATCTGGCTATCTATATGGTCCCGCATGGATGGATCATAAAGATACCCGTACAATCGTACCTTTCGGCAAGAGTCGCCTCGAAGTCATTCATTTTTGGATGCAGGCCTGCGTGGCAAGTTACAAAAAATGCCATGCAAACCATCATTAGAAATGAGGCCTTGCGCACTCAACATGCTCAATTGCCCACTCAACAATGACATCATTTTAGCTGCGTGCTCCCTCGTGCTATTGCAGACACGTCGAGTATAAACCAGGCTTAATGTTGTCTAGCATTAATGTTTGTGTAGGGTGCCACAATTTTTTTTACATTTTCAAAGGGTGCCGTGACTGAAAAAAGGTTGGGAAACGCTGGGCTAAGCCATACAATAAAAACGTCTGGGTTACGCATGTAACCCTGTTCCCTGAGAAGGGAACAAGACATTGTGTTTACCATAACACTATGGGAGCGCCCCTCGCGCGTGACCAGCATCTGAAGCTTGTGTAAAATCATGCCTATTTATAGGCCTGCCATGATCAGGTGACGTGGCAATTAAGCAC
>JANDJT010000103.1:14529347-14539916 GCA_024331685.1 Stegophilus panzeri
CAGTCAGAGTTCAGAGACAATGAATTAGCCAGGGCAATGTTACTCACTCAGCCCTCTGCTGTAGTGATGATATTCTTTTTGACATAGCTCATCGCTTTACTTGCATCCGTGAACTCCTTTTCCTCTCCGTTGAATGTGATGCGGAGACGGGCTGGAAACAGGATGCTATACCGAACTCCCTGCCGAACTCACTCCCTACAGAGCAACTTCCTGACTTCATTGAAGGCCACCCTGGCTTTAGCGACACTTGTGGTATAATCAGGAAAGATAGCAATTGTCTCACTGTTGAGCCGGAGCGGGGCTCGGGAGCACGCCCGGCTCAGTACCTCAACGCAGTCCTGGTAGTAGTGGAATTTGGCTATGATGGCGCATGGTTTCCCATCCTTCTTCATAGGACCCAGACTTCTGTGCGAGCAGTCCACGAGCACATCTCTATCCAGCTGTAGCGCTTCTCTCAGTAGTTTTGAGACCGATGTTGTAGAGCTTGATCTGTTCGCTTCCGTCACCCCCAGGATCCTGATGTTACATCTCCTCAGTCTCCCCTCCATGTCCTCACACTTATTTCTGAGTCCAGTCACCTCCACCACCTGGTCACTCACCATAGTCTGTAAAACTGCCACTTCGTCCGACCAGGTCGTTAGCCCACCTCTTTAATTGTAGTTTTCATCTGGTCGATTTCTGAGTAAATTGCGGCCGTATTGTTCTTTATTTATGAAAAGCACTTATTAACTTAAAATAAAACAGAAGTTCGACGGGAGCTCAAACCATACTCGACCTACTCCATTGCCTGCTCGACAGCGCCCCCCTTATGAAGGATTTTCTTGACATGTTTTTGGTTTCATCTTACTGCCGAAGTCAGCAATGAGATTGTTGAAGCTTACAACAATCTCATTGTAGAAAGGTATTGATCAGAAGAGGGGTACAAATACATTAGATGTACTATGGAATACCATGAAGGCCAGCATCAACAAGAGAAAATGGCAAACCAAAGTGACATTGCCAAGAACAGGATGTTCCCTCCGAACCTGACGAAAGGACAAAAAAAAAACTTTTCAGGGAGGCTATCAAGAGGCCAAAAATTCCAACATTACCAACATTAATGGAGCTGCAGGAATAGCAGGCTGGTACTGGCACGGGTCACCACCTGTATGTGACATGTATTCTTCACATGTCTGTGCTATGGGTTAGGGCGGCTAGTGCAGAAGCCCATTCTCTCTCTCTCACACACACACACACACACACACACACACACACAAATAAACAATCCAATCTTGAATAGATTTTGCTAACACATAAAATCACCCCAAACCATGTGGCAAAATATGTTATGGTCTGATGAGAACAAGGAAGAACTTTGGGCATAATGCACAATTCTACTTATCACCCAAAGAACATCATACCCATGGTGAAGCATGGTGTCAGCAGCACCATGCTAAGGGACTGCTTCTCTTCAGCTTGGATTGGAGCTCTAGTAAAGATGGAGGGAATCATGGATATGTCCAATATCAATCTATTTTGGCACAAAGCCTGCAGGCCTCTGTTAGATAGCTGAAGCATGATAACAACCCAAAGCACAAATATAAGTCAACATAGAAATGGCTTCAAAAGAAGATGATCAATGTTTTTGGAATGGCCAAGTCTGAGCCTAGAACTAAATCCTATTGAAAACCTGTGGAATGGTTTGAAAAGTGTTGTGCACAGGAGAGCCCCTGTATGAGCCACCACCAGAGAGCCCCCTCTACTTTGATATATCTGGAAACTTTTTACAAGGAAAGTGAAATAAAATTGTCAAATCAAGATGTGGTAAGTTGGTAGACTCTTACCCAAAATAGACTGAGTGCTGGATTTAGATATAAAACCAAAGTGTGCATGGCCTAAACTGGTAGTTAAATTTGTTTGTACCTGCCCATGACCTTTTCTAGTGAGTTTAGATAGAGTTCTAGTTCTCAAATTACATCTGTCTTTTTCTTCTGAGAGTTTCATTGTGTTCATTTCAGTGTACTTCCAGGAAAGTTTTAAAGGTATTTCAGTGAACCTGACACATCCTTTGTAAGCCCATGCACCATCAGCCCTTTACAGGAAAACAAATCCTCTGGCACTTTTCTTTGTGCACAATAATGCATAGGCATTTATGAAGGAAATACCTTTCAAAATCTGAGTGTGAAATTTAAACATCAATTTTGACATACCACCATGTTAAACTACTAATATGTGAGTATAATGCCATTTTATGCAGTATTTGATTTTAATTAGGGGTGGGGAATTCACAGCAAAATCATACTCAAATAAAAGCACTGTTACTAAATTACTGTGAGTAGTGGAAAAGTGCATGTCCTAAAAACTACTTAATTAAAATTAAAATATTACATATGTGAGTGGCAAAAGAATGTGAAACTTTGCTTTCAGTATATTATGTGACCCCCATGTTCAACAATAACTACCACTAAATGTTTCCAGGAACTGTTGATCAGTCCTGCACATCAGCTTGTAGGAATTTTAGCCCATTCCTCAATACAGAACAGCTTTAACTCTGGGATGTTGGTGCGTTTCCTCACATGAACTACTTGCTTCAGGTCCTTCCAGGCATTTCCATCAGATTAAGGTCAGTACTTTGACTTGTCCATTCCAAAGCCTTAACTTTATTCTTCTTTAACCATTCTTTGGTAGAACGTCTTGGGTGCTTAGCGTCTTTGTCTTGCTGCATGACCCACTTCCTCTTGAGATTCAGATCATGGACAGATGTCCTGGCATTTTTCTTTAGAATTCAATGGTATAATTCAGAATTCATTCTTCAATGATGGCAAGTCATCCTGGCCTAGATGCAGTAAAACAGGCCCAAACCATGATACTACCACCACCATGTTTCACAGATGGGTAAGTTCTTATGCTGGAAGGCAGTGTTTTCCTTTCTCCAAACATAATGCTTCTCATTTACACCAAAATGTCTCTTTTGGTCTCATCCATTGACAAAACATTTTTCCAGTAGCCTTCTGGCTTGTCATGAATGCTAGCAAATTGCAGACAGCAATGTTCTTTTTGGAGAGCGTGGTTTTCTCCTTACAACCCTGCCATGCCCACCATTGTTGTTCAGTGTTCTCCTGATGGTGGACTCATCAACATTAATAGTAGTAAATGTGAGAGAGGCCTTTAGTTGCTGCAAAGTTACCCTGAGTTCCTTTGTGACCTCGTGGACTATTACACACCTTGCTGCTGGAGTGATCTCTGCCATTTGTACACACACACACACACACACACACACACAAAAATTTTAGTACCTTTATTTCTGAGAGAGTATGAGGGTATTTTAAATTGGCCTACTTGATGAAAGATTGTGAATGCAAGGTAAATATGCCTAACATCTCCTTTCAGTTTATATGTAGGCCTACTGTATATACATACTTACAAAGAAAACGTTCTTCAATCTTTAGGACAGTTAAGAGTTCTTAGCTTCTTAAAAAGTTTCAACTGTAAACCCTCTCTAAATATAAAAACACACTCTGTTCTCTCAGAGCACAGGTTCCCAACCCTGATCCTGGAATATGCCTGCCCTTCATATTTAGTGTTTCCCCTGCTTCCACACCCAAATCAACTAACTATCTAATTAACCTCCCTTCCTGAGCTGAAGTGGGTGTGTTGGACAAAGAAAAACACTAAAATGTGCAGAATCATATGGGCTAATTCATTACACATTACCCATATGCATGGTCTACATGCGTTATATAAAAGAAAAATCAAAGTTTTCTCAAGTGTCAAATCTTAATGTCTGAACAAATTTTATACTGTATAGTTTTAGTTATTAGTTACTGTGTCCAAAAGAAATATAAAACCCGATGTAACAGTTGCATTGAACACTTTATCATCACTGAGAGCAAGGCTACGCTTTGATAAAAGTTGGTGTTTTACCCCCCTCTTCTGGCAAAACCTTGAAAGTAGGCACACTCTGCTGGAAGGCAGGGGTTCTCTAACTTTTTGCGGTCAGGAACCACTGTAAAATAAACTGCACTGACCCCCTCCAAACATAATCTAACTATTCATATATAAGGCTCATTATGGAAATGTGTGCAATAATATTTTGGTTATTTATTGCAGGTTTGTGGATACCAAAACCAATCAGTCCCTCCAGGATTTTGCAATCACAGAAATTAACGCAAAATCAAGGAAACTCTGAAATATTCGGAGGAGCTTGCAATTTTTCTAAATTGCCGCAGATTTTCCACAGATTTCGGTCAAGCCGCGTCATGTGAAGTCATCACCATGCGCATCCAGCCAAAGATCTTTTCGATTCATGTGCGTCGAACATGAGTGCAGCTAAAAATCTCATTTACCAACAAATATCATTGCAAAAGACCACGCAAAACATTTTTTGCAATTTCACTATTTCACGTAGTTTCCCACAAAAAGCACAAAAAAATTCTGCAAACTGCATCACAAATTTTGGAGTAAAAAAAAACCACAGAAAAATTAAGCATTTATAGCCACAATCACAAAAACTCAGCGAAATCCTGTAAATTTCTGTAGAAGAAAATGGATGGATAGAATAGCAGTGAGTTAGTCCCGCCCTGTATCCGGTTGCATCATGGAGACGGGAGATTTATTTTATCAGCAGAGAGCTTCTCTGTGAGGGGAACAGCTGGTGAAGCTGCTACTGTTGCGCCGTCAAAAAGAAAAAAAAAAAAGAAAAGAGGAAAAGACAGGAAATAGATTAGAAAGGACTTAACTAAAAGTTGGATTTCGGAAATAAGAGAGATTTAGAAATAGAAGTGTGGACTGAACGTTATCGAGTCATATGATAGTGGGTGGATCCTAACACAGATGCAACGGGGGGGGGGGGACTTCTTAAAAACTGGAGTTTTTTTGCTCTTCAGGAAATTTTCTGATTGAAAAAGTTCTCTTGGTTGTTTTTTTCCCTCTTCCCTTTTTTTTTCCCCTTTCCCTTTCTCTTACCCCGAGTCGGATGGTGCTCACATTCTGCCGAATATTGGATGATTTCCAAGGAGAATCCTGAATTTAAACTGTCCCTGCCTTAAGCTAAAAAGTGTCAATGCTGTGCAGGAACTGGTGAGACATACCCATATAAGGACTGAACCTTGAGGATCAGAAAATCAAGGAAAGAACAAAGTAGAGTTGAAAAGAGGTATTCTAAGGGGTTATTAATCAGTGTATTGTAAACAATTAATTTCATTTAATGTGATTATCTCCTTGCAAGCCCAGACCATTTTACACCAGAGCACAGCAGTGCCATTCTTGTTATGTTAATCAAAGTGTCCTTTACACCGGACAATGGCAAAGTACTGATTAGTTTCTTATCATTGCATGTCCACATCGTGTTTTATTCTTTATATAAAATACCCTTATGGAAAGTCCCACACATGACCTCTGAGTCATAACTGCTAAAATAGGCACCACAAAATACAGGAAGTGGAACTTTGACCAGTAATAAACTTGATGATGCCTATCTTGTTAAATTAAATAATTATTCTAACAGCATTATTCTTCTAAAGGAATGTATTGTTTGTGGTTATAAATTATTCATATTTTTCTATTTCCTTGGTTGGTTTTCCTAGCATTTCCAAACAGTTTGGGGCTCTACTGTCTGGCCCATTTACAATTAGCAAAATGCCATGGGTATTACATTAACACATTTAACATATTTTGTACTTAAAAACTCTGAAAGGGTTCTTAAACAGAACAATTTGTCTCATGTAAAAAGCCGACAAACTAAAATTCCAATGCACAGCACATTCTACCATTATTATTGAATGGCATGGATACAAAAGTGAAAAAAAAAAATGTTTAATATGAAAAAACAAAAAACGAACCATATAGTTTTGTTTTTCAGTTGTTTTCCAGAAAATAGGAAAGCAAATGCATGGTGAAATTACTTATTAATAATTAGAAGCTTCTCTATTTTGAGCTCAACCAAAGAGATCAAGTCCAAGGATCAAGTATTCACAATTTAAAATTCACCTACATAAAGCTGATATGAAACTAATATAACTGCTACTAGGTGCCTGTGACATTAAGGTGCCTTAGTAAGGTGTTGCGGTGTCACGTAATGAGGGTAATGGAGGTTAGGACAGATGCAAGTGCAGATAAGAGCGTTTATTAAAGACAGGCATGCAGACAAATCCAAACATGACAATAGCGTGGTCAAAGAACAGGCAATGGGTCAGGCGATTGGCAAACAGGCACAAACTAGTCATAACAGGAATTGAGAATGAGGGCGAGAACAAGATCAAAACAATATCACATGAACCAAGAAACAAACGCTTGGTATACGGAAACTACGTAATACTTTGCAAAGTGCAAAGAGACACGAGGGGTTTAAATGACAAACGTAATCAAGGGTGAACACAAAACAGCTGAGACTAATGATGACACATACAGGAAACAACCAATGACAATACAGGGGCAGAGACATGACATAAACCATAACAAATGCATGTGTCGAAAGTAAACAAAGTCAGTGTCACTGAAAACCCAAAAAGCGGGCGCTCGTGCTTCGAGCTCGCGCTTCGGGTTTCCGAGCACACTGCATGCTACAGGAGTAACCCCAGAGTGTAGTCTGGACAATGGGGCGGGGCGACATTTTTATTTTCCCGCATTTGACATTTTGCTCCGACCCAGCAGAGGGCAGTTTGCGTGCCAGAACGGTGGCAATGTCAGCAGTAGTAATAACAACAACGGTACACTATGCTGATTGCATTAGGTGAGTAAAAATGGTTGTGTAAATGTATAAAATATAATTTAACGTTTAGCGCAATGTTCGGCAATCGAATGTGTAATAATTGCTTAAGCATATCCCAGTGTCTTTCCTTGTTTTTTTCTACTGAAATGTGAGATTCTATCTTTTCCAGCAAACATGGAGCACCACACCATCGTAACCAGAGGAGAATATGATGTTTATATGAAATTCACTCTTAAACTGTGTCCATTTTGTGACTATACAGATTCGTGTTCACAGACATTTTGAAGCCGCAGTAAAATACAAAGGTTTGTTTTTCCAAACTGATGATTTGTATTAGTTAAATATTATTGTGACATTAAATTAAATGCACATAACTTCACATAAATACACAAACTTGGTAATGTGCTTAGTTCATACATTTTCAGATTTCCTCATTGTCAAATGCAGCAGCCAGTGCCGAGAAAGGGCTCATTTTCACTTTTGTTTCACTTTTACTGCTTTTGTGAGAACACCGTTATTAATAGGTCACAATTAATGACTCACATATTAAGCCACCCTGAGCCTTGTGATGTTGATAAACCAGGAGTTAATTCAGTCACTACATCAGACATACATATTGAGAATGTCATGAATAAAGACACCGGTAACTGAATCCTGAAGAACTAGTTCTGTTAGACAAAAGCAATGTCTCTCGTTGTCTTAAAGCTATGTTTAAATATTTTGATTAGAGATTTGAGGTTGAGAACAATAAATTACTGAATTGTCAATGTTCAAATCAACTGATGATAATTTCAGGTATGAAGGCACTGTTGTGGTAGGAAGTTTAGGGATCTTTGAATGAGATGAAGTGATAATTCATGTTGTTGGTTTCCCCTCCCCCTTTTTTTCATTTTTTATAGCCGCTGTCCAGCCACCATGTGAAGAGCACACATGTCACAGTGTGACTACAAGCCACAAGCCGTTCTGGGCAGTGGAGGACATGCTTCCCAATAAAGCAGTGTGGGGCCAACCATTACCAGAACATCTTCAGAAAATGGTAGTAATTTGTTTGTGGCCACGCTATAAATCTTAAAACATGATCATAGTTTATGCTTATTTATTTTATTTATTTATTGGTAATTTTTTTTTCACATACACACAAATAAATTCAACCACTTTAAAACATCAAGGACTTTTAGAAAAAAAATTTAAAAATACAATATGAACAATATGAATTCATACAATATGAATATAATATGAATATTTATTAACAAATAACAAAATAAGCCAAACAAATATATTTACATTTTGTAAAGAAAAGACATATAGAGAACATACAGTTGCAGTCAGAAGTTTACATACCCCTTGCAGAATCTGCAAAATCTTAATACTCTTAACAAAATAAGATTGATCATAAAAATCCCATGTTGTTTTTTATTTAGTCCTTTCCTGAATAAAGTATTTCCCATAACAGGTGTTTACATATAGTCCACAAGACAATAAACTGAATTTATAAAAATTACCCCGTTCAAAAGTTTACATACGCTTGATTCTTAATACTGTGTGTCGTTACTTGGATGATCCACGACTGTGTTTATGTTTTGTGATAGTTGTTCATGAGTCCCTTGTTGAGATGTTGAGATCCATCTTTTCACAGTGAGGACAACTGAGAGACTCGTACACAACTATAACATAAGGTGCAAATATTCACTGATGCTCAAGAAGGGAACACAATACATTAAGAGCCAGGGGGGTGTAAACTTTTGAACAGGATGAAATTTACAGGTGCAAATTGTTATTTTGTCTTCTGGGAGACATGTAAGTATCTTATTTAGTTTCTGAAGGGCAGTACTAAATGAAAAAAAAATATCTTTATCAAACTAATAACAATTTACACCGATCATCCTGTTCAAAAGTTTACACCCCCCTGGCTCTTAATGTATAAATGTGTTACCTTCTTAAGCATCAGTGAATATTTGCACCTTATGTAATAGTTGTGTACTAGTCCCTCAGTTGTCCTCACTGTGAAAAGATGGACCTCGACATCATATAGCCGTTGTTGGAAAAGGCTCAAACATGCAGATGATGCTGGAAAAGCAAAGAATGTGGAGGACCTGGAGGATTTTTCTGAAGAACAGTGGGCAGTTTAACTGCTCAGGACAAACAAGGGACTCATGAACAACTATCACAAAACATAAACACAGTCGTGGATCATCCAGGTAATGACACATGGTATTAAGAATCAAGTGTCTGTAAACTTTTGAACGGGGTCATTTTTATAAACTCAGCTATTGTCTCGTGTAGTATATGTAAACATCTGTTATGTGAAATAGTTTATTCAGGACAGGACTAAATAAAAAACAACATGGTATTTTTGTGATCCCTCTTATTTTGTTAAGAGTATTAAGATTTTGTAGAAGGGGTATGTAAATTTTCGCCCGCAACTATTGGTTGGTTGGTTGTCCGTCGTAGCAACGAAGACCATTTTGTCATCAGAGATGATGCGTGCGTAGATGGCTGGTCAGGCCAATCTTTGCACAGAAAGTCCTATGGCAGGTGGGACAGGGGATAGAGTGGACGTCTCCGGGAGGGTTGCCTTTTTCGTTCGGCTGCAGCTGTCCGATTTGTCTCACACAACAACGAGCCCTTGTGGATTGAGGAGTGCCAGGCATCACGATCCAATGCAGTCTGTTCCCAGGAGGCAGGATTGATGTTAAACACTTTCAGTGAGGCTTTGAAGGTATCTTTGAAGCGTTTCTTTTGGCCTCCTTGGCAAGGCTGACCTTTCTGGAGCCCGCCATAGAAGAGTCTCTTTGGTAGACGCTGGTCTGTCATGCGTACCACATGTCCTGCCCAGCGTAGCTGGGTCGTCATCAAGATGGTGAAGATGCTAGGGAGGCCTGCTTGATTGAGAACCACAGTGTCTGGGACTTTGTTCTGCCACTTGATGCCAAGGATTTTCCTGAGACTGGTGGTGTGAAAATGGTTCAGTTTCCTGGCATGACGTTGGTACACTGTCCACATTTCGCATGCATACAGCAGTGTGGGGAGCACAATGCATGTTGTGATCACTTATTAATAATTAGAAGCTTCTCTATTTTGAGCTCAACCAAAGAGATCACAGTCATAGTCACACTGCTGGCTCACAATCCAAGGTTCATGTATTCACAAATTAAAATTCACCTAGATAAAGCTGAAATGAAACTAATATAACTGCTACTAGGTGCCTGCGACATTAAGGTGCCATTAAGGTGTTGGGGACCATGAGCCACCAGAACATTCTAAAACTACTGGAGGGATGAATACTCTGAATAATACCAAGTAATACCAAGTAATAAATAAATATAGTTAGTGCATGTTATTAAGAAATACTTCTAAAGTGTTTTTTATAAATGCTGCCGTTTTAATGCTAAATGCATGACTAAAAAACATCCTATTGAATTCTGTCATTATATGCAGTTGATATAACCACAAGCTTAACTTCCTTAGTCTAAGGAGGAAGTTACATGATGGCGGCAGCAATGCAGCTTGTCTTCTTTCTCTTCATGCTGGTCCCAATCACAGGTAAACTAATCTTCTAAAGTCTTTTAACTGAAGAAAGTAAAGTATTTGATATACTATAAACTACAGTGAGCTTTAGATAGCAGACTGTGTTAAAAAAAAAAAAAAACCCAATATGATCCATTATGTGATAGTGTTCAAAGTTAGTGTTGAACGTCATCTGGATGACTATGAGATTATTTCAGGCTATTGATTATAGTCAATGTCAACTAATTACTTGTTTTGTTGTTGTTGTTTTTTTGCTGTAATCCAATTTTCCACACCAAATTACACCGTTACCACACAAAGTCGTACCATTGCACACACCATACAGGGTATGAACTTGTTCCTTTCAGTCAGAG
>JANDJT010000103.1:14568745-14579760 GCA_024331685.1 Stegophilus panzeri
CCTCTCTCACACACACCTGTGCCCCTCTCTCACACACACCTGTGCCCCTCTCTCACACCCCCTCACACACACCTGTGCCCCTCTCTCCACATCCAGCTCAATGGTCATCAATGCAGAGGTTCCTTTTTCACTGACTGTAGAGTTCCTGCCTTGCCAGAAGAAATAGCAGCACTTCTCTCGCCCTGGACCAGCACTGCGAACCTGTTCTGGTTTCTGTCTGTTGCCCACTAAAAACACAAAAAACAGTAAAATTCACAATCTGTCAAACACTTTCTAATAATTCTAGTGCCAGGCTCCTCCCCTCCCCATTAACACTACATAGAACTGAACTAGCAACATTTTCTACAACTCAAATAAAAAACACATACCCAGCACATTCCTCCTGCTATTGATACTCACCTGCTGCGCTCACCATGTACTTCCATTTTACTACATAGGCATCTCCGTCATGAAACTGGCCAATGCTCTGCTTGGGCAGGCGGCTGTAATCAAATTCCAGGATGTGCCAGACATCCACACTCAGTGTGCTAATCTCCAGAGAGCGCAAGCGATCCTCAGAACATCCGCTATTCACGGGGCCATGACCGCGACCAACATCCTGCCCTTCCAGAACCATGCTGATGGGGGACTGGAGCACCAGGAGCATCAGCCCCACATCATATGCAGCACACTCCAAGCGAGACGGTGTACCCTGAGAGAGCTAACATGAGTAGGAAACACAGATGAAAGTGTAAGAGGAAAATCCAAGGCTGGTGAGGTGTAAAATTAATTCATCTTCAGTAAATCACATTATAGTGGTCAGGGTTGCACTGCAAGACTTCTCATATCCTGCATCTTTTTGCTTACTCAGCTTTTCAGCCAATTAAATAGTTTTAAGTTTTTAAACTAATTTTCAGGTGTGTCTCTGGTCTTCATATATACAGTGCACATATAATGCATATAATACAGCAGCTAAATCATAGATTTATGGTTGGAAACCGAGTAAGAGGTCCTACTTTTGTCAGCCTTAATATATTAATTTTACAGAAGATACACAGTGATAATGGAAGATACCTTCTGCTCGAAGGAAGGTTCACTGCCGCTCTTTTGTAGCGAGTCAGCTGTCTCTCTCCAGTCCAGAAACTTCTCTCTGAACAAAGACGTCTCATTGTGTTCAGTCAATCTGCCGAATATCGCCCAGTCTGGACGGCCTTGGCCTTTTCTGAACACACAAATATTTCATCCTCTTAAAATGAGAACAGCTTATTTTGGCAGAAAAGGAAAGGTTTCTTTCCCTGTGTGCTACTGCTACAAAACCTGGGTATGAGTGAATTGCATCCTCCTGGGTCGAGTGGGTTGATGTCACAGTTTGTGTAGTCAAAGGTGCCGTTCCACAGGTGCTTGGCCAGCTGGAAGGCGACCTTTCTCTGTGCCAGAGTGACTTCTTTACCATGCCACACATACACCTCACTGCCAAAATCAAACACCAGCACCTACATAAACACGCATGTGCATATGAAGCAGAAACAGACAAAAACAGAAGTTTTTATTAAAATCCACTGAGCACTACTCAGAAACGTAAAGTAATAATTTCCTGAATGACAAAGCTTTAAACAAGTATAAAAATACATAAATTATATATTTAAAAAAAAATACAAATAAGAGGTGCACCACTGTTTGGTGGGTTTTTTTTTTTTTTAAAGAAAGCTAGTCACAATGGTTCACAAGCTTTCTTAAAAAGGTATGCATCGGAAATGGGATCCCACAAGACATCATGCAGCTGTGAGCAAGCATTCAGATGTGAAGCCTGCATGACGATGACCTGCAATGCATTTAGAGTATCTTTCCTAACTGCATGCTCAGGGTCTTGGTGGTTTACATTAGTGGTTTGCTTATATTTTGGGAAATAGAACTAGCTAAATTTATTAGGTTGAAGATAGGTACAAAGAAAAATATCTTTCTGAACAAGATTTATTTTTTTATTTTTTTTTAAGTCTCTACATGTCTAGTTGAGACCAATTATGAGTAAAGCTGAGGTTGAGGAGCTACAGTATCAGAGTTGACACACCATGCTGACAGTGCTGGCATTTCTTCCTCTACATTTCTTCCAGTGTTTCCAGGGGTGTAATGAGTGTTCTTTTGGGAGCGTTTTATCAATTACACAGAACAGCATTTCAATTAGCTAAAGGTCATCTTTTCTTTTTTCAAATGTTTTACATTTTTATTTCACTATTGTTGAACAAATATTTCAAGCTTACTTCAATAATGTGTGCATTTGTTTAGTTTAATTTTTTATATAGTGCTTTCATACCTCTTTGGATCCCAGGAGTGAGCAACGCGGAACTCTGCCCCAGAAATCATCATCAGGAAGCAGCTTATCATCCACCAGACGAAAGATGCAATTAGTTTCTATGATCGCGCTCTCAAAAACCTCGTCCTCTTCTGGGGTACCAGCCGCTGTTGTGATGAAGGCACACTATGTATTTGCATTTGAATGTAAAATGAATGTGAAAGATATTTGATATGATCATTTTGGTGTTAAGAGCATACGCTGGTAGTTGGCTGGTCCTCCTAGAATTTTCCAAAACTCAGCTGCAGCAGGGCTTTCAAACTTCAAGCCTTCCTCAATGGTCTCCACTTGCATCGCCCGGCAACCAAGGTCATGGTTCAGCTGGATAAAAGTGGCCAGCTCTGATGCCTAATAAAAGGTTAAAAAATAAATAAAAACAAATTATTTTGTATTAAAAGCTAATGATATCAAATTTTTCTGCTACACTGTCAGTCATGGCTGAAACTGAGGGTCAAGTAATATATTTTTAGATTTATAGTAAGTATTAATTGATAGCACTTTTAAATGACTCAAAGGAAACAAGATCACTAAAGTTTTAAAAGTTTATTTTCTCTTTTTGGTCAACGGTCAAATATTTTCCAGAACGTAATGCATTTTTGCAGAGTTTGTCTTTCATCTCGGTTTAGCAGCTCGAAAAAATGCTTCCTGTGATCCCAAAATCCCTGTGGCTCGGTTGATTCTGGGTCAAAATGCGTTCTCACTGCAATCAAACTGTACTAGAGTTTGCTTGGAATTGGATGGGGACCACCTTGCTTAGACACACACTGTCTAAAAGAACTGCATCAAGCGGGGGGTATGTGCATATGTGAAAGCACCAAAATACATTTAGAACAAGTAATGTCATTACACAACACCATTATACAGTTGGACCCAGAAGTCTGAGACTGCTGGTGAAAAATGCTTCTAGTTTGTGTTCTTTTCTAATTTAATACAACAATTCTCTTTAATAAATTATATTATTGACTGAATTTCAGAGTTTTAGTATTTGGTATGATCCCTTTTTGCTTTAATGACAGTGTGCACTCAAGCTGGCATGGACTCCAGTTTTATGATCCATTTTAGATCAAATCCATAGAAGAGATTAGCCATGAGGAAAATATGAGCTATTGTACAAAGCAGTTAACACGAGCATTATCACATTAAATATTCTAGATATTGAACAATTACTTTTTGTTTTAAATATTTAAAAGTGATAAAACCTTCAGTTCATTTCCAATTATTAAATGGATAAACAAATCCCAGATTTTCCACGTGGTCTCAGATTTTCGTACGCCACTGTATATACAAAGTATAAGCACAGGTGAACATGTTTTGGAGAAAGACTAAGACTATGAGATGGCTAGATTATTTGAAGTGGAAAACCACTTTGAAACAAGTTTTGAATATGAGGCGTCTGAAATACTTGATTATACTTCATGTTTCAGTCAGGCTGTACCTTCGCTCTCTCTATGACATTTGCAAACTCTCCTATCCAAACGAAGCAGTGCTCAGGCGTAACCAGTAGAAAACAGTCACCACTGTTCAAAGACGAGACCCTCGGCTCCACTAGTCTTGTCTGGACATGTCTGCGACCTGAGCAAAAAATTTTTTTTTAATTATTTAGTGGTTTAGACAGCACAATCAATCATTTCTAACCTAAGATATACTGACACCATCTATTAATTTATAATGAATAATTGCACTGTATAGTAACACTGAATATTGTAACTTTTCAAAACAATTGTGTACAGGACTGACCTTTGACTTGCACGAGCATGAGATTTTTGTAGGGAGCAGCACTGTTGTTGGTCACCTGCTCAGACACGCTGACGCTGCGTAAACTCACACTGCTGTAGTTCTCCTTGCTAGCCAAACCAGCCAGAGCAGCATCTGATATGCTGGAGCTCTTACTCACTACAAAAACAGATACATGGTCATGTGAAAAAATAAATACACTATGATGACACAAAATTGCCATTTTGTAGTAATTTACACAATTTAAATTAACAAAAAACAGTTCAGTGACATGGAAAAAGTACGCATGCCCTTACATTTCACACACCGTCAAATCCATAAAATAAGAATCAGGTGTTCAAGATTGGGTGCCAGTGATTAGAACCTGCTTAGGAAGTGCAGGTCTTATTAAAACCTCTCACATCTAGTGTCTGGTGTTCCCTTTGCTATTGAGGTGTGGACGTTAAAGTCCTCAGTTTGGCAAAGAGCATATAAACAAAGACCAGGCCTTCTGGAATAATGCACGCTGGACAGACGAATCAAAGATAGAGTTGTTTGGCCACAGTAACAGCATACATGTTTGACCAAAGACTGCTTTTCAGGAGAAGTGCCTCATATGAACTGTGAAGCACAGTGGTGGAAATGTTATGGTTTTGGGTTGCTTCACTGCCTCAGGGACCGGACAGCTTGCATTTATTGATTCAACTATGAATTCTGCATCATATCAAAGGGTGCTTGAAATTAATGTGAGGCCATCCTGTCTAAAATTTAAGTTGAACCAAAATTGCACCTTTCAACGGGATAAGTTAGTAACGGGGGTTAGTTATGGAATGGCCTAGTCAAAACCCGGATTTGAACCCCACTGAAATGTTGTGGGGGGATTTGAAATTGGCAGTACATGCAAGAAAACCTCCAAACATCTTGCAACTGAAAGAATATTGCATGGAAGAGTGTTAAATTCCAGCAAGCCAATGTCCAAGACTGGTGGATTATTACGCAAAACTAGCAATACTAGTACTACTACTAGCAATACTAGCTTCTGAGGCCGAGGGTGTACTTACTTTTTCCACAGAAGAATCTCACATCTACTGATATTTGTGTTGAATAAATGATTGAAAAAACTAATTTTCCTTGTGGTTTTGTTCTAGTATATCAACTTTATTAATAGACAATGTTTCAAAGATGATCAAATGTTTTCTTGTCCAAATATGTCAAAAAAGCCAACCATTTCCAATTTTATTTAGTCACACTGTCCCTCCATTTTTATAACGCAACCAGTGATCTCCCTTCTTTTCTCTATTAGGCCAAAGCATCTTTCAGCATCAACTCTTTTTCAATGAAAATTTTCACATGCATGATTGAGTCTTTAAGACCTTTTTCCTCATTATTTTTTTTCCCTCCCCCTCATACTTTCATTCCCACATTTTAATACCACATCTCCCCTTTCTTGTGTTTCCTGATGTCTCACTCACTTTTCTCTTATAATTTCTATTTCCACATCATAGTCTCCCTCTTATTACTCACTTTTCTCATGTTTGATCCTCTTGCTTTCCAGAATACCGATGTTGAGTCTCTGTTCAGTGTACTCATGTCTGATGTCATCTCGTGCTGCCAGAATCTTCAATGGATTACGAGACGCCTGAACGTTACGTGAAGGACGTATTGCCCTCTTGTGGTGCACCATTGCTGATGCAAGCCTAAGGTCGAATAAATTATGTTTGTGTGCGTTTGTTTATGAATCCATGCATATATATTTAACATAAAGGTATACAATAGAAATAGAAAATCATTTCTGAACTGGTATTGATTCCTTATATTGGGAGAGCTCTACAGTGCTTGGTTATATATGAACATTAGAATGTAATCATGACTAGTCTAGGCTACTGGTCTAGGCTCAGTCTGTAATTTATTCATTCTTTGACTTTCACACTATATGAGTTTTATAATCAGTTTTCGATTTTTGAGAAGCAGCAAAATTACATCAAAAATCCTGACAGACATTTAATCCATATCATTTCATCCTCCATATGGTAGCCTAAATGTCTACCCAACAACAGTTGGCTATAATAAAGAAACTGCTCTGAGAGCACCTGATGAAGTATCCTGTTATTAAAAAAATAAAACAAAATTATTATTATTATTATTATTATTTTTTTTTTTTAAATCAACCTGACTTCTGGAACCTCCAAATTGCTCAATGAAATGTCTTATTACCACAGAGCATGACCCAACCAAAGAATGCATTTTATATTGGATGTATGTGGTTATGTATTGACTGAATATGCTACTAATTGTGGCCAAAATGGTTATGTACATGCATATATGCATTTTCTGAATTTTATCCAATCAATAGCCACTAATCATTAATCACATTTCAGTCTTCTCTATACACCAAGCAATTTGAATGAATGAATAAATAAATAAATAAATAAATAAATAAATAAATATTCACAATATTAAACAACCTTTTGTTGTTTCACCTACATAAATTAGCATTTTACATTTTAATCGCATCATAGCTTATCCCTCACAGTGGATGTTAAGGGCCTAATGGCTTACTAAAACTGACCTAAAGCAAATGGTTCATTTTGTTCATTTTCATGTTGGTCTGAAGCAAAATTAAGATACTACACATGTAATTTCTATTTATGTTGTAAAATCATTGGTTGTGAAGTACTACACTGAAAGTGTGTGTCAATTTATCAAATTTATTCATCTGGCACCTATTTAGCATTGGGCAGTTCACTATATCCTTACTTTGGTGTATGTTTGCCAAATATGGCATCAAAGTCATCATCAATCGGCATGCTGCGTGGGATGTCTGCTACACGTCGATAGAACTTTGAGAAAATTTCATCGTCCAGTCTCATTACTTCTTTCACAGCCTTCTCAGTCACAGTCAGAGTTGTCTCCTGCAAACTAGTCACTGAGAGACAGACAAAAAGAGAGAGCCTGAAGCCATGAGCAAGTCATTACCACCTCATCAACACCTGACTCAAAGAGACTGAACTAGAACAGATCAAAGTCAGTTGTGCTCACCTTTACTGTTCAAACGTCCCAAAAACGTCTCCAGCTTATCCAGTTTCTTGTCAGATTCCATATCTACATTGACCTCAATCTCTATTACAGGGATAGCCATTGACAGATTCCATGAATAACTACAGTATGCATGCATTTCCTCATACAAGAGCATAAAATAACGCATAAGAAAGTTGGTGCGCATGCGTTACATTTACCCTCCTGTGGTTTGGAGATAGCTGGAACACCATTCTTTAGCTTTGCAGAGACTGGAGACAGAATGGGACTGATCACTGCAGAAGAAGCAGCCAGACCTAAGACAGACATATTTTACATTTAAAAAGTCATTCAGTTTGTTGCAGTTGGATAAAATGGTATATAGTTTATTTCATTTACACGTGTACATAATATATACCATTTTTTCCAACCATTTTATACTTTTGTATTAGAAAATGGTATATAGAGTATTTATACAAATTTAGTATTAATGACAATCCAGTTAGTTCAGAAAAATGTTTGGAAAAAAAGCTTTAAGTATAATTAGCATGATTCACTGCAAATTTATGTATGGATTTCATTTGTTTCAACTACACACACAAATCCAGTAATTAGGAAAAATAAAACTAGCTATTCAACTGGGAGAAACAAAAAAAAAAAAAAAAAAAAAAAAAGGTGGTAGCCAAAGCGCTGCAGTGGCTAAGCTACAATACTGGAAGATTTAGTGCATGCTGTGCTTAAGAGGTGCTGTTTCACCGTTTAGTCAACATTTTGTTATTTCCAGCTCTGTGAAATGTCAGCTATGCCATGGAAGCACTTGGAAATACACAGGTTATTGGCATTTACAAAACATATGCATGTGACTATGAAGAAACAAGCATTACAAAAGGTTTTGTAAATCTGCCCTACAAAAATAATTATACACACTTTACAAAAAAAAAAAAAAAAAAAAGTTAAATGATGCCCAATCTGCACAGATGATCCCTGTTTTCACTGTAATACCAAAAACTGAATAAATGCTAACAATCTGCATTAATGTACTGTGAAATGTAATGTGGGCTCGCATGCATTTATATAGGCCAACCTTTCTTCACCATCCGAGCAGCCACAGTGTACTGGCCAGAGTCATTTGCCACACCCTTTCCAGTGCTTTGCCATGCCTCCTCTCGTGTAGAGATCATCTGCTTCCGTTCTTCAATGGACATCCGTCCCTCTACTCCTTCTCCAAGCCTCTGATTGGATAGAACACAAACAGGAATTAGAAATAGGACACGTGGTGCAATTGTCACATATGCTGCCACATAAAGCAGTGCTTTCACAACAAATTGGACAGATTTACTGACATCCCACATTGGGGAAATTCCCTCGGGCACTCTGTCAAAACATGCCATCCATAACATCAAATGGAAGAGTCAGATTGCATGTTGGAAGCAGGCCTCTAACAAGCCTGTGTCTTTTAGCTATCTTGTTAATGTCTGTTTTGTGCTTTATTGTGATCTGAAAGATTTATGTGAATGACATAATCACTGATGCCACAGTGTAACTGTGTCATAACAGCCAATAGTAGCAAGTTAGCCGGTTATCATTAACACACAGTCTGGCTCAAAGACAGTTGAAGGGCAAAGACCTCCAGTTATGATACCTGCAAATCTGGGTTAAGTTGTACTGGAAATTTGAGGCAGGTTTTTTTTTTGCCTTCAGGTATGTGGGACATATCTGAACTGGTGTATGATGTTTGTGTTCGACATTTCCCACTAACAAAACGCACACAGCTCTGATTTTGAATTACTGTGAAGTACTATCACCGGATCCCCAGGGTGACTCGCAGCAGCTCAGGAACATCCCAGACTCACTAATGCTTTTGTTTTCATTTTTACCCAAAATATCTTATGCATTACAGCTTTAATATGGTTTTGTTTAATTGCAGCAGGTAGTGTAGGTCTTGACTAATAATGAAAGAAAAATCCTAAATATATGCAGCACATCTGTTACCCAACACAAGTGTTTAGAAGACACTCATTGATGACATTCAGACATGTTTGTTCTGAAAAACCCACAGCCCTGAAGAACACAAGATGATTGCAAAATAAATTGTTGAGTGCAAGGGGCCACACTTACCTGGAATGGATGGTCTACAGGCTGACATTTTTGGGTAGAATGGAAAGGAGGAGGGGAATAGGTGGAAGCAAAAACAGGCTCCTACAGGCAGGAGATGTGAGAAGGAGAGTGCATAAAAAAAGAAAAAAATAGAAGAGCACCCAGAGAGAAAGAAATGAGAAAATAATTCAAAAAGGGCAATGCAAGACAAAATGAGCCTGATAGAACAGGGGTATATTATGGCAAACGTGTACCAGAAGAAAGTAGGGCAACAGACAGCTTTTGAAAAAGACAAATGAATATAAGCAAGTCAAAGTTGCAACAGTCACCGCACAGCTCCAAAAGGTACTCCAGCCCCATCTAAATTACCTTGTAGCATAAGCCAGGAAGCAGTGCAGGTAAAATGTCTGATCTGCAAAAGCTAAAGTTGTTAATGCATTATGCATGATTGAATCTTACCCAAACCTGCTCAGATGAGGCA
This sequence comes from Stegophilus panzeri, assembly GCA_024331685.1. NCBI lineage: Eukaryota > Metazoa > Chordata > Actinopteri > Siluriformes > Trichomycteridae > Stegophilus > Stegophilus panzeri. The sequence continues at coordinate 14,578,381 of JANDJT010000103.1, forward strand.
AACTCCTCAATAACAGCCCTTTCTTCCTATAACACACAAGTAATGGATGTGTGTATAAGGCACAGGTTGGTTTGTGTTGTAAATGCACTGACCACATTTTGGGGTCCATACCATACAAACCATGAAATATACCTAAGAAGAACTAAATAAATAAATAAATAAATAAATAAATAAATAAATAAATAAAGTCTACTCATCAGACTAATCCCAGAAAGTCATAAAAGTTCTTGTTTTTTTTGTTTGTTTGTATGCATGTATGTATGATCAGTACAAAATTACACAATTTAAATGTGTTTAGCTGGGTGGCTTGGGTTTGGACACTACTAAAGATCTTAACTTAAGCACAATACATAACTGTCAATTTCATGGCACAAAGCTATTTTTAAAATGAGTCTAGCAAAACTCCTATCATGAAGTTTCCAATCTTTGTATTTGTTTTGCTCTACATATTTAGTATGGCATTAACCCATGCTGGTGCCAGGGGTCTCATTTATCAAAGCATGTATAGAATTTATTCTAACTCTGTGTGTAAGAGTTATTAGTGCACACTAAAATATTGGCATTCATACAACAGTTAGTTGTGGTCCACTAAATTGATTTGTTAAGTGCAATTCCATGAGTGCTAATATTTAGTATAACACTGGGACATTTCACATTTGCATCACTCCACTTGTCTGTCTCACTACATAAAATTTCAATAATACTGTCTTACACTGAAAAAAACACACAGATGTGTCAGTCTTCTGTCAGTCTCTATCCAGATGTGGCTTCTTTGGAAACTATGTCCATTGACAGTGCAATATATACTTTAACGACTGTGGATACGAGTTTAAACAATAAAGTGAAACTCATTACTAATAACTGAAGTATGACTGTTCAATAGTTAATTATGTTAATGTAACCCAATTCAATCACATGGAACCGATGTATGCATTTGAATTAAGTAAAGTCAGTGAGCTGCCCCCGCAGTGTGTGGACTTCTGTGTTCACTTTAAACCATTTTTTCAATAGCGAAACTTTAAATCTAAGAAGAGAACAAAAGTTTCCATTGGCAAGAAAGGAGAAAATGGAGTTCATTCAATGCTACTTCGAGGAAGGACAATGATATTTACACATGCATACACCAATCGACTTTCTACAGTGAGGAAAAAAAAAAAAAGCTCATTAAATCACTCACTACTGATCTGAGGATTGAGCTCCGGTTGCTGGTATAATACACCCATCACATTTCTTAAATCTAACTGACCACACATTACATTTCTTTTTGTGTATTGTGTGTTCAGCTACAGTGTGGTGTTCCATGCACCACCTGGTGGATATTGTGTGAAGCACAACAAATAAACGTAACAAAATGTGAAGCCACATGGAATATATATACAT
>JANDJT010000103.1:14592417-14604061 GCA_024331685.1 Stegophilus panzeri
GGGGGGGGGGGGGGGGGGGGGGGGGGGGGGGGGGGGGGGGGGGGGGGGGGGGGGGGGATGTGTGAAAGTATACCATCATTTCCATTACAGACTCATTGGCAAGACTTGCTCCAACATGAAAGCAATCTTGATTTTAAAATTAGGAGATAGGAGAGCACCATTTTAGTGAATGTTATCACATTTGTTTGTCTTATCATACCTATCAGACTGTAGCCTTTCAGCTGATGTGACTGGCTGAGTTCTGAACCTTTCAGAGGCCTTGCGATCATCACCAGGGTCGATATACCGTCTAGGTCGGCGTTGCCCCTTTTCTTGGTCAACAACCTCTGCTGGATCAGTCTCTATAGCAGCTGTGTCTATCTTGGACTCACTTCTTCATATAGGGCAAGTGTGATACAACAATGGAACAAAATGAACAAATTTAGTAAAAACAAAGAATAACTTAAAATGCAAAACACTATTGGCTTTACATTTTAGAGTTTAAAAGTATACACATTTCTCTCATTAAATACTCTATGATAAAGCAACAAATATATCAAAAGAAACCTCATGCAATAACCAATACCCACACAATCAGTCTTGCTTATTTACTTACTATTTACACACATGCAACTGCTCAATAACAGCCTTTTAACAAATCAAATAATCCCTTATTCTGGAAAAAAACAAAACAAAAAAAAAACAACAAAAAAACCAATATCCATTTATTCATTCTAGCAATTTATTAGGATTAGTTATTGTTAAGTTGGTGATTTTTTTTTCCCCCCTTACAGACACGTTTCCATAATACTTTAGCATCATATACTGCCCAATGCATCACAGCAAAGTCAGATATCAGACCAACAAAGACAAAACTGAGGTTAATCCACGTAGACTAAAAGCATGTTAAAATTCACACCAGTTCAAACTGTCAGTAGATTAATGCAGATTTGTGCCTTTAGTTTGCTTGCTTACAAGCAAACTAAATGTTAAAAACCATAAAGCCAGGAGAACAAAATATTTCCTCCATGTTGAAAGAATTAGTATTTGTATCTATTTCAAGTGCTATCGACGTACAATTCAGGCCTGCGTCCTGAGGCATTCTCCAGATAGGAATGCCTGAGCTTTGCCACAGAAACTCTTGTATCCAAAGCCCCTACTTCACCATTGGTGGTTCCTGTGTCCCTGGCATTCTGTCCCACCCCTGCTGCCATTATAGATTCTCGACTTGCAGCACGCTCAAGACAACGAATTGCTGCAGAACGCTGAGACACCCCAATATCTGACATGGAGCGAGTCCGGATTTTTGGCTTGAGTTCATCCCTGCTTCTTCTGTGGCGGGCCTGAGGGAGGGAAGAACCACTCTGTAAGTAACTGCCTACTTCATCCAGTCTATGGTGCAAAGATGGGTCATTGCCCTCCTGTTGCGTGGGTGTGGTATCCATAGATTCTGGCATGTCCCGATTTTTCTTATGTCTATCTCCTTCCATTTGACCACCTGCTTGCCCAATTTGATCTTGGCCATCCCAGTTACCTGACTGGATGATCCTACGCACCCTACGTCCTTTCCAATCATCTTCGGATTGGCTTAGCCTTCTGTGTCCGAGATGTTCCTCACCTTCCTCGGTGTGGCTGATCCTCTTTTGTCTACATTGCAAATCTAACATATCTTTCTGTATCCTCTTTTGACCTTCACCATTTTCTACATCAACCTTTGAGTTCCTGTTTTTGTTCAGCTCCACCATATCAAACAATGCAATTCTCCCTCCACTTTGTCCATTTTTTATCTCAAAATGAGAAAGCCTTTTGTCAAGGCCTTGTGGAACATCTGATCTGCTAACCCAGTTTTCAACCCGCCTTGATGGATCTTCAATGTGTTTAAAGTTCTGTAACTGTTCCACTGACTTCTCTATTATCCCATACAATTGTCCTTCACCATGATGCTGAACTTGACCTAACCTGCTTATTTGACCATCATCCCACCTCTCTTTCCCTTCTATCTTTTCACACCCAACACTTTCTCCTTGCATTCTCTTTTTGCTGCCCAGTCTTGCTCTTTCTTGAGGCTCACTAACTTTCCCATCACCTTGGCCTGCTCTGTTCTGCACATAGGTGGTCCCGGTTTCTTCTTTACTTCCTTCCTCCCCTAATGGGCTGACTCTTTTTTCATCATGCCCTTCTTTCATCTCGAAGTTGCCAACAGCCCTGCTTCTCCCTTTATCTGCCCCCTCATTTAACTGGCTAATACTCACTCCACCTACTCGCTCAATCTCTTCTGATTGACTGATTCTCCTGCTTCTCCTACCCTCCAAAACTTCCTCAGTGTGTCTCTGCATGGGGTCATCTACACTTCTCTCCCGGCGGCGGATTTCAGAAGGCAACACGGCTTTTCTGCTCTTCAGCAAGCATTCTGATGGTGGATCAGCCCTAGAAGCTGATCTACCCTCTCTTTGGAAAAGTGGAATATGATCAGCACTGGCCCTTCGCCTGGGTTCTACACCCTCCCTACCAATAGGTGTCAACCTAGGCATGTCTGCATGGCCCTGAGGATCTGGAGGCCCATGTTTTTTAGAAGGCCTGGGTGAAGAACATACAATATTTCCATTAAATGGAGCAGGTTGCTGGCTAGGCCAGTAGGAAGAACCATGGTGTGGAGTATGGCCATAGGCGGGATGCAGATCTTCAGTGGGACCATAAGGTAGAGGCTGCCCATGACTGTGTCCAGAAACAATTTGCAGAGTCTGTCCAAATGATGGAGATGCATGTCCAACCTTATATTGCAGAGGTTGGTGGTGAGAAGCAGTGCCCACAAGCATTGGTTGATGGGTGTGTATACATTTTAATTCAGGTTGTTGGGCATTTCTAGTCTCAGGATACAATTGATGACAGTCTCCGTCTGTAGAATGAGTCTGTGGGGGAATTCTACATATTTGATTCGGCTGTTGGACGTCCCTGTAATAGAGTGAAAGTTGTGCATAATCCGGCTGGCAACTCAAAGTGTTTGGATGCCCCTGAAGCCTCTGATCATAGTTTAGAGGTTCTACATTTGGTGCACACTGAGGTTCAGCTGAGAGTAAACGCTGATGGTGAGTTGACTCTGTACTCTGTGTGTGTGGTGGTTCGGCACTGTGTGCTCGATAGTAATGGGAAGATTCTGTATTCAAATTCTGCTGTTGGCCTAGGGGCTGTGCAGTCCATGTTTGTAGGTGGAATGTAGGTTCAGAGTGAGGGGCTAAATGTGATGGAGTATCGACAGGGAGACGTCGAACCGAGGATGCATCTGATCCTGAATCAGATGCCCGTCCTAAGCTCTCTTCCCTTGCCCGTCTCTCTCGCCCTCGTATTCTTCATAAGGGGATAAAAAAAAAAAAATAGCATATAAACACATACTTTCCAGTTTATGCAACGTTTCTACCAGGTTTAGTATCCTTTAACCAAAGCAAAAGAGCATACAGCTACAGTTCCCCAGTATTGAAGTAAACCAATGACTAGGATGTTCAAGTTTTCATTAGAGAGTATTTGCATATGCATTGGGTAAACAGTATGTAACAAATACATTTTACACATTTATACATATTCCCATTTTAAGAAACCACAATGGCTTCTAATTCTTTTGGCAAACATGACAAAAATAGGTATAAATTAAAGCTTTGTCCAAAGCATTAGGTGCATCATAATCATCTGTTTATTAACTGGTGTGTGTATGTATGTTCTATCTATCTATCTATCTATTATATATATATATATATATATATATATATATATAGAGAGAGAGAGAGAGAGAGAGAGTGAGTAATTGTATTACACAGTACTGTGCAAAAGTTTTATGCACATGCAAAGAAATGCTGTTTCTAAATTTAAAATACAGTAATAAATGAAACCAAGCAAATATCTGGTGTGACCAAAAAAAAATATTAAAAAACAGTCTCCAGTACAATGTGTGCAGTTTTATAAGGAAATGAGCTGTAAGTTTTATTGAGCATCTTGCAGAACCAGTAACGGTTGTTTTGGAAATTTTGATCGTCACACTTAAATCTTATTTTTGCAGCAAAATCCAGCAGCCTTCATTGTGTTTTTTTGAATGAAAAGTGGTCTCTTGGGTAATATGCTGCTTTCTTTAGTGACAAACATTTTTCTAAAATGGTTTTTGTACTGACTTGATAATGTAGAAGTCATAAAAATAAAGTCTATAACAAAGTTTGTACTAAAAAATAGGATGCCTAAAACTTTTGCACATTACTGTATATTACATTTATAACCATTAATTCACCACTGAGTAATGGCAAACCCTCAAATGCCAAAGTAGTGGATAACCAAATAACACTTCTTAGAAAGGAAAACCACAGAAAGCATTAAGAAAACTATCTAGGATGTGCACATTAATGTGTCAGAGACATGGCATTCAGATTCCACATGAAGACATGAACAAATGTTCAGAGGGTATACCACAAGATGAAAACTGGTAAGCCTCAAGAACAAAAAGACCAATGGAACTGGCTTACCTTTTTTTTTTTTTATTGCTGATGAAGGATAATTATGTAGTTTACCAAATAACGTACCCATCAACTAAGTTAAGTAATTAACTGAAAAGGACAAAAGTAAAATTGCACCTGGACTAAAATTGTAAGCTAGAAATATCCAGAAGATCTTAACCATAGTGCATAAGAATGCTTTTATACTTCTGCCCCTGTTTTCAAAGTGACAAGTATTCAGCTTTTTCTACATGGATGATATGGTAACAATCAAGAGTCAGTGGCTCTTATTCATCAAAATTGCATAGAAATGAGTAAATATTTAACTTATAAGAATGCCATGCAAAATAATGTGTTTGATTAATGAAACTTTGAGTTGACCACAAGTTTGAGAGCAAATTGAGGAATCTCCATTGATATTGTGCAGACAAATATTCATCCAGCTTTCCTCATTTACGCAATCACTTGCAAACAGCATGCACCAATTTACCATACATGTACATAAGTTGGGATTTTTCATTTAAAAGAAACTGGCATTAAATGCATGTGCAGCAATAACCACTGAGCCAATAAAATAGAAAATCTTTAAACAATACAACTAGAACAAGAACTGTGTCACTGATGCAAAATAACATTCTTGCATAGAACCCGTGATGTTTTTTTTTTTGTTTGTTTTTTTTTTGGGTTGTTTTACTTTTTTGTTTCCTTCAATCCAGCCAGAAGTACATTAATCTGGGCTTAAAAAATTGTTTTAAAAATTTTTTTTTTAATATTAATTATTTTATATATATTTATATATATATATAAACATTCTAATTATTATAGTGATATTTTATTGTGATGTGTTTACTGTACACAACTGTCCTAATCATAGAAGTTTGAATATCAAGTCTAGTAGATCTGTCCTGTCACTATGAAGATGAGTATTATGTCAAGTTAATGTTAAAACGATACTCAAATTTATTTGCTGAATATTGATGCTGTCTGTAATATTGGTATATGCTCTAAATTTTGATCATATGCAACTTTGATAAATAAGGGCTAATAAATATTTTAATCTCCAACAGAAAGCAAACATAATACCAATTCCTCCAAATGTTAATGTTTTTTTTGGGTTGTTTTTTTTGTTTTGTTTTTTTTTACATTTTGAAAATTTCAAACAAGTAATTATCCAGACTTGGTGATACTGAAAGGTGGACCAAACAAAATATTTTATATGAATGGTCAAAGAAAACAACTAATGGGTTGCCTGCCTTGGGAAGTCAGTAAGTGAGATTCAAACAGATGAAACTAGAGGAAAGCCAAGTTAGGAGGAAAGAACTTAGGGGATGTCTTTGACTGTACAAAATAGATGTCAGACAAAGGAATTTAGCATGCCCAGCAGGAATAGCTTAAAAGGGCACAAGCAATCGTGTACCTGGAGGGCCCGATGATATGCAAGTTTGTTTCACCATCCAAGTCTTTCTGGAGAGACCACTCACTTTAAGACAAAGACATCATGCTAAAGAACATCGGCCAAAACAAGGTAGCTTATAATGATAATAGATGAATCAGATAATGGTAAACATGTAACTGTGTTGCTATGACAATTTAACAACAATGCACTCAACTGTAATTACGAGGTTCCAAACCATGGACAAGGACAATGTAGCTATGATTTGTGTTTATCACCATAATTGCAGGATATATTCTAAAGTTAATGTTTCCCATTAGAGTGTGATGCTGGGTCTTGACATTGGATTAATTTAGGATTAATCTATCACTCCAACAAAACCACAAAAATAGCCCAAAAAAGACTTTTGAAAATATGTATAAAAAAAAAAAAAAAAAAAAAGACCTTTAGTAATGTTTTCCCATAACCTAGACTCTGCCAATACCACCAGAGCTCTGCCTTAAGGGCTCTGAACTACTGATCAGAAGGTTGTTTGAATCCAGTCATTTTTGAGTCCTTGAAGAAGGCCCTTTTTTAAGTTGCTTTGGATAAAAGTGTCTACCAAATGAGCAAATGCAAATATAAAGCTCCTGATTGGTTAAATGTAATACGGTTGCTTTGCATAAACTGAATTTGCAAGTGCAGCCATACAGCAGCATATCACTATTGATTGCTGTGGCCAAAGTAGGTGAGGAAAGCAGGACAAAGTTGAGAATTTCTCGACTTTATGTGAATGAAAAGTGAGTATTGCCTAGTGCTGACAAATCAGATTACCATACATGTTATGGGTCACGTCTAGGGTCACAATTAAGCTATGCCAAAGTCAGCACATCTACAATGGAATGGAATCAATAGATGGAATCTGAATCATGGCACTTGTAGTAAGTACTTGGAGGTAGGAGGTAGGCAGTTGTATGTAACATTGCCATATTACTAACATGAAAGTAAATTTTAGTGTTCATCAGTAAACCCAATGCCTAATTATGTTCTTTTTAAGGAAATAGTTCCAGCCAGCTACTGACCAATCAACATCGGTAAAAACTTAAGGCAAATCCATCATTTACCTTTGTAGATTTGCTTAACTGCAATTTAAATAAAAAATTAAATAAAAAACACCTCTACTGGTAGACTTATTTCTTCCTGCATACCACCTGCCACTGATTACTGGCTGCTGCTTTGGGATGAAATTTAGAGAGATGTGATGCAATTGGCATTGGATGGCACCCATTCTGTACCCCAATACCAAACTTGAATCAACTAAGTGATGAGAGGATTAAAACCACAGCTAACATTGTTTGACAGAAATTTAAGCACGTATAAAACATCGTGTATCCAGGGGGAACCCATGTTTTCCTCTAGCGACCTTAGCATGGGGTTAAAACCAAACAGTAATGGGCATCATTATGTAAAATCTAAAAGGGTGTTTAAGTAAAACTATGGTAAGTGACCACATTGTAAATACACTGCAAAGGATTATGGAGTTATCTAGTCCCTTGATCAGTGCTACAATGCATTTACACAACAGAGATCTAAAGGATGTAAAGGATAGCAAAAGAAACTGAGAATACACTCAGTCCCAAGGCTCTCCACTTATCCAGATTAACAGATCATCATTCCTTCAACATAATGATCAATCTAGATTAAGAAAGGTAAATGCTGATTTACTGACACTCGGTTTTGTATGAGCTTGTGTTTGAATCATGATATATAAAGATATACTACACTAATCCAAGGACATACTAAAAGCAGAAGCTCATAGACTCACCCCTGTCGACTGAGGATGTATTGTGACTGCTGCTCAATGAACAGGTCTCCTGGGGAGATTCCATGGCGTGTGGAGGGCAATGAGGCACGGCGTGCTGCCCGGGGGGAGCTAGGCACTGCAGCAACACCTCTGGCCTGTTGGGCTGGCCCCTTTTCCACAGTGGGTGGAGCTTCTTGTGGGCATGATCGCGGGCTGCTGTCTGGTATTCTCTGGTAGTTCTTCAGGTTGACCCTTTTGCTCTCTTGCTCTGCATCCAATCTCTTGTCTCGAGAACTGAAAGTGTTTCGTCTTTCCCGGTGTGTGCGAGAGGCAGAATAGTCAGTGGGCATGGAAACCCGGCCCACACCTGAGCTGCTGTATCTTAACCTGTTGGCGTTACTGTCACACTCCTCTTCCTCTCTCCACTGTTCTCGTTTCTGACCATGCCCTCCATCAGGCAAAGCTTGTTTGTCCAGCGACCCTCTGCAGGCTCGTGTGTGTCGTGGTGTATAATCTATATCCGGCTCCTGGTCAAGGAGTATCCCATAACGTTCTGATAACTGCCGCCGGCGTTCAGCTTTGTAGCGAGCTATTCGTTCAGCTTTGGAGCTGAGGCTGGTCAGGTCTTGGCTTTCAGGGTTGGAAGCCTGATCAGGATGCACAGGAAGTTGTGGATTGGGCCGTGTTTGTGTCCTTGATTGCCTCTCTGTGTTATCCAAGTCATCACGACTGTAGCACCTCACTGTGGCAAAATGGGGGTGAAAAAAAAAAAAAAAAAAAAAAGCAGAAAAACAACTATGGACAGGACATAGAAATGAATAACATTATTTCAGACAACATGCAATGAGTTTGATCACTTCTTTTGCAAAGGAGATCTTGCAAACTATGTATTATTTTGCTTAATTTACCCTAACATTATTATATGAAGTGGAAAAATGGTTCACTTCAATTTGGGCATTTTTTTAGTTGACAAATGTCTGGTCATGTGACAAATAGCACAGCAGTCTATTTAACATGAAGTGACTTCTGATAAGCACAATACCTGGCTCATTAGAATCTGAAGCACGTGTATACCGTGGTGTGTCCTCCTCCAGTAGCCGATTGGTCACCAAGCCAGGTGTGTATTGCATGCTTGTAGCCAGGGCAGATGGCACATCTGTTTCTATACCCTCCAGCCTTCGTGCAATCCTCTCTTTTCTAGAGAGAATGCCATCTTATTTGATATTTTTCGGTTGCTTTGAAATTGTGAGGGTTAGGCCTAGGGGATTGTTAACCCTAACCATAACCCTAAATCATAATCCACAGGTTAAGAACCTCTGCTCTAGAAATGTAATTAGTAGATATACTCACCTTTTCATTTTATTATCACTTGTGATATCCGTTTCAAAATGCTTTCGTAACTCTGAAACTATAAAGAGAGTCTGTGAGGGTTTCAAAAATCTCTCAAGTTCTCCAGGTGAAAGTTGGTGGCTTAGGATCACTCACCTTTGGGCAGCACAACAAGAATTTTGTCGTTGATATCTGTGACCGTGTGTGTGTTTTTGTATTCACTGGAAAAGTCTCTTGTAAAACTGTGAAGCACAGAAAAGTTAAGAACATTTAAAGATTCTTATTTCAGGAAACAAATATTCAAAACATGAATATTAGCCCTTCCTAAAAGCCTGAAAAACTATGGTCTCAGCAAAATGTTACTACTGTAGTCAGAAATGTCATGAACAGGAAGAGAATATATTTAAAGTAACCCAAGAGTAAAATGCTAACTTCTACATAGAGCACTTTAAGACCACCCACAATTTCTTAGTGATAAAGCAGCTTGAGACACTTAATAAACAAGGGTGTTCTGGAAGCCTACATCAGTACCATGCTTCTGTGTAATTCATTTTAAGATGAATTAATGAATTGTGTCATGGACTCTGATCGTCCTCGTGGTCTGACTACAGGAATAGATTAAGAGCAAAGTTATTAATACATGCTTTGAGTTCTACATTCCCATGACACCATGCTTGCCCAGTCTGAACAGCGTACTCCAATTACCAACGTATGCAGTGAACACATACCGATTTTTAAAATGTAAACGTTCTGTCACCATAAACTATATTAATGCCTTAACCCAATATAAAGGCGCTATCCTTTTTCGCCTTTTGGTGGGGGGATGGGGGGTTGACCTACACAAGATAAATAATGAACATAAAAATCATCAATATTGAAATCAGGGCTTTAAAAAAAACAAAAAAGAAAAACAGGGTTTCAATATTGCTTTGTAATGAATATTTTGTTTTTAAAAAAAAAAATACCATGTTCCTGCACTTTCAAGCTTAAAATATTACTCACTGCATTTGTTTTATAACATGGATTATTTTCATGAAGGGTCGATAATTCAAAAGCTGACTGGATTTGCTTTTAAAGATGATTAAACAAAACTCAAGACAAGACCAGACCCAATAACAAAGCCAAAGAGTTTGGCAGATGGACAGCTTTGTCCTGAAATCTCTACAAACCCAGAGGCAAATGTTAGAGAAGGGAACACAAACACACATACATACACACACATTTGTAACATAAGGTTCAACCAGATAACGCTAGGAGGGAGCTGCGCTATTCAAAGGCTCCATCATTTTGATCAGTCCACTCAGCGAACAATTCAAACAATAAATCACCTTTATCTACAGAGAGGTTTGTGCACCTGGATTTCCACATTAATGTCTCCTTAAGCATGCTCCAAATTTCATGTATGGTTAAGCATTTGTGATATGATAATGACTCTTTAAAAGGCAGATAATCGACATGTATTCCCAGTGATCAGATGAGTCTGACCTGCTTAACCAAGGACAATTCTTTTTTTGTTGCTGTACACTGAAGACAGTAGAGGTTTGGGATCAAAAGATGAACGAGATGACATATCAGAATTTCAGCTTTCATTTCCTGATATTTACATCTAGATGTGTTAAACAACTTGGAACATGGCACATTTTGTTTGAACCTGCCCATTTTTCCAATGTGACTGACTTTGGAATTGATTCTGTTGTGACCATCATGAGTTACATTAATAAAGAATAGTGAGCCCATTCCAGAAGCAGCCATGCAAGCCCAAGCCATGACACTACCTGAAACATGCATGATATCTAGTAGATGTCAAAAGAAAGCTTAAATCCTGATCGATCATCTCTTTCATCTTTTGACCTCAGTCCCAAATGTCTTCAGTATATAGCAAAAACAAAAGTATTTGCCTTGCCATTCCAATACTTTCAGAGGGGACTAAATATGAAAACTATTTGTTTGGGGTAGGGCTGCACGATTATGGCCAAAATGATAATCCCAATTATTTGGATCATTATTGAGATCTTGATTATTAATTGATTTTAGTGACAACATTTTTATTGCACTTTCACATTTATTAAGTTTTCTCATGCCACAATATAACACACAAGAAAGCATGAGAAAACTTGAGCTGGTCAATTATGAGAGAATTTAGGAACATAGTGTGAGCCATGACAAATTAATTTACCTTCTGATAAACTAAATGTAATATTTTCAGTACATTTTACAGACTGTATGCAAAAAACAACCATTAACCTGTTCCACCTTGTAAACAAATACGATAAACATCAATGATCAGTGTTTGAAGTCGGCTCCTCTTAAATATATTTAAAAGCTACACTATTAGACATTTTCCACTGTCATGTTCTGGGCTGGAGTCAGTTCTCAAACCGCTCTGTGTATATTGTGTATATATCTGAATAATCTCATATAGGATGTGATCGAGTGAGTTCATTTACCTGTCAGATGCAAAGCGCTTTAGTTTAATGGTGTTCATTACTGACGCGCCGATCAGGATTTTTTTATTATTATTTATTTTTATTTTTTTTTAACAGCCGAAACCGATCCAGAAACCAATCTTTTTGTTTAAGCTTTAATCAGGAGGTCTGTCAAACAGTTAAATGTAAGCTCTCTGCTCATGGTCACTGTTAATTGAATTAAAATAATAGCAATGAGATACTGTTGGTTAATTGATAAATA
>JANDJT010000103.1:14604161-14618080 GCA_024331685.1 Stegophilus panzeri
TATCGCAGTCGATCATGTTCATTTAATCGTGGGCAGTCAAAATCGTAATCGTGATCGATATTCGATTAATTGTGCAGCCCTAGTTTGGGGTAATTAATTTTCAAAAAATAATTAAAATAGATTTATTTTATTTATTTTTTTTTTAAGTAGAAATCGACAGCAACTGCGTTGATTGAGATGCTTCCATCACCAACAAGTCTAGGCCTTCTTGTCACCAATTTTGATGCCTAAAATACCTTTCAAATGTACTTCAAACAGGAAGGAAAAAAACCCAAAAAACATTTGACCTTGCTCGGGGTTCAGCAAGGTGGGAGGGTGTTAAAAACAGTAAATCTTGCAGTGGAATAAAACAAAAGCACACCTTGGTGCTTCTTTCTGTAGTAGTGTAGCGTTGCAGATTTTAGCTGCTGAGTCACCACCAAGCCCTGTAAAAAAAGAGAATTTTTTTTTTTTTTTTTTTTTTTTTTTTTTTTACTTGGCTGGGAAACAGTATTCCTCACACCAAGAGAGGAACATACAATGCCTTTATTAGGATGCCAGCAAGGTCTAGAAACATATTTTCACTTCAGATGATGGAGTCAGACTAAAATGGCAGCAACTAAAAATCACCAACTTAAACAAAGCCATGAAGCTATTCCATTGTAGACAAGTGCAGTGCTTATGCTACTGTCCTTTAGACGTTTTATTAGATAGGCGCATACTTAAACCTTAAAATGACCAACCTTGTATGGGAAAGCAGACCAAAGTCCTCTATAAGCACTTTCCACACTTAAATGTGCCGTTTATAATTTTTAAAGTGTTCTGTTGTCAGTGAGGCTATTTGCAAGTGCTATTGCCCCCAAAATAAATAAATAAATAAATAAATAAACAAACAAACAAACAAACAAACCACCTCACTGCCTCTGATGAAACTATACATGGTGCCTTTTTCTTTTCTTTTATTGAAGAAAAAGGTGCAGAGCTGAGTAGCTGTTAATTTTGAAAATTGAGCTACTTTCTGTGCCAGAATTTTTTTTTTTTTTTTTTTAAATCATACTCTTGTGGGGGGGGGAGGACACTAAAAATTAACTGCATGGCAAAATTATTAATCAGTTTTTTTGTTGTTTTTTTAGGTTTTTGTTTTTTTATGTATTACTTAAAATTATATAACAGGCCTAGTAATACATTTAAATATTATCAACTGCACCTTTCTCATGATTTTCTCATATCTGTAAAATTAAAATTAAGAGTAGGCACTAAGATCAAAGCCCACGGGTTTGTGCTCTGTGCAAGTGCCAGAGCGAAGCTTAAGGATGCTGACTGGCACAAACCAACAACCTAGAGAGGGGAGGAATAGGGGATTTTCTAAAAATACAGAAAGGGGTGGACAAAGTGAAAAATAGATCTCTCTCTAAAAATGCCACCCCCATTCGTAAGCACATACAGCTCTCAGAGGAGAGACTGAAGGGAAAAGTCATGTATTACAAGATATATACACAAGTGATTTTCCTGGAGAAATAATAGAAAGTAAGTAGTAAGTCTTCGATTTGTGTGATCGCTCACATGACATTGACATGGTGTCAACAAAAAAAGCTGAGATGAATAAACTTCAGCATTAGATTAAATAAGAGACAAGTTTCCAAAACAGTGAAGATTTTTCATATCAAGTGGACAAAACTTGTAGAGCAAAATAAGTACAACACTACATAGCCATTATGCACATTGCTTCCCGCCTCTTACTTCCCATTCACATAAGTTGGCAATGATTGATCACCTTTAAACTCTGATATGAACAAAATCTGACTTTTACGCTCACACTTCAAACTGATTAAGACAAGGCAGTATCATGTACAAGCTCCCAGCAAGTCCCACGCAAGTCACTCTATTCCCTCAAGTAGACATACATCTAGCACCACAACAATCTCACTTCATCCAATCCTGCTGCCAGGTGACAATATCCACGCGAAAGGAACCAGGATCTTACCTCGGCTGTATTGTGCGACATGGCCAGGGTAGTTAGTAACCCACGCGTTCCGAAACATGTTGCAATGTAAAAAGTACAAGAAAATAAAATTTTAAAGGAGATCAGACCAGACAGAGAGAGAGAGACAGGGCAAGACCTCAGTGTGATTGAAATGCAGACCCATGCACAGTCCAGGGGAGGGGAGACAAATCACATACACATATGAGAGAGAGAGAGAGAGAGAGAGAGAGAGAGAGAGAGAGCGAGAGAGAGAGTGCACAAGAGAGAGAAATGGGTGTTAAATAAGCTCACAGGCTGTAATCTGACTGCAGGCAGAAATTAGCCTGGATGATACAAGTGGATTCCCAGACTTCTCTCATATCTACCAACACACATGCAAAAGTTTAAAGGTATTAAATTCCCAGGACTACAGCTGATGGTCTGTAAACGTGAATCACTAGTTGGTATCCAAATACTTATAAAAATGATGGCAACAGTAAATTAGTGAGTGAGTGAGTGAGTGAGTGACAGCGAGGGCATAAAATGTGTAGTCCAGGATGTGGGTGAGGACTCCCACATTAGTCAGAAACACAGGAAAATATTCATCAGTATACATTTGCACCAATGTACACATTTAACAATACTACCTCTCTCCATCGCTCTCTCTGACACACAGGTACACCAGGTTTTCTTGAAATATTTTGAGTTCACTAGAGGGTACAAGTGTGTGAAGAGGGGGGAAACACACATTAATATTCAAATGGCTGACCCATGGGAGGTACTGTGTGATTTGATTCCTCAATTATATGTACATTTTTTTATTTGACTTCTCCACACCACAAACAAGAAAGAGAAAGTGGGGGGGGGAATAAGCAAAGAAGCAGCAATGATCTTTTCACATTAGAAAACAACTGATTTGTAAGTATCTCTTCCAGGACAGCAATAAAAATCACCAAAGAATTTTAAGTCATTTAAATCATCCAGTCTGTAATTTTTTTGCAACTTTGTTGTTAATAAATTGATATCTTTAGACTAAAAGAGCATTATAATTTCTTAAACACAGTTAAACACTTGTTTACATAAAATAAATACATAAAAACACACACGCACACTGTGTCCTCATCCCTGGCCTTTCACTACCCTACAGATCCCCTTAATAAGGTAATGTGTGCTGTGATTGGTCAGGAGGCCAGTAAGTGGGTGGGGCAACCTTTTTTATCCTGCTGCTCTGTTCATGTGCTCTCCTGTGCACTTTCCTTTAGTCTGCTGCTCGTCTGGATCATCGGTCATTCTTTTTCTTACTTTCACACCTTTGTGTCTTTTAGCAACTTATGTCTTTCTTCTGTTCAAGTCACATGTCCTTTTTCATCTTCATCACCACTACCTTGCCACTTTACTACCATCACTCCTAAATATTGCGCAATCAGCCACACTCACCCTCAGATGCAAATAAACAAACTTCTGCGTAATCCTGACACGTGCTCTGCTCACATGCACGCTATTTTTAAGCTTAATTGATACCCCTTAAAACACTTAAACCATACAGACTAGATGCTGCTACTCATACCTTTATTACTGCAATAATTCTGGATCCAGAGTGTCTGGTCTTATATTTCTGGATTTTCTTAAAGAACCATTGCAAACAGCAATTTCACTCAATAGCATAGCTATTTTCAGGACAAACTAAAGAGTCTAAAAGGGAATTCTTAATTTTCAAAAGACCAAAATTTATTGAAATGTATATTTTTAAAGGATAATTATGGTTCTGCTGTAAGATTCTTGATATACGCATACCTGTGATCTCATCACAATAACTGAATTCTGTATTAATGTGCCAGGTTTTAAACCAATAAAATTGTTACACTTAAAAGCCAATGTTCTGTCCATATAATGCCATTATCGTTGTCTGTTATTCTGCTTAGCAACTAAAGCTTACTGATAACTATGATTAAAATGTATCCTATTGTTTAGTTGTTTTATAAAAGCAATGTCAGGAGAGGGCGTGCATTACAGTGATTTGATCATGGGTAAGGGGGTTTTAGGCACTCTGTGTGTTGTGCCTAAGAACACTGTTCCTTGTGACAAAATGACTATGACGCATGCCTGAGAGAGAGAGAGAGTGTCTGATTCTCTCTCTCTCTCTCTCTCCTCTCTCTGTATGTACATATAGAACTGTATCATAATATTTAAGATATCTAAAGTCTAAACAGTTTCTATATATTCCACCTTTGTTTTTTATTATTGTATATATTTGAGGTTTTTTTTTTGTTTGTTTGTTTTTTTTTTTACACATTTCTTTCAGATAACTATTAGAATTATTAGAAAAGTTGACATTTATAGGCCTATGTTGGATCAAACCCCTTCAGATCAACCAAATATGTTAATAACTAAGAAAATCAAATAAGTTAACAACTATAAATAACTATAGTTAGTAACTACAGACATTAATAAGAAATATAATAACTTTAAAAATTTGTTTTAAAATAGTTAAAGCAGCAGCCCCCTCCAAACTATGCTTCCCAGACCACACTTTGAGAACATAAGAACACATAACATAAATAAGACCGGCGTGGGGGGATCCGGTACTGTGATAGAGTCCTATAAGAGGCATGTGCATTGTCTTTAAAATGGATTTGTTTATCCATGTAGCATATAACTAATCTGGTAATCTTCTCCAGATACATTCAATCTTTGTACATGAAAAATTGCCATTTCAGTCAAGACAAAGAAAACCAGCAGGCCCCATAAAAGCATTGTGGAAAGTTTCTTTGTTTGGACAGCAAAGTGCAAAGGAAACAAATTTTAGCCTGCATTCTCAAACATTAACCACAGATTACCAGCATACATACATGCACACCTGTCAATTTTACATTCCACCACATAAGCCTTTGGAAGGTTATTGGGGGGGGGCCTAAAATATATCAATAGCTCAACAGTGAAACTATTAGGGCTGAATAATGCAGTACATCACAAGGTCTCACTGATGGCATAATAAGAATGGTGAGATAGGCAGTCGTATTCGTGATTTCTGAGGAGTTTTTTTGGGTAAGTATTTCAAGTTCATAAAAGGGTTCAATGTAGTGTTTCCTCCCAATACCAATCAAGGTAAACAAAGATGTGACTTGTTCAAACCAAAAACGGTATTTGCACATACTTTTAGTTTCTCCTCAAACAGTATTCTGGAGGGAAAAGGATGAAATATAAATAATTTACCTCATTTGAGTTCATTACACCCACAACTGAATTTTACATGAGCTTTCTCAATCATTCATGATGTGTTACCATAAAATCTGCTTTAAGACATTTGTTAAAAGCAAATGATTTAATGTGAATGCCAAAAATAAAACCTTATATTGAGGTCTTATTTTTGAAAGACAGGGAGACTTGGCCCTGCCTTTATACCCGTCACTCCTGTATTATACTGTGTGTATAGTATTATTACACTTGTATTAAAGTATCATGAAGTCAAACCCAAAAAAAAAAAAAAAAAGCAATTCATTGTTAAATCACAATTATGTCTATAATAGTGGTCAGCCAAAATTCGATAGTTGTAACAGGCCTAATCCAGACGCAGGTTTCTTTGAGACAATAACTGAAAAAAATAATTCTTTTTTGTGCATAGTGATGTTAGAAGTACATACATTTTGTGGTATTCTTTGTCCTGGATATCAGAGTGAGAGACAGAAATTTAAAAATGGGGAGAACATGGAGAAAATCAGTTTGCTGTTTACATGACCGGATTTGTAGGGTTTGCATGTTTACAAGACAGCATAAGCATATAAATGATTTGGAACATACAGAACTCACTGCATATTTTTGTTCCCCAGTCCATCTTTCATCTTATATAGGCCAGAACACAGTTCTGTAGCCTCTTTATTTAAAAAAAAAAACTATTTAAAAAAAAAAAGAAAGATTGATAAATATTTGTGTATTACATGTATTTAAAAAAAAAAAAAAAAAAAATGCTACAACACATGCTATATTGTACATGAGTATTGTTCAGTTTGGACAGTATTTTGTATATATACAAAAAAAAAAAAAAAAAAAAAAAAAAAAAAAGTACATATTCTAATATTTAACATTTACATATTTCTTGGAATTTCTTATTCCACTATATTTTTTATTTGCCTGTTTCAGTGTCTAAGGTACTTGAACACTAAAACTGATTCTGACTTCTAAATAGGTGGTCAACAAAAAGGTTTTTGGTTTTGTTTTGTGAACCATTTTATCTTTTTATAAAAACTTTTATCCCCATTTCCTTCAGCCATGACACAGAACTTTACATTTCACCATGAAGACTGCTTTCACATAACTACTTGAACTGCAGCATACTTTATTCACCATGATGGCAACGTAAAATGGGTATACTTATCCCTTTGGGTTTGCAAGATTTGCTAGCAATGTGGATTTATTTTATATTTTGTTTTTGCGTCTCTAGGCAACTTTACTATAAGTACACGAACAAATATTATTTAAAAAAAAGATGGGGGGATAGCACAAAATTGTCTTAGCTACAAATGAAAGGACAATTGACCATTCTTTTGGTAGTTATAAGGGATGGGGTAAAATTATTTGAATTGTTAAGGCATTTTTCAATTAATATTTCGATATCACTGTTGCGCGCGCGCAAACACACAAACGTTTATCAAAAATACATTAAGCATTTATCTGCTGTAGTGCATGCATGGATGAACAGTACAACAGTAAACCAACTCGATCCTGGGCTCGGGTTATTGTGTGTAGAGTTTCACATGTTCTCTTTGTGACAATGTTGGCTACCCCCAGGTTCTGTGGTTTCCTTCCTCACCCGAAAAACAAACCGCTAGGTGAACTATCTATGTGAAACTCAATGTGCGTTAGTGTGTATGCCCTGTGATGGACTGGCCTCCCTTCCAGTGTCCATGCCTCATGCAAGTGTTTCCAGGACAGGCTACAGAGCCACTGGGACCCTAACTGTGATAAAGTAAAGTAATGTGACTTACTTCGTAATGCCTAGCATGTGCAAACATACATTGATCTAGACGAAATATTTTGTGCCATACATATTTTTGTGTGCTTGTGTGTAAGAGTTTGAATATTTAAATAACGCCTTGAAAAATCTGAGTAGTAATTTTGCCAGGAATGCCCATCCCTAATTCCCATCCAGATCAGGAGGAGTGTAGCCACATATAAAGCCACCTACATTAAAAAGAACATAATGTCAAGTTAGCTGAGGTGTAATTTACGACACATTTGGCAAGTATCTAATGTCAGAGGATGACCATGCATTGCTGCCTAAAGTGATTCTTCAGGAAAGCTCATCAGATCCTGAGAACAATAAGTAGAGAAAAATAAAATGTGCTAGATCATGATGGCACACTCATGATAGTCAAGATGTAGCTACTGAAATGCTTAACCAACTACTAATTATTCTCCAAAGACCTCCCTCTCCAAAGACTCCCAGTTCTGCAGATCACACTACATTTCTGTGATTTCCCAGCTTTAAAGATAGCATTAGTAGTGCTTAATAGCTCT
Source organism: Stegophilus panzeri (assembly GCA_024331685.1). NCBI lineage: Eukaryota > Metazoa > Chordata > Actinopteri > Siluriformes > Trichomycteridae > Stegophilus > Stegophilus panzeri. The sequence goes on from JANDJT010000103.1 coordinate 14,611,618, forward strand.
CAATGGCCTATAGTAATCAATAGCTTTTAAAGGAAGAATAAGAACAATTAAAATATACAATATCGTCAAGCATTAGATATATATCTAATTTGCTTTAGGTTTGTTTAAACATGATCCTTCTAGGGTAAATCATTCAACTTGAATGGTTTTGTATTTAGTCGGCTTAGTGAAACATAATTCCTCCTGTTAATTGCTTAAGACCATTTGAGAGGAGAATCATATTTAATAACAAAATAATCCCTCTTGTAAAATTGTCATCCCCCTTTCTATTCATTGGACTCAATATATTTTTATATATTTTTGGGGTCAATATATGATAGCACTTAAAATTATCAATTAATATTCACAGTTCGTAAAGGAAACTAAAACCTGCTAGTGTATTTAGGCTAACTGTTAGTACATGGTTTGCTGGCTAACTTTTCTCACCCCTTCACTTGGTCAGACTTTTTTATTTAATGATGAAAAAAAATGATAGTTAACATACAGTTGTACGCAGAAGAGCCAAATTATATATTCTGTTTACATTTGTCTGTAAACAGAAATGCACAGTTCCACCCCTTGCTTAGCAGTTGACAAGATTCTTTATCAAATGCAGCTCCATTTTTCACCAAATATACACTATGGCCAAAAGTTTGTGGACGCCTAGTCAAAACTCGTATTCGCATGCTGAACGTCCCATTTCAGTTCTAGTCCCCTTTGCTGTTATAATAACCTCCTCTCTCCTGGAAAGGCTTTCCGCTAGATTTTAGAGTGTGTTGCTGTGGGGATTTGAGTTTATTCAGCCACAAGAGCATTAGGGAGGTCAGGCACTGATTTTGTGTGAGGAGGTCTGGGGTGCAGTCAGCGTTCTAACCAGGGTTCCAACACCCAAAGGTGTTCCTTTGTTTTGTAGGCATCAATTAGCTTAATTTTTAGATTCTCAATCAGCTTCTGGAGCTCATGGTTGAGTGTTAGCACAAGTTTTGAAGATTCAGAGAATTTATTACACTTTGGAAAAGTTATACAAGTCCTAATGAGTCAATTAAGACATAAGAAATTAATTAAGTTCTGAGGCTTTACAACTAAGAAGGATGTCCAAACGTTCACATGCCACAATTTTATCTTTTTTTTAAGATTAAATATAAAGTAACTACATTAACACTCACATCAAATGTTAAGGCAGAGGATGTGATGTACTTTTCATTTGGCCATGTAATTTGGGCAGGGGTGCCCAAATGTTTGCATAGAACTGTAAGTAACTGTGGGGTCTGTTTCTAGGATAGTTAACTATAGCCATTTTGTTGCTTGAACCCACTATGAAAGCAGCTCCAGAACATTTCCTATTATACAACCACTGCTGAAGGCCAGATCTAAATTCCTGCTAAGCAGGAGGGGTAGGGCTGGAAGACTCCCTTTCTCTTCTCTGCTCTCACTGCTCATCTGCCTTTATTAGGAGAAAGTGCAAACAGAATAGTACAGTCTGTTTATCCAGCCACTGGAATGCAAACGACAGTGAAACAAACCAGTCATTTAGTACTGTTCTTTCAAGTCCGAACCCAAATCCACAAATGTTAAGACACTGCTTGATGAACAAGGTTAATAATCACAGCTAGTTCACCAATGTGACGTTCTGAAATTGTGTGTATTACAGTTTTTAGTGCTTCAAGATTGAAGATGTAGGGAACATTTTTGGGTAAAAACGTTATATCAGTGAATGGAAATTTATCCTAAATCACAGCATGTGTTGAGAAGCTTCCATGACTACCATGATCCAGTGATGCACATAACTATGTAAACTGTCCAAGGCTTTCTTTAATCCTGATAAAGCTAACTTGGTTGAGATTTATGCTCTTTCACCTTGCTTACAATTGCAACTACTGATCTAGCCACATCTTCAGTCCACATGATTTGATTTACTTTGCTAATCTGTAAAGCATATTCGGAATTATAACCAACTTCAAGAAAGCACCTGGTTCATACTGTGCAGCATTTCTGCTCCATTATCCTCTGATTTCTCAAGATACTGGAGCAGCAGCTTCACGGTGTATGTTCATATATGGCTATTACAAACTGAACGGATGTGAAATGATTTACAGCAGCTGAGCTACTTATCCTTAAAAAAAATAAATAAATAAAAATAAAAGAGTGAAGCTATAAAAGCCTGCTTCTAAAACTGAGTGCTCACCACAAAACAGGTGTATTAGAACTACAAAAATCCTCATCTATGTCATTATGTGACCCTGCAGACATGAATCTACAAAATACAAATGTCTAGGGAATAAAACATGGCAGGGTACGCTGTGTGGTGTAACGCGGCCAAGCACAAAGCTGTTTTCTTATGGTAATTATTACTATTAATAATGGTAAACATCAGCAACATCATCATCATCATCATGAACATGCATGAAAAAAGGCCTTGTAGCTCCTATGTACAGACCAACAGGCAAAAATATCTACAGGGTACATCAGAGGTCTATGGTAGCACAATCAAAGCAAACTGCCCTGAACAAACGCACATAAAATTAGACTTCTCAAACTAGCAACATACGTACCCATGCATTCTCACACAGTAACCATTTCCCTGTATTTTTATTTTACTGATCCATATAAAATCAGCATCATTGTTCTAAACATATGTGACATACTGCCCTAAACTAAACTTAACTAGGGAGTCAGCAAATGCAATTGGTAATGAATGGAAAAGACTGAACTCATAAGGTTAACTATGGCTCTCATATGTATGACCGTTTATTTTGACAAAGCAGGCAGGTGCAACTAACTCAACAGCTGTAATACTGGTGCCTGGCCAAAGACCACCACAAAAACACACACACTGTGATTGAGTGTGTTCGTGCATAAGTGGGTTTCCCAGATCCACTCACGATAACCCAACAATAACTTCTCACTTCACAAAACTACACATGCAGTCATTTCTGCAAATTCTCAAAAAACCTCACTAGCCAAGAGTGCCTCTCTCATGATTTCATCAGGTGTTTTGGATAGCTACATGCCATAGCAAAATGGACATATATGTAAATCAATTCAGTTTGTAATCAGATACGGGCTGCCAAAATTACTGCAATGTCACTGCACCATCACAGGCTTATCAAAACAGAAGTGCAAACTTTGTGCAGATGACTACAGAAGTTTTTAAATTGTTAAATGACCTAATCAAGTATTTGTCAGTCAACAGAACTGCATGAATTAATAACAAAAGTCGAGTGAAGAGACTTTCACTGGAATTTGGTATTGGAGTTTTTAGATGCAATTTTCACCATTTTTACTTATGAAGCTAACCAGACTTCACTTGTTAAGATGCATGTAAAAATGTCAGCATTTGACCATGTGACATGCACCAGTCAGTAGTAACTCTTGGAATTCTGAGAGTGATTTTGTTTGAGTTCTGCTCATGACTCATGTGACAGCCGAAGAATTTTCTTTTACTTAAAATATATCCTCAGCATGTCCACTATGTAATCTTTTAAATGCAGAGATTAGACATATTTTGGGAATGTGAACAATGGGAAACATTTTGGAAAGAAATATTTCTACTAAAAACACTTAAAAACACTGTGGTAAAAGACCCTCGACCTGCTAGGCGAAGCTGCTAGTTGATTTGTATATAAAAAAAATCGTGCTGATGTTTACTACAGTTGTTACAATATGTATATTGTGAAACTGGAAAGCAGTGAAGACACCAATACCACAGTGGTGGAACGAGTTACTGTCAGTCAACCAGAAAAAAAGTCATGTAAAGGGACAACCTGCATATTTTGATAAAATATGGAATTCAATTTTAAATATAGCTAAGGAAAATATGGGATTAATTGAAACTGATATAGATCTAACATCATGTATTGTGTATAAAAGTAAAGATTTATGGACATGTATATCATCTTCTGTAGCTATATTGTTTTTTCTTTATCTTACGCTCAGAATAATGTATCTTTAAAGGTAGGGGATTGGGATGTGTTTCATTGTACTATTGAATTTGTATAATAAAGTGTTAAGGTTATTTATTTTAAAGTATTTTCACTTAATATATGCCTGATCCCACCGTGTATGTAGCCACTTTGGCCAAATTGGTCAAGTCTATATTTTAATCAAATATACATGCATTTACTGGTCTGCTGACTTGCAGTGGCTCTCTTTAAACTCTAAGGTATGCCAAACAAACACATACTGAGGATGCCAAGCATGGACATGCCACCAAAACTCCAACTCTCGCCAATTAGATCCAGTTACACTGCTGCCCATGACAGCTGATTTCAGAGTAAATCAGAAGTTTAAGAGGAACACCGAGTTCTAACCTCTGAGTTTGTGAAAAGGAAACTAGAGCAGAGCAAACAGGTCATTGAGACACCATTATCTAAACAGATTCATTGCTAACCATCTTCTCTAGACAGCATGCCCTGACAATCGATGCAAGCAAAACCAATTCACATCTTAAATACTGATACATCCACAACAGTTTCTCCTCTTCAAGGTTGAACAGCAAAAAATCTAGACTGCATTGACTGGTGACATTGAGAATTTGTGATTGGTGTGAAAATTTGGCAAACATTAATGCCACATAAATCATTTTTTTTTTTTAAAAAACAAAGAAAAAAAAGTTTTAAATGGGTTTTTAAAAAGAGGTACAACATCGTGAGAAACTATTGGAAAGGACACTTTGTTGAGCACGTTACCGATACTGCCTGCATAAAATACATTGAAATAGTTATAAAGAGCCTGTTACCCATTGGTTTGGATAAAATTAAGACTGTATAGCTTCAACTGGCTAATTGGGCATTGGTATCAGTAGTGTGTTTATTTACATTTTGATAAATGAAGCAAACTTCTGCTTTTAGCATCTCTCGTACAAAGTTGTACCCATTTCAGCTTGGTAGCAAAGATCAAAAAGGCTAAAAGAATTGATATATGTATGACATTACAGTACATGTACAGTATAAATGTTGTTACATGTTATGTTACTGTATAGAACATTTCCCACCCCTATACATCTAACATGGTAAATAAAACACTTTGCTTTTAGATGCATCCATACCAAGTATGTATCCAAATCTATAAAGCCTAGTAAACATGCCTAGAATATAATTTTAAAAACACCTGGGTTGATGTACAGGCTCCGGTGTAAGGTCCAAGATAACCACTCTTCCTGTCAGTCCAGCACACCGACTCTGGCAAATTTACCTCATTACACAGAGTTCAGTGATCGATAATTAGAAATATTAAGTAGCAGACTAACAGTAAAGATGTCTGTACAAGAAAATATTATTCCATGGGGAGCTTCAGAAATATCCCGTATTTAAGTTTTTCAGATTGGCATGATGCAGGTGAAGAGTACCTATCGAGGTGGCAAAAGCTGCAGGTGGGAAGTTTCTGAATTTCTCTCTCAGCTAACAGCATTGGAGTTCCAGAATGACACATCAAACTACTACCAAGGGACAGAGGCGGTAACAGGCAAGAGTGAGAGGCAGGAGAGTTAAGCTAACCCAGCAGGCTCCATGTATGGGCCTAAGAGAGGAACACAGTGAGAGGGGAATCTGCCATAAATAGCCAAAGGAGTAGAGAGGGAGAGACAGAATCAGCTGTCTACCAGCCCTGGTCATGCAGGCTCACTAGGAGCACATTTTCTATTTCCGCTCTAAAATGAGGAACTCAATCACAATTCTTAATACTTTCTGGTTCTGCAGGTTCTCTTTAATAAAAAAATAAATAATAAAAAAAAAACAAAAAAAAAAAAACAATGCACAAAATGTGTTTTGACGGGTCACAAGTTATACTTGCAGGGTATTGGCTTTAAATTTGACAGCACGTCCTTTCTAGAGGATCGGTCACAGTCACTCTGGCTGAGCAGAAGCCATGTTGAACATGACTCTGGGATTTTGTGGCAGCTGTTGATCGCTCGCCAGCACATGACCAGACCACTGTGGTCTCTTTTACATTCTGTAACGGTCACAGATACGTGCGCAATAACTTCCAGGATAAACATTTATGAAATCCAAATGTTTCCCCTCAATCAAAAACAGGATAGAAGATACATGGTGTCTTCTCATGGAAAACAGTTCTACAGCATACAACCAAGGGCAGCACAAATGAAAACCATGAATAAAATCCACTAGAATAAAATGAATAAAATGTTTTTCATCTGTATGATCGATGTAACCTAAAACACACAGAAACTACTACATTATTACAGTCAAAATACCATATAATCCTAATACCCAAGAATAATGAAAGGACCAAGGGTAAAAGGTTTAAAAAAATGAACTTAATGACTGACCCTACAACTGACCCAGAATGCAGCTGCACAACTTTTTTACCCCACATTCTCCCAAAATACCCCATTGCTGTGCTACCTCCCCAGGCTTTCTGTAGAGGACTGCATCAGGTTTGCTAATGCTTACCTACAATACCAAAAACCAACCAGTCCCACCTACCTAAAGGCATTTAACATACACACACATATATAATAAATGTG
>JANDJT010000103.1:14624004-14635911 GCA_024331685.1 Stegophilus panzeri
ATATTATACACACACACATATATATATATATATAGACACAGAGAGAGAGAGAGAGAGAGAGAGAGAGAGCGCTTGCTATCTTCTCAACCTGTTTCATGGGGAAGACACCCAGGAGGCTTTTCTTAAACTTCCCAAATAGACTGAGCACTTTCTAGCTCTTTCTCTGGCTTGGACTTTTTTCAGCAAAATATCCATTTTAAGCGGAGGGAAGAAAAAAAAAAAGAAAAAAAAAATTATTAGCCATAAATGTATGCATGAACATTAACTTCAATTTGTTCTTCTAATTCTTCTTTATTCTTTTATTTACATTTACCTAAGAAATACATTTCAACCATAAGCCTTAATCAAAGTGACTTATTTAAAATATATTTTCAGTCTACAGTGTCCATAGTTTTGTGGCGTTTATTTACACATATAGGTCTACTGTATTTGGTCCATATTTTAGCCAATTGCATGTCTTGTACTCATTTCGTTTCCTCTCCAGAGATTTTCACATGCCTTATATTATGAATAAGTAAACCCAAAGCAGGCTAAAATACATTTTTGAGGGAAATACATTTCCAGGGAAGGCCTAACTAAGTAAATGGTTGAAAATATTTGCCTATACGCCTATGTTTGGAGAAATGCATTTACCACATTGCTTACCGTCCACCCTGCTGTCCTGTTAAACCCAATTTCGTCCAATACCGCTTGCGTGTGGATTTATTTTAAGTCTTAATTTAATTTAATTTAATTTAATGGTGCAGTGAACACTGCAGAAGCGCTTCTTTTCCTCGTGACGTTGATGACACGTTAAGGAGAATTATGGCATTTTAAAACTTCCGCCCTGAACGGTGGCCAATCACAACCAATCACAACCAACCGCAGCTAATCACAGCTAATCACAGCCAATCACAGCACAGCACGAGCCACCCAGTTACTTACGCTCATCGCGCGTGTTTGCGCACTGCTATTGGCACTTTAGTGCGCAGGTACACAAAAACAAATAGCGGATCATATAGTATAATTAAATCTTGAATTGTCATACAAAGAGGCAAGAAAAATGTAAATTAGATTAGATTATTAGAATTAGATTTTTTTTTTTTTTTTTTTTTTGATAACGTCCTAAAGCATTTTTTTTATTATTATTTTTTTTTAAATATTTATTAATGTGCCCTCGTGTCAACAAGATTGCCCCCCTCTGGCCCGCCTAAATTTGGAATCGTATCACACCAAACAATTTTGGGTGCAATGCGCAGTTTGTCCTGTGGGTGGCAGTAATAGAAAAACAGTAATTTATTATGCCGTAACTTTTATGTCTCTCAACACGAGACCGCATGCCTAGAGAAGGAGTTTCACGTGTTCATCAGAACTACACCAAAAAAATCAAAAATAAAAAAGATACAGGTAACGAAAATATTTGATTTCAGTCATGTTCACCTAGTGAGAAATAATATTAAACTATCCCAGTGTCTGCTGTTGCTTATATTAGACGTAGCAGCAGATGTAACATGTTAAATAAGTTTAGATTGCAGTCACGATTATATAACAAGGTCATATTTAATTTATATTGTCCGGTTTTGCCTACATTAATTGTTTGCCTTTTTAAGTAAGTGATATGAAGCAGACGCGACTGTGCAAAGACAAAATCTGGTAAGTCTTTTATAAATTATGAAGGATTCGTCAGTCACTCAATGAATTAGCTGTTAAAAGTCCAGATAAAGGAATAACCTGACCAAAATTTAAAATTCACTCGTTATTTTCTAACTTTAATGTCGTGTCAGCTCATGATTTTCTGTCTTCTGTGTTCTGTCATGCTAAAAAAAAAAAAAAAAGGACAAAATATCATAAAATAACAGTGAAAGTAATCAATATGACTTATTCTATACTGTATATTGATTATTTGTTGGGGGTGTTGCCTCCTTTTTGAGCATCACAGTCAGAATCACTATTTCCTTTTATTTCATGTTTCCTTCATTATATCTACAGAAAGTCAAATGGGTTTGAAACGGCTTGTAAATAATGATAAATGATTTTTGAGTGAGCTTCTCTTTTCATGCAGACATTCATTTTCATTTACATTTTCATCCCTTTCCCCGTTGTAGTTAAAATGAAGAGAAAAAACTCAAAAGACAAAATGTCCTCCTTTAGTAAGAAAAAATAAAGATCATGGTCAGTCAAGACTGGAGAGAGAAGATGCTACAGAATACAGCTTTTATGAGCACATGATAATGTTAGAGATGACCATAAACACATTTTCAGATGACTGCCTAAGTTGATTTGTGGATATGTTTGGGTTGTGTTATATAGTTACATGTGTCATATAGTTTACAGATGCAGAAAAGTGTCTAGATGTGCTTAGATGCTAAAAATGGGTTATCATTATTGATCATTATCACACTACAATACAAAATTACTTGTCAAATAAATGAAACATTCATTTGAGTTGAAATCGTTTTATTGGCTTATTTCTAGAGATTGTGATACATGACATGGTGAAAAATGACTTGAAATAATCCTGAAAGCAGGTTAAGATAAATACCCCAATACCGTGGTCTAGAACCGCCACTGATTATAGTGGATCCCACATAATGAACAAATTATAAGACATAAGGGCAAAGAGAACGTTGATACTTTTTTTTTTTTTTTTTTTTTTACAGATCAGTATGTTATGTTGTCAGAAATGTAGCTTATATATGGGTTTATACTGTATAAAAAGAACAAAAGAAATGTACGGTACTGTGTCAAAGGTATGTGTTCCAATCAGAGCCTGCTACATGTTTTTATGAGCTGAGCAAACATTTTACATTGTTACATCATTAAAATTAGCTTACTTTGTGTCAATAATGTTTGATTGTAGCATACTTTGAGGCTTCATATCCTCGCCAAGGGCTTGTCACGCACAGTCATACGTCACCAGACTAATTTGCCGTATTTTCACGGAAATTTAGACCGCGATGGAAACACAGATAACAAAGGTCTGGAGGAACCAAATAGTCTCTTGAAAAAAGTTCCTGGGATTAATTGTTCGGTGGAAAAGTGGCTAAAGTTTTAGACACATGCAGTGAAACGCTGTAAAGCAAAGATGCATTCAAAAATAATGAAAATAAAAGTTTCTACATGAAAATAATCCCATAAAGAGCAGTAAACAGTAATAAATTAAACAAAGACAATATCTGGTGTGGCATCCCTTTTGCTTTTTTAAAATTAGTTAAGTGTAGTCTCGGGTACATTTTGTGCAGTTTTATAAGGAAATCAGCTGGTAAGTTTTACTGAGTATCTTGAGAATCTGCTACAGTTTTTCTGGAGACTCTTACTTTTGTACTTGCTTCTGTTATTATGCATGCAAAACCCAGAAGCCTTCATTATGTTTTTTTGTCTGAAAAGTGATCTGTTACAAAACATGTTGCTTTCATCAGCCATTTTTCTATTCCATTTCATTTTTTGTTGGAAAATAAGTGTTTGGAAATATAAAATGCTTTTGTACTGACTCAATAATGCAGAAGAAATAAAATAAACATCTGTAACAAAATTTGTACCAAAAAATAAGGTGCCTAAGACTTTTGCACAGTACTGTAGTTTTTAGGTTGCAGAATTTGTCTCTCGTATGGTAGCCAAAATTAATTATGCATCTTGCGTTCTACTAAATCCTAAATCCTTCAATCAAACAGCACAAAACAATATGATATATTCTGGGTTTTGAAACCGTTTGCAGCCAGGGGACGTTGTTAACCGTTAAAAAATAGTCCATGGACCCCATCAGTACAGATTTATTTTATGTACAGAATCTAACCCTAACCCTAGGCTTATTATTTAAATGTGTACAATGTATAATGTACATATATTCTGGCTAATTAATGAGCCATAGAGCTCATTTTCATCATTTCCACTTCAGAACACAGTTTGATTAAAACATTCATTACATAGAAGCTGACATTATTTATAGAGTTGTTTTTATAGGCTCTGAGTTACTCAGTTATTTCTGAGTTATTCAGGTTTTCATTTACCCATTAAACTTCAATTCAAGTGAGCGGTCAGACAAGCTAATAACTATAAGAACTCAATAACTAATATAATACATTTATAATAGGTGGTTTTAATGTCCAATAAATAAAATAATATTTAAAAAAAATACTACAGAGCCTATAGGCTATGTTTGACAGACCACATTGTTTGTGGATCTCCACTGTATGAACACTCTACTTTAACTGCACATGTAGTTTTTACACACTTCACATGTTATGTTTCACAGGTAATGGATTTTTACATAATGCTTGTTTTGTTATTTCTCGCATGATTAATTCATTTTTATTATATGTGATCACATTGTTCAAATGATGTCATGTGTTTACTTGAATTCACGTGTGCAATTTCAGGGCATAACATGGTGACATTGCACATTCACAAGTTTTTCACATACTGCTTACATAATTATGCTTATGATCATATGTGAAATGTGTGTGATTTTTTTCTGTAAAAGGCCATGGATATATAAATTCCTGTTTTGTATTCTACTGTACTCTTAACCTGACTTCTCATAAAGTTCCCTAAACACTATTTGGGCTTTCATTAATGGAGAATGATGTCATCTTGTTTGAGTAAAAATAAACTGACAGATCTTAGTCTCACCTTGCACCGTGTTTACAGCAGAACACCATCTCATTTGCAGGAGGGTTTGGGTCTTGCACATATCTGTGTGTGGCTGCGTGTGAAACAGTAAAAGAGATCTGCTGCTGATTTTGACACTTTTCCCTCGCCAGACTGCCATACTAAGTTCAGCCAGCTGGACCCAAATGTTGGCAAAACTCTTTTTTAATGGCTCATAGCTTTGGCACAGTATTTTATGAATTAATCAGAACTGTGATGCATTTTATGAATGGAGGCTAACATCATCTCAGCATGCTCTATGATATTTGGAGTACATCCACCCATCCAACCTGCTAAAAACACCCTGTGCCAAGTTCTCCCACACAAGCAAAAATACACACAGAGACCAGTTCCAAACCAGGCTATTTAAAAATAGTGTTAGGTTTTAGCACAAAGGGAAACAATGAATAGAATGGGGCAAAGATATGCAATGTCTGTGCCCAGAAGGGCTGGGAAATTTATATGTGACTTTGTTACACATTCTCCAACAGTGTTCAGATGTTTATGTATTCAGGAAACATATATGATAGCAGTGTCTGCTATAAATTGCAGCATCTTTATTGACATTATAGATGTTGATTATTAGATTTTGTATAAGTAAGCATGTCCATTCATAAAATTGATTAGTGATGTTTATCTCAGGGGAAAATATAGTTTATCACAGGGTCTAAATATGTATATTAAAAAAATAATAAATAAATAAAAAAGATATAGGTATACAGTGTGTTACAAAAAAAAAAAAAATCAAATCTAAAAAATGTAGAGCCTATAAAACTTGCAGAATACTGAATGAAAATTGGATTATACATTGTTCATATAGATGATAAATTATTTCATTAATATAATACATTTCCCTTTAAAGAACTCATCACATTTACTGAAAATATCAGTATACTGTATCATAGTTTCAGCATTTGTAATTCAATCATTTAACAACAGAGTTAAATTGTAGAAAATGTTTATTAAATTTCACTTTTTAGCTTATTTAACATATTTACATTTCAATGCCTAACCATTTACAAACATGGAACCAATAGTCTGTTGTGTTTTGTTACATGAATAATGACCCAGAGACCTCAAAGATTATGGAAAAATTTGCATCAAAATGTTAAATCATGTCACTCTTTGCACCCCATAGCATGTAGCAAAATGTAAAGAGCAGTTTATGCTTTAAAGGTATACACTGCATTACTGTTGAGTTTCATCAAGTCACAACTTCCAAAAAAGAATGATGAATTTCATCTACTTTTCCCACAATGCGCATTCTCCAAGTGCTACAATGGCGATAATGCTACATCGTTCATGAAAATGCCATGAAATAATAACAGTTATGGGCCTGTGGAATGAGGGGTGGTGGGGAGAACAGTTCCAGTCCATGTGCTACACATATTCCTTTCAGCTTGACTTTAGCTTATAATACTTGCAAAGAAATAAAAAATATTTGGCTGTATGACTGAAAGGTTCCTTTTGTTCTAGAAAAAAAGTAGACATGACATGACATGACACTGAATCAAAGACATACAAATGCTCAAATAAAATAAGGCCACATTTAGCTTTTAAGAAACATAGGTAACATATTTTCATTTACACTGTAGGCTACTGTATGAACTTTGGGCCAAGTTTCCATGTTAACTTTGGACAAAAATAACATTTTAATTGGTAATGGGTATTGGGATTCATAACTAGATTGAATATGTACCTGGAAAGCTGGTCCACTGTAGGTATCTAGGCTGCTGATTAGATTCCGCTAAACAACCAATCAACTAAAGGTTAATGTAATACTTATTTTTACAGAGTTCCAGGTATGGACCGAAGTTCTTACACGTTTATCTACAACAGTGTGATACATATTCCAAGCACAAGCTGAAATCCACATTGTTATCAAAGTATACAATGACAACTCTTATCATTCACAAATTTCTGAGCAAGAACAAGGCATACTGCAGGTGTTTTAACAGAGATATTCTTAGCTCAGCTAAATTAACCCTATGTCTTTTTTTTAAAGCACTAGAAAATTATATATCTTCTTCCTGCACTATACAGCAATATGATACTGCCAACTGGATCAAATAGCAATGAAATAAAATATCATGGTAAATACAAAATATTTCAGAAAATATTTAAAATATACTTTTAATTTTTTTTTTACATTATCTGGCCTGCTTAACAATTTTCAATGATAAAAAAAATAAATATTCAGTGAAATGCAGTTTTGTTTTTGTTTTTTCAAATACATGGATGGCACATGGAGAGCAATGATGGGGAAGCAAGCGAATATTCATGCACACATACATGCACACACGCAATCTGAAACGTTTCTTGTTGAGCAACATTTAGACAAATGACATTTTTATATATCCTGGCTCGCACATATTTTACAGCCACTGAGCTTTATGTTGGACAACATTGCTCTAGCTATCAAACACATACAGTGGTGCTTGAAAGTTTGTGAAGCCTTTAGAATTGTCTATATACCTGCATAAATATGATCTAAAACATCATCAAATTTTCACACAAGTCCTAAAAGTAGATAAAGAGAACCCAATTAAACAAATGAGATTAAAAAAATATTATACTTGGTCATTTATTTATTGAGGAAAATTATTCAATATTACATATCTGTGAGTGGCAAAAGTATGTGAACCTTTGCTTTCAGTATCTGGTGTGACCCCCTTGTGCAGCAGTAACTGTAACTAAACATTTGCCATAACTGCCAAAGGAATTTTAGCCCATTCCTCAGTACAGAACAGCTTCAACTCTGGGGTGTTGGTGAGTTTCCTCACATGAACTGCTTGCTTCAGGTCCCTCAACAACATTTCTATTGAGGTCAGCACTTTGACTTAACCATTCCAAAACATTAACGTTATACTCTTCTTTAACCATTCTTTGGTAGAACAACATGTGTGCTTAGGGTCATTGTCTTCCTGTATGCCCCACTTTCTCTTGAGATTCAGTTTATGGACAGATATCCTGGCATTTTCCTTTAGAAATCACTGGTATAATTCAGACTTTATTATACCATCAATGATGGCAACCCTGCCATGCACACCATTGTTGTGCAGTGTTCTCCTGATGGTGGACTCATGAACATTAATATTAGCCAATGTGAGAGAGGCCTTTAGTTGCCTAGAAGTTACCCTGGCTCCTTTGTGACCTCGCAGACTATTACACATCTTGCTCTTGGAGTGATCTTTGTTGGTCCACTACTCCTAGGGAGGGTAACAATGGTCTTAAATTTCCTCCATTAATACACAATCTATCTGACTGTGGATTGGTGGAGTCCAAACTTTTTAGAGATGGTTTTGTAGCCTTTTCCGGCCTGATGAGCAACAACAATTCTTTTTTTGAGGCCTTCAGAAATCTCCTTGTCATGACAAATACTTGTTCTTGAAATAAAATAGGGAGCTCACTCACACCTGATTGTTATCCCCATTGACTGAAAACACCTGACTCTTAATTTCACTTTCAAATTAATTGCTAATCCTAGAGGTTCACATACTTTTTGCTACTCACAGATATGTAACATTGGATCATTTTCCTTAATGAATAAATGACCAAGTATAATATTTTTGTCTCATTTGTTTAATTTGTTCTCTTTGTCTACTTTTAGGACTTGTGAAAATCTGATGATGTTTTAGGTCATATTTATGCAGATATATATACAATTTTAAAGGCTTCACAAACTTTCAAGCACCACCATATATCTTGTCATACCTTACACCATACACTATTTTTCCACCTTAAAGCCCTGCTGTCTTTTTACCACTATTATCAAAATCGTATGTGTCATCATGGTATATTATGTTTTTCATTATATCTTCTCAAATCATGGCCTAACAACTTGTTCCCTACTAAATTCCTAAAATCTGTACACATTTATATGCTTAATCACAAATATTTGATAGCATTTATTGCTTCCTGCTGTACTTGGTGACATAGAGACACCACGAAAAATTAGAGAATTAATTGTGTTCATAGCTGGACCCTGTTTTTAAAAATTTACATTGCCTGAAAAAAGGTATCCCAAACCTGGGTTAATCAATTGCATTTGACATATCATATTACAAATATTTATAGTGATTTTGATATTGGACATATGGAACATCATGTTTGTGTCTCTTGTGTAGGCATGTCATTAATGATGTGTTTCAAAAAGGCTACTAAATAGCTTTTATTCTCTTTCTTTTAAGGAAAATAAAAAAATTTCTAACCTTCCATTCACAAGGTGCAATGTCGGTTCATCAAATACTAAAATGTTCATTCTATCCACACGTCTATTTCATCTAAAACACATCTATGGTTTCAGTCAATACAACATGTACTGTAGCACTCTATGTTTAGGGATATTATGTTACAGAGTGCTGATGTTTTTCAAATGGGGATTATGGATCAAAAGCAAATGCTTTAGACCTCTTTGATCGCTTGACTGTTAAATTAGTAAAACAGTTCTTGAGCCACTAATCTTCAACTTGCTACAGCTGCCCATCTCAGATGGAGCTCTAAGTTTTTGAATAGCTCAGGTGACACTTTAACAACAAATACAAACAAATGTATCCTCCACAATACTTGGTTAAAAATAAAAAATGAACATAAAATGTAGCAATACAGACAACAGTCATGTCTGGACAAATGAATTACACTGGACTACAGGTAGACCACAGGTTCTGACAATTGACACAAGTTCCACAAGGTCATCAGAAGAGAAGCACTGGGTGGAGAGGAGGAGAAGGAACAGATGCTGCTACGACTTAACCCCATCGTAATTTGAAACAGGGTTTAACGGTGGGCAAGGAAGAAGGTTATTGTGTTGTGGGGCAGATAAAAGAAATAAGGAAATCATGATTTTCAACACGATCTCAACACAGGATTTTTTATAAATGGAATTGAAATTATGTAAAGGTATAGATTGTTGAGATAAGGAGTTGCTTAAAGGGATACTTCAACCAAATAATGTGAATGCAGCTAATAATGAATGAAAGCTAATTAAGCAACCATTATTTGGTTGGCCTATCCATTTAAAATGTTTGGCCCATATTTAATGGGACTACATAGCTATTGGTTATTGATATATTTTACAAAAACTCCTTGGTATCATAATATACTTCTAATACATTACATTTTCTATTGGTAAAATTTGGAAGATTGGGCCATATCAGTGCACAGACTCCCATGAGAAATTGAGTAAGGTAGGATGGGGAACAGGAGTGGTTGGGTCTTGCCTCCTTCTGGCAGTGGAGCAGCAACATTAAGAAACCCAGCAGGTAGGGTGGAGTTGATACACAATGCTCTTGTCGGAGAAGGCCATTTTTATCTGTGTATGTGTGTGTGCATTTATATTTGAATGCATGTCAGAATTCATGATGGTGAACTGAGGTGCATGTGAGATAGTTTACATGTTTATATGTCTGCATATGCATTATGTAAATACGTAGTGCATAAATGCATGTGTGTGTGGGTGTCTGTGTGTCTGTCTGAGTGTTCTTGTGCGAGTGCCATATGAAAATGAAGGCATTTAGCAGACAGCCAGGTCACAGTGTTGGAAGCTGGCTCTTAGTGGCAATGGATGTCCCTTCACCCCCTGATTTATGACTTCCGGGGTTCAACTATGACTTCTCCACCTGGCTGGGCTCCTCTGACTCTGAAACACAAGAGGGTGGCTGTTAGTACTATTTTAAGGGAAAGTCTTTGACATCCTAAAGTCAAAGTGTCCTGGCTCTTTGTCAAAATCAATAAATGAACATTTTCTGTATAGCCCGCATTCGAATATATACAAACACTTTAAACCACACAAACAAATAAGATAATGATTACCCAATGATACGGTTGTATTACATTACTATCTATAAATAAATGACAAGCTATCACACTGAACCTGAGAACAAAACAAAGCAGCTTGATAAAGCCCAAACTAGTAGTAGTAACTAGAAAGCAACCTGAAAGCACTTAAACATGATTTTAGAGAATCACAATTGAAAGACTGCTACACCCTCTAGTGGTTATCGTACATCATCTCACAGCGAGCATTTAAATTATTTCACAAGTGTTTACTGAAATTGAAACGTTGTAGATCCAGATACTAAGTCTGCAAAAATACAAGCTCATTTTGCTTGGTTTGGAATAATAAAAAAATAAACAAACACTTTTTCTGCAACACAATTTCTGTATGCACATCTAAAATACACTGAGTGACAGGTGCAGCCCGGTGATCAAGCAGTTATTAACAGATGTCTGAAGAAAAACATTTTCTTCAACTGGCATATGCTGCCTTTTGAAATTACATGCTCATTTACAAATTGGTTCCACCAAGTACTTTTAAATAACTTGTCCGTGAATTTGGTGGAATGTACAATTGGGTAAAGATGGAAAAACTGGTTCATGATTTACTTTTTTTTTTTTTTCTGCCCCACAACACAACAACTTTCTTCCTTGCCCAACCTCTTATAGTGTGGGACATGTTACCTGGAATGGTTTGGTTCCACTTGGCCCCTTAGAGGTAATCATCACTTCAAATCAATATAGAATTATTCTGACTGATCACCTTTACCCTATGATTTCTATACTGAAGGGAGTGGTCTCCTCCAGAATGACCCCACCCCTATCCACAGAGCATGAATGGTTTGGTTACAGTAAAGGTGGCCCTGCTGGCAGTAGTCTATTGTAAAATCAAGAAAATACAGCAATATAATTCAGTGCATGGTATTATTACCAGAACATACTGTTAAGTATATTACAGTAGGAGAACTGTAAAAGGGGGGTCAATATAAAAAGTAACAGTCAGTATCTGGTGGCCACCAGCTGCTTTAAGTACTATAGTGCATCTCATCCTCATGGACTGCGCCAGATTTGTCAGTTCTTGCTGTGAGATGTAACTCCACTCTTCCATCATGTCTTAAATTACAGACATTGCAGTTTATTGCTCTGGCCACATCAGCAGTCCTCATGTCTCCCTGCAGCAGGCCTATGGCATGTTCACGTAAGTGAGCAGGAACCCTAGGCATCTTTCTTCTGGTGTTTTTCAGAGTCAGTAGAAAGGTCTCTATAGTGTCCTCAGTTATTGTAACTGTGACATTAATTGCTTACTGCCTGTAAACTGTCAGTGTCTTAAGGATTGTTCCACAGGTGCATGTGCAATAATTGTTTATGGTTCATTAAAGAAGCATGAAAACCAGTCTTTAAACCCTTTCCAATAAAGATCTGTAAAGCTTATTTGGATTTCACAAAATTATTTTTAAAATACAGTCTCCTGAAAAATCCTGAAAAAGAGACGTTTCTTTTATATTT
>JANDJT010000103.1:14636011-14652588 GCA_024331685.1 Stegophilus panzeri
ATATACTGTGTGTGTGTGTAAACCGATCAGCCATAGCATTAGAACCACTGACAGGTAAAGTGAATAACATTGATTATCTTATTATAATGGTATCTGTCAAGGGGTGGGCTATATTAGGTAGTAAGTGAACAGTCAGTTCTCGAAGTTGATGTGATGGAAGCAGGAAAAATGGGCAAGTGTAAGGATCTGAGCGACTTTGACAGGGGCCAAATTGTGATGGCTAGATGACTGGGTTAAAGCATCTTCAAAACACAAGGTCTTATGGGGTGTTCCCGGTATGCTGTGGTTAGTACCTAACAAAAGTGGTCCAAGGAAGGACAACCGGTGAACCAGCAACAGGGTCATGGGTGCCCAAACGCTCATTGATGCACATGGAGAGCAAAGGCTAGCCTATCTGGTCCAATCCTGGTCCAGTATGCACTATAGGAAGAAGGCATGCTGGCGGAGGCGGTGTGATGCTCTTGGTAATGTTCTGCTAGTAAACCTTGGCTCCTGGCATTCATGTGGATGTTACTTTGACATGTACCACCTACCTAAACATTGTTGCAGACCAAGTACACCCCTTCATGGCAACGGTATTCAATAATGGCAGTGGCTGCTTTCAGCAGAATAATGTGCCTACCAGAAATTGTTCAGGAATGGTTTGAGGAACACGACATAGAGTTCAGGGTGTTGACTTGGCCTCCTCAGATCTCAGATCCAATCAAGCATCTGTGGGATGTTCTGGACAAAGAAGTCTGATCCATGGAGGCCCCACCTCACAACTTACAGAACTTAAAGGATATGCTGCTAATGTCTTGGTGCCAGATACCATAGCACCTTCAGAGGTCTTGTTCAGTCCATGCCTCAATGGGTCAGAGCTGTTTTGGTGACACAAGGGCTGATCTGTATGCATATTCTTTGGTTAAACTGATCTCATTAACAGGTTCAAAATTACTACTCGAATTACTTGTCATTTTCCTTAACTGTTCCAGTCTCTGGGGTTCTCTTAGATTTGAACTTCACTGAGAACAGGAATTGGTGATTTTAAATGCGCTCTGCAATCAATGTCTTGTTTTTGTTTATAAATGATAAACAATCTGGCATTTTTTCATGTTCACTTTTATATATTGGCAGTTTTTTGTACATTTGCATAGCCATATAACATGTATGTTAATAGTGCTTCTGTAGTATCATTATATTACATTCATTTTCACACATGCATTCATCTTCAGAAACAGCTTTATCCTGATTAGGGTCATGGTGGACCTGAAGCCAATCATGCTTTTAAAACTGATGTTTGACAAAATGTATAAAGAAGCAATAGACAAATAAAGCTTATTTTACCAAACCACATGTTTTCATTGTACAACCCATATTCCAATGAAAAGTTGGGACACTGTGTAAAATGTAAATAAAAACAAAATGCAATGATTTGCAAATCTCATAAATGCACGTTATTCACAATAGAACACAGAAAACATATCAAATCTTTAAACTGAGGAAATGTACCATTTTAAGGGAACAAATAATTTTGAATTTGATGGCAGCAACACGTCTCAAAAAAGTTGGGATGGGGCAACAAAAGGCTTGAAAAGAAAGTGTTACTAAAAAGAAACAGCTGGAGGAACATTTTGCAACTAATTAGCTTAATTGGCAACAGGTCAGTAACATGACTGGGTATAAAAAGGGTATCTTAGAGAGGCAGAGTCTCTCAGAAGTAAAGATGGGCAGAGGTTCACCAATCTGTGAAAAAAAGTCTACAAATTGTGGTACAATTTCAGAATAATGTTCCTCAACATAAATCTCATCAGCTACAGTACATAATATCATCAAAAGATTCTGAGAATCTGGAGAAATATCTGTATGCAAGGGACAAGGGCAAAAATCAATATTGCATACCCGTGATCTTCGGGCCCTCAGGCGGCACTGCATTAAAAACAGGCAGGATTCTGTAATGGAAATCACTGCATGGGCTCAGAAACACCTCCAGAACTCATTGTCTGTGAACACGGTTCGCCGTGCCATCCACAAATGCTGGTTAAAGCTCTATCATACAAAGGAGCCATATGTGAACATGATCCAGAAATGCTGCCGTCTTCTCTGGTCCAAAGCTCATTTAAAATGGACTGAGGCAAAGTGGAAAGCTGTTCTATGGTCAGACGATTCAAAATTTGAAATTCTTTTTGGAAACCATGCACGCATCGTCCTTTAAACTAAAGAGGACTAAGAGGAGAGGGACCATCCGACTTTTTATCAGCACTCAGTTCAAAAGCCTGCATCTCTGATGGTATGGGGGTGCATTATTGCCTATGGAATGGGCAGTTTGCACATCTGGAAAGGCACCATCAATGCTGAAAGGTATATACAGGTTTTAGAGCAACATATGCTTCCATCCAGATTTCATCCCATCTTTACTTCTGAGAGACTGTCTGTCTAAGATACTTTTTTTTTTAATACCAATCAAGTTATTGACCTATTGCCAATTAACCTAATTATTTTCCAAATGTTCCCCCAGCTGTTTCTTTTTATTAACACTTACTTTTCAAGCCTTTTATTGCCCCGTCCCAACTTTTTTGAGACATGGTGCGGCCATCAAATTCAAAATTACATTTCCTCAGTTTAAACATTGATATGTTTTCTGTGTTCTATTGTGAATAACATATGGGTTTATGAGATTTGCAAATCATTGAATTCTGTTTTTATTTACATTTCACACAGCGGCCCAACTTTTTTGGAATTGGGGTTGTATATTTTGATGAACATCTTTTATTAGAAGACTGTGCTGGCAGTAAAGTGTATGCAAATTTGTGACAAGACTCCAAAGCAGTTGGTTGAAAAAGAGCTTATAATAAGATATGGGAAAGAGAGAAATTTACTACAGCAAGGATTCTATATTCACTGGTTTACTCAGATAATCACACATATCTGGTTAATACTCCTTGATTATGTGTTTTAAATATTTTGGTATTAGATACGGTATACATCTGATTTTGGAAAACTGTCACAGTGCTTCAACTGTTACCTATGACAAATACCTAAAACAAAGACTAGCTCCTTATGACTTAGTTAATTTATACCCGTTTTACCCATTTAATTAGTGTGCCAGTTCAAAACATATTTTAAATTTTGGTAATAAAGTAATAAAAGACTGTCAAAGTACCTGCTGAAATTGGATGGTCATCTTGTGTCTCGCAAGGCTCATTGCTGTCAGAGCAGGGCTCTCTGATTTCTCTGTCCTCCTTCTCTGCTGTGTTTGGAAGTTCCTGGGATGAAGGAAGGGACTGTCTATCATCCCTCCCCAGCTCTTCAGCACTGGAAACAAAGGCCACCCCATATAGTCCATCCCATGAGTCTGTGCTACGAAGGCTAAGGCGTCTCATGCGGGAGACAGTGTCCACCTCTCTCATACGGGCAAGTCTCTCTTCAGAACCATGTCCAGGTGGGGCTATAAAACGATCATGCAGGGCCTCAATTCGCTGAGAAAGCACTCTGCCCCGTTTTCCTGGGCCTTGCACCTCCTTGATCCTTGGACTCTCTTCAGCACCTTGAATCTGTTCATCTACCAAGTTATGTTTGTCCACCACTAAGTCTTTATTAGACACATTACTGCTATGGTCTTCACTTTGATCCTGCCCTTGCTTAGGGTTCCATTCTTTTACATCTACAACCCTTCCTTTATCCCTTATGTTGTGGGTGTCAGTGTCTAAATCCCAATCTGAATCATCTGAACCCTGCCTATCAATCCCACAGCCACGCCAACCACCTAGACCACGCTTTTCACCACTGGATTGTTGTCTATCACTTTCTAAACCCCACCTATCCTCACCTAAGTCCTGCCTTTCAGCATCAAGGGATCGCCTTTCTCTTGCCCAACCCCCTCCAAGGCTCCACCTAGCTCCTTCCCAGCCACTTCTCTCCCAATCCAACTCTAAAGATAATCTCCGATTTGGATAAGCTAACACAGACAGGGGAAGGTGCTCTGGGGGAAACTCTGGCAGTAGCCCTGGGTCTAGGCCTGAATGAGTCCACATTGCACCCTTGTTTGGTCTTAAAATCACACTTTGTTCCTTGTTGGACTCATGCATTTGCTCGTCCTCAAGGGCTTGTAATTCTGCACCTTCAGTCACAGAGTCTTCCTGTTGGAAATTTTCTGGCTCTAACTGTGTCTCCTCTTCTTCTTTCCTTCTGTTATCACCATCAGTTCTTATTTCTAGAGTCAACTGACTTTCAGCCACTTGTGCTAGTTCAGTCTCTTGCTGGTCTACTTGGGTATCAATTTGTTCACAGGCTTCAAGGTTGTCTCCTTCCAGTGCCTTGTTTGCTTGATCTTCCAACTTACTGGCAGGGATGCCTTCACTCTTCTTAATGTCATTCATTTCATCTAGAGCCTCAACTGACCCAGTCTTGGACTCTTCCCCCGTGATAAGTGTGGCAATATGCATCTCAGCTAGTGACAGCTGCATCTGCCAGTCAGCTGGTACTTCTGGGTTCCCCTCTAAACCTGCTTTGTCTCCTATTGGCTTGCCACCTGTGATGCCACACAGCACACTCCTGTTACCAAGGAGTTTGTTACTCTGATTTGTTACCCTTCTAAAGCCAGAGGATCTCTCTTCACTTAATAAAGATATTGGCTCCTGTCTCAAATTATTTTCATTTTCTAATGCTAATGAGCAGCATGGCTGCTCTGAATCTACTGCAGATCCACTAGGTATGGCCACATGCTGCTGATCAATGCTCATGGCACTACCTGGTTTGGATTTTACAGAAGCCCCTCGGCTGATCGCCCCAGAATCACGGGCCATTTGGAGTGTTTGACAGATGTGCTCATAGTCTGGAGGGCTGGTTAGGGTTGAGGCATCCTGCATGGGCTGCCTGTCTCCCCATGGGATCTCAGCTGACATGGATGAAGTGGAGGAGGTTTGTGCAGTCAAACTCTCATCTTTGACTAGGGTATCCTTAGGAGTTGAGACATCCAACTTCACTGATCTGCAGGCTTTGCGCTGAGTTATTTGGGCCATTACTGTTTTGTAATCTCTGAAACCTGTTTCTGGTGGAGGAGCTGCTGGACAAATCTCCTCCCTTAGCTGTTTGCTGAAGCTAACACTCTTCCCTGTTGATGGTCGGGAAAAGGCACTCTTAACCTCCCTGTATTCTGGGTCACTTCCTGGTACTAGGCTGGACCTAAGTGTAGTTGCAGGCATTCCTAATGGATCAGTGGACAGTCTGGCTTTTATACGGTCAGGGATTTGCATGGAGGAACGGTTGGGAAGGTTATTGCTGGCAGTGGTAAGCTCCAGGATATCTTTGTAGGCCTCATTAAGGTCTTCAATGCACTGGTCCACACTAGGACGCTTACCTGCTTGCTCTTGCAATTCTTTATTAATGGACTCTAGCTCCTCAATGGCATCCCAAGACCTTCGGCTCACTGGCTTCAACAAGAATTGACCAAAAGCCTCTGGGTTAGGGCCAGCAATTGACTTTAAATCTTCAGCTTGATCCAAGGGGGGTGATTTTGGTGGAGGATGTGTTGGGGGTGGTGGCGGTGGTTGGGATGGTGGTTGGGTTGGAGGTGGTGGTGGTGGATGTGGAGGAGGATGTAATGGAGGTCTGTGTGAACCTGTGCTCTTGAAGGTGCCTGTTCTTGAAAAGGCACTGTTGCTGGATGGTTTTAGACTTTTCTGACCTTTCATAGGATACCCAAAGGGAGTACTGGGGTCTGAAGCCCCAGGGGCTGCTGCAGCCCCTGAAGTTCCTGTAGGCCCTGCATTTCCTGTAGCCCCTGTAGTTCCTGAAGGTCCTGGATTTCCTGTAGCCCCTGTGCCTCCTGTAGGCCCAGAGGTACCTGGAACTCCTGACCCACTTTCAGCAAGAGCTTCTACTTCTGGGACAGCAGGCAGTGTTTGTGCTTCCATTTTATCAGGACCTGGATGTTGAGCACTCTTTGCAAGTTCAGGACTAGTTTGGGTTTCCTGGTCACGATACTGGTCCCCTGGCCAAGCCCCAGAATAACGTCTCAGCTCATCATGGGGGTTTGGCTTTATTATTTTAGTGCGAGAGTTTCTCCTGCGATGAGCTCTTCTGGTGATTATGCTACTGGAAGCACTGCCAAGTGTAAGTGCCTGTAGTTCCAAATCCGTGGAGGTGGTGGATGTGCTTTTGAGGCTTTGGTTTGGCAGCGAACCAAGGGTGTTGCTGTTTTCACTTGAGGAGCTTGGTGGTGGAGGGGGAGGAATACGAGGGGATTCAGGTTCTTTTTCTTCATTGTTGTTTTGATCTCTTGACTTTCCACTAGATTGTGAAAGAGGGACAGACACCAGGCAGAAAATAGTCTCACTTAATTTCTTTTTCACACTCTTTTTCTCAGGCTCATATGCTACTTCTGTCTTTGCTGTGGAAACGCTTTCTGAGGAACCCTTTTCAATTGATTTGTCTGCCTTTGTCTGTTTGTCTGTGACTTTCTCAGCTTTTAACTGTTCTACACTTAAGTCTGCTTTTGTCTGTTTCTCTGACTTAATGAGCTTGTCCGTTAATTTATCGGATTTACTTTGTTTTTCTGACATCTTGTCTCCCTTAAGCTTTTCTGGAATTTTGTCTGCTTTGACTTGCTTCTCAGGACCTCTATCTGATTTACTGGGCTTGTCCAGAATTCTCTCTGTTTTTATTGGTTTGTCTGGAATCCTCTCTGCCAGTTTATCCAGTTTAGTTTGTTTTTCACAGTATCTATCTGTTTTACCCTGGTCTGGATTTTTATCTATTTTTGTTTGGTCTGTCATTCTATCTGTTTTAATCTGTTTGTCTATAAATCGTTCTGGCTTCACTTCTGCAACTTTGACTTGATCTGCAACTCTGTCTGGCTTGACCTGGTCTGTAATTTTGTCAACTTTGACCTGCTCTGCAGGTCTGTCCACTTTAACCTGTTCTGTTCTCTCTACCTTGACTTGACCTTGGTCTGTAATTCTATCTACCTTAACCTGCTGATCTATACTCCGCTCAACCTTTATAACTGGTTGTGAGGGTCTTGCCTGAAATGTTGTGGAGTACTTGGAAAAGCTCTGGTCTGGTGCTACACTTTCATTGCCTTTGTTCAATCCTCTGTTCCATCGGTTAGCATTCTCCTGTTCACTGAGCGCTGGTTTGTGAGTGTCCGTGCTCGGCCCTTGTGGAGGGAGGAAGGCACTATCATGTGTGGATTGTCCTAAAGTTGCAGTGCAGGGAAGCTCTTTGTTGACATGTCGAATCTTGTCTGCATCTGTGAGTGAGTTTCCACTGGGCCCCCCTGAGATATGCCTAACACGTGGGTCTTCAAACGGGACATACTGAACAGGTCGATTTGGTATGACTGGCCCTGGATGCACTGGCCGTCTGGGAACAACTGCCATACTCCTGTCTTCCTGACGTTCTGACCATGACATTCCTGCTGTTCTTGAAAACCACTCACCCATCTCAGCACTTACTGGTTCTCGTTTCCATCGGACAAGGGCAGAATCAGCACGGTAAATCTGTCCACTCCTGGGAGGCAGAAATCTCCTGTAAGAGGGGGGTGGGATGTAACCAGGGGGCTCCATACCAGTCAATTCCTGATAAAACAAATCTGCCCTATATGCCTCTGGTCTCAGTAATTCTGCACTCTGTGAGTAACACATAGACCGGTCTCGAAGTAGTTCTGAGCTATAACAAAGTGATCTGTCCCTTAAAAGGTCAGCACTGTGAGAGTGGCTTAAAAAGCGGTCTCTTAACAGGTCTGCACTTTGTGAATGACTAACAAATCGTAGCGGTTCGGCACTTTGGGAATGGCTCACCATTCTATCTCTCAGTGGCTCTGCGCTCTGTGAAAAGCATATGGACCGATCCCGTAATGGCTCTGCGCTCTGGGAATAGCATCCAGACCTGTCTCTTAATGGTTCAAAGCTCTGAGAATAACAAATTGACCGGTCTCTGGGTTTAGAAACTGGTTCAGAGGAAAGAGTTTCCCAACTCCCCCTATTCTGCTGGTGAGTCTCATAAGATGGGGGCTTTATGGGTCGACTGAAACGTGGCTTTGGCACAAGTGCAGTGGGACCTTGACTCTGACCACTCCACCGTTCTCCTAATGGCCATTCATTATGATAACGACTGTATGGCACAGAGTTGTTTCTTTGTGTAGGGGCCTGGCTTGAGGCACCCGTTTGGGGGTGCTCTCCATACTGTGGATCTTCAGGAGAGAGAACTCGGGGCAGTGACTGAGACTTCATCCTGACTGTGGCAGGCACACTGCCCTCTGTGGGCCGCAAACGGTGTTGCTGTTCCTGAGACCAGCGTTCAGCTTCTCCGTCAGATAACTGCCGGCCCAGACCTACTGCAGGACGCCACTCCTCTGTACCCAGGCTTTGGCACTTCCTTTCTCCAGTCACTCGTAGTGTCTCTGGGCCTGAGTCTATGGGCTCTCGCATCCACTGCACTTCTTCCCATCTTGTCACTGGCCTTTCTGTCCTTAGCTCCTCAGGAGCCAGCATTGGGCCTCGCCAAGGCCCTCCAGACACACGCAACTCCCTAGGGTCAGCAAAGTCCAACAGAGCACTGAAGTCTTGCCCTCTCCTTCTCCAGTAGGCAATATCTCGTTCATCTGTGTGTTCAGAGAACGTCAAGCTGGGGGCATCATAAAACCTGAGAACAAAAATAATGCAAATTATGACAACTTATGAACAGACAATAAACTGGTCTACATGCTAGCATGTATGAGAGCTAAAAATCATGTTAAAAGAAAATGCAGTAATTACACGAATGAGTTATTCTATGTCGTCCTTCATAAAGTAGGCTGTTACACTGCAATTCAAAGTAAGCTACTGTATAGACATTTAATATCATTCAAATTGTGAGATCCAGGAGTCAATTATGCAGGTTTCAAGGAAAGTCTGACCCCAATTAAATGCAAAATTTTATGTAAATTCTTATTAAAATTTTATTCTGAAATTGTTCCTGATGCATGGATCCATAATTCATGGGAATTTGCCCCACTTATTTGACAGTGAATAACCTCAAGTATATCAGTATTACTATACATGACCCACTCACCCACTGTCAGTAGCAAGTGAGTCTCCTAGAGGCTGCAGATCACCAAGGAAACCGACAGGAACTTCCAGCCTCCTCTGGATTCGTTCAGGTCCCTCGTTGATATTGTTGTTGTTTTCGGGATATGCTTTTACAGACTGAGTCGGTCTGTAAGCCCCCGTCCCTGTTTCTGTCCGGCTGTCTCCTCCACCTTCTGCTGTCCCGAAGCCGTTCAAGGCCCCGCCACCACCAGAGGGACGGTTCTCCACGTTGTCACGCCGACAGTCAGTGTTTCGATTGTCGTAAGGTGCAGAAGATGAGGCAGGGCCACTCCTGGGCAGTTTGTATCCATGAGAGATCAGCAAGTCTTCCACACTGTACATGTTGTTTGCTTGTGTCTGTGTGTATAAAGGTGAACCTGATACAGGTGTATGCCTGTATGTTTAAGTGTGTATGTAAGTGTATGTAAGCATGTGTGTGTGTGTGTGTGTGTGTGTGTGTGTGTGTGTGTGTGTATGTGTGTGGCCTAGGAGCAGTGCTGATGGAAGCAGGAACACAGCAGCTCAGCAGAGGCCATCACTAAAGAGAAGGGGGATAGGGGGAGAGAGAGAACCATTTTACACCTTAATATTCATGCTCTGGTTATCAAAGTACATAAAGTAGGATGTAGCCAATATACATGTCAAATAATGTTTATTAAAAGGCTAACCATCAAACAAAAGTTAAAAAAGTTTTTAAGAAAAGATTCATTATCTACTCTGTAGAAAATAGATTTTAAAAAGTGCATGCGTAACGTAATGCATAAAATCATGCAGGTAGGGTAAAGGGCTTCAGTTAATTTTCACATTAAACATCAGAATGGGGGACAATGTGATCTCAGTGACCATGGCATAGTTGATGGTGCCATACAGGCTGGTATGAATATTTTAGAAACACAGTCTCTAGAATTTGCACAGAATTGGGTGGAAAAACTAAAAAACATCCTGTTTGTAGCATGTCTGTGGGCAGAAATGCCTTTTTATTGAAAGATCAGAGCAGAAGGGCCATACTTTACAGCCATGGTGAGCAGAAGAGCATCTCAGATTGCACAACATGACCCTTTGGGTTGGATGGGCTACTACAGCAGAAGACCGCATCACATAGACTGTTGTGTGTAAAAATCCCAGGAGATCAGCAGTTTCTGAAATACTCAAACCTGTCTGTCTGCCACCAACAACCATGCCATGATCAGAGTCATCCAGATCACATTTTTACCCATTCTGATGTTTGCCGTGAACATTAAATGAAGCTCTTGACCTGCATGATTTTATTTATGGCACTGCTGCCACAAAAATGACTGATTGGATAATTGCATGAATGAGCAAGTCTACATGAGTTCTTATTAAAGTGTCCAGTGAGCTTTAAGCTTATTTTGCCATCAGTGTAAGTAAGGCTCAATGTCAGCGCAGACTAAAGGA
Organism: Stegophilus panzeri; assembly: GCA_024331685.1. Taxonomy (NCBI): domain Eukaryota; kingdom Metazoa; phylum Chordata; class Actinopteri; order Siluriformes; family Trichomycteridae; genus Stegophilus; species Stegophilus panzeri. The sequence continues at coordinate 14,646,478 of JANDJT010000103.1, forward strand.
CAGAATGATATATGTAGGTAGAAGCAAATGTCCATAAAAAGTCAAATCCTTTTAAAGTTAGACATAATTGGTTACTTACATATATACTATTTTACAATATGTTTATTTTCTCACACAGAACCACCTTTTCCTACCTATGCAGTGGACATGCAAGTGTCTTTTTGCTTGCCTCAATGACACTGCAACCTGGATACCACCATCACACGCTACCTCTTGACTACAGAGCTTCTTGCCATCCCAGGTAGTCCTGCAATCCATCACAACATCACCTTCAGGATTGGCTCCCCATCGATATTATTTGCAAGGTCTGCTAGGAACCTTGGGGTATTGACTCGCAACTAGCTGGCTTTCACAGACCACAATGCTGCAATCTCCCTGTCATGCACATTCACTTGGTATAACAGGAAAATCAGGCCTTATCTATCAGAGTATGCAGTTCCCTGCCTAATGCAATATGGTGTTCTATTTGTGAGAAAAGTATTAAACATAAAATATAGACACACTAGACTGATTACTGATTGATTGACAGTGTATATTTTGCTTGTCTTATGGACATTTTGATAGTTTTTTTCTGTTTAAATTTGTTTCTAACCTTATGTTCACACTAGCAAGCAAGAAAGTATTCATTTACTACGTACCTATGTGACAAGCAGCTGCAATTCTCATTTACTATTTCATGCAGAAAAATGCAAGACAATCTGTGATTGCATCTTATCCTGCCATGTGTGACCTTTCATTTAATGTGTACAGTGACAATACGAAGAAAAATAAAGCTTGGAAGGAAGTAGAAGAGCTCTGCTGAGTGTACACAGCTAATGCATGTAGTTTGCCTTATTAATCTGCTTACATGCTCAGCCTAGCATGTAATTCAAAAAAAAAAAAAATTCACACCGATTAGTACATTTTTAAAATTTCTCTTTCACTAGTTCTCTAGTTGGCGCTTTTCCACCTCGCTTTTAAATCGCTTATGAATGCCCGTGCGGCCGTGCACATTTCATTTTCGCTTTTGAATTAGCGGCAACTTGGGGGAAGCAATTGCTTGAAAGGTGGGTTCATTATTATACTTAATGAAAAACACAACAACATATCCAAAATATTGCCAAATAGGCGCTTTTACATTTCGCTTTGAAACCAAATTTTCCGCCATTGTCGTGTCAGTCAGCTCGCCTCACTCTCGTTATGTAATCAATGAAGTCTGACTCCTGCTGATCTGTGCTGCAACTCTGACTCATTCGGCTCATACAGAATTGAGCAGACGCGTTCAGTTTTTAATTGTAGCGTCCGTTCTCCAACTGAACTAAATGATTTGTATTACTATAAAAAAGCAAAACAACAGTGGCAGCAGTGCCGCGGAGGGCAAGTGATGTAATCGGTGTGCGGCCGAACACCATGTAACACCGGTAACACAGACTATTGCAGCAAGTCTAGTGCCAACATTCGCACACACACTCACACACCCATTCACACACTACGGACAATTTAGAAATGCCAGTCAGCCTATAACGCATGTCTTTGTAGTAGGGGAGGAAACCAGAGTACCCAGAGGAAACCCGCAAAGCACGGGGAGCACATGCAAACTCCACACACACAGGGCAAACATGCTAACCACTAAGCCACCTGCTTTGCAATTGCTATTTTTTTAGCTTTTGGCAATATACTGTTGTTTACCCTTTTTCTCACACCATAATTGAAATGTCAGCAGTTATTTATCTTTTGCCTCAAAGTTGTCATAGCTGTATATTTGGATTATAGATTGTATGTAATTATAGCAGCAATATTAGAGAGATGATCAAGGTCTTATACAATTTGCAGCCAGTCCCTTTTTTGTGACACCAAACCTTGTACTGTTAAAAAATATTGCATTTTGAAGTGTAGGGCACACTTTCCCAAGCTTGCCCTAGGAGTGATTAAAAAGCATTGAACTTACACAAAATTGTGCTCTATTGTTTCTGAATGCCCAGTAAAAAAAAAAAAAAACTCAAGATGAAAAAGGATTGATGTATTGAAAATAGTGCCCATGCAGCCAACAAAATTAAGTAGTCAGCAGGAAGTGATTAAACACAAACAAAACAGGACAGTTTGTTCTATCTGATTCCATGGTTTCCGTCAATTGCAAAACCCCACCTCGATCTTGCGTTTGTCCAGGTCTTTAACCTTTGACCCCAACAATGACCTTAACATGACCTTGCAGACGGTGTTAATTACAATGACCTTGCTTCACACCCTACAGATACTCTGCCTGTATATAAATGTTTATAAGTGTCCATGTTGAACTACATATAGCCTTTTTTTCCTGAGCTATTCTCCTAGATGATTTGATGACTGGTGTGCAGAGAGGCTGAAATTGCAGTGTAGAGTGAAATACTGAAAGCTGTGCTGGAAGCTTCAGCAAGGACTTGCATTAACTGAGCAGAAACCAGCATAATGTTTGCACATTGCAGTCTTTAAGCAAACAGACCAAAGCCTACACATATGACCTCTATATGACCTTTGCACGTTCTCATGCTGTGTTTGTGCACATCTGAGAAAAATGTGCAGTTTATAATACATAACCCAAATGTTTGAAAATGACTGTTATAGAAATCTTATTGTAAGTTACTATGAAAAGCACAACAAATAGCAAACACAATTAGACTAGTGGTAAAACCCAGCTAAAACTAGACCCATATAAAAAACATTGTCTAAAAAAGTTTCACAAGCATGCCTATTCACCTTTAATAAAAATGCACCAGATTTGTGTTTTCTGTCTACATGATATAGTAAAAAGTGGTCAATATAAATGTTATCTTGCCATTTATATTGCAACTGTCTTATCAACAACTAGGCCAAAGTCTCTGAGACAATGTAAGCAAAATAAATTAAAAGAAATATATGCACTGTTTTCTTGCAGAAGCACATTAAATTGTCCTGAGGGTGTGTATGATAATTATGGTATACACAGTATGCATTTAAATAATAAAAGACAATTAAATGCCCAAACTGCCATGACACTGCCCAAATATAAATGCTGACACCTTGTACAGTGATGCTTGAACATTTCCACTGAGCATTAGATGAGGTGCTACAGCATGCGGCTGGACCCCCAACCTCTCTGTGGCGTTACCTTTTTAATGCTAACAGTCAGAGGGGAGAGACAGCCATAGTCCAAGTGTGATATGACCATGACAGCTGCTGTCAATGATATCACATTGGTGTTGCTAGGTAGAAAAAAGGGGTGCTGCTGCCTCATTTTGATGGAGTATGAGAGTGCAACAGCATCGCCACTGAAATCAAATGTTGCGATTTCTCTTGAGTGAATGCAGCCCAGGGGGCTACTGAAGAAACAACTACTTCTCTGAATGACTTGGTTGCACATGCTGTCAAATGCATATTATCATATTATTATATAACCAGCCAGTCATCTGTCCCTATGTGTCCCCCTGTAAAAACTTTTAATCTAGGCGATGTAATATCCAAATAACTGTGCATCATGGTAACTTTAAAGGTGTGGCAGTGGGACAAAACGTGTCATATGATTATGTAAAACTTTAACTACATGCAAAGCCATATTCACCTTTGGTTCTACAGACTAGACAGGTTTATTATGCAAAATTGTATACCCTGTGCCCACTTGGCAACATGGCAACAGCTGCCCAGGTAGTCATTTTGAAACACGCAGACATGTACACACATGCACGCACACATACACACACACACACACACACATGCACGCCGGCCGAATACACAACCTCCTCTCAGCAGCCCTGGACAGGTAGCTTGAAAAAACTCAGGCAGGTGAGAAAACGGCGTCACTCCGGACCGACGGACAGCCGCGCGCAAAAAATGGGCTGCCGCGTGTCGCCATGGCAGCATCAGCGAGCAACTTTGCGGCGCGAGAAACACCCAAAACGGATTCGCCGCTCCCCCTATGGAGTGTGGAGCTCTGTTATTAAAGAGCATGAAGCACATGCTTCGCTGGTATTTCCTCCCACCCGGTATCGCCTTAAAATCCGCCAAATCACACCTTCCTCTCCTTCCTTGCCCAAAAGCCGATCCGCAGAGCCACGAAAACACGCGGCGCCTTTTTCCGGCAATAGCGCGCTGCAAAGGTGCGCATGTGACCTACAGTAGCAAGAAGGAGCGCGCTGAGCTGCCAGCCGTACCGCAGTATGCTGTGGTCTACATAAAATAGGCCGCTCCTGACGAACTATAAAGGGAGGAGGGGGGGAGTCGCACGTACCAAATAGCGCTATACGCCACGCTGCAGGTGCAAGCAAATCCGCATGCTCGCGCAAAATCCGGCAAACGGTCGCTCGATCTCTCAGCCGGTCAGTCCCGATTTCCCGCTGCATTCGCGCATATGGCCCCTCTTCCAGGCGAACATAAACACGCGCTCGGCCTAAGCGCGCGTCTCGAACGCACGCCGCACATGCACGGCACCGAACCGAATCTTTCCTCCCTCTTTTCCTCACCGGTGGCCGCGAGTTAAAGGCGCCGTTCGGACAATTTTTTTTTTTTTTTTTTTTTTTTGCAGATGCGCCTCTCGCTGCTGCCGGAGGTACGTGAGCGCGGCGTGCGTGCGTGTGCTTGTTTATCGAAAAGAGCTGAAAATGCACTACCGCTCCCTAGGCAAAAAAAAAAAAAAAAAAAAAAAAAAACACGCACAGCAGCAGGCCGGGGGCGGAATCGGTGTAGTTCGTTTGAGCTTTCTGAAACAGCGGCCTGGTAGCATTATGTTATCATTTCTTTATTTATTTATTCATTTTGAAAACGCCTACCTGGTGCGGTTGTTCCGTCATCTTCTGAGACGGATCTGAGTCCACATTTCTTACAAACTGGCCGGGGAGCGGCGCGCCCGACGAGCGGGGCTCTCCTTACTGCGCTCCTCACAGTAGAAAACACACACACAGAGAGAGAGAGAGAGAGAGAGAGGGAGAGATATAACGAGAAACGAGGAATTGCAAAATGGTTTCTTCCAAAGTGCGTGAAAAAAAAAGTTGATATACTCACTTTGGCATCGGCTATCACTCAGGTTTCTCACATTCCTCTCATGCACGTTATGCCAAGTCAAAAGTTTGTCCTTTAGTGATAATTAGTGCAGTTGAAGTAAGCATGGCTAGCATGGGACTGGGCTAATCAGAATCGCTGACACCACTGAATCTACTGTGGGTGATTCTCTGCTAATGATTCCTGCTAGGGTGTAACTGAAAAAAATACAGGGAGGAAAGTCAGAGCACACTATGTTACATAATTTATACTATATAGGTGTTGCCTACGCAGCTAAAATCACTGCACACTGATGCATCTAAATGTACATGCATTTTTCCATAGAATGTACGGGACAATATGTGTAGAATGTAGGCTTATATTAGTTGAATGTTTAGTGTTATTGATTAGACTAAACAATGCTGCATGTGTAGAAAATTGGTGGTATCTCTCAAAAACCATATCAAAGTGCTGAGATTCTGTTCCAGCTGCTTGATTCACAATCAGAAACTTTAGACATTGACAGCTACTTAATTCTGTATAGGATAAAGTTGCATCTGCAGAATATTTGTTCCCCGGTGGGAAATGAAAGGACGTGTGGCATTAATGTATTGCTGATATATGATTCCTAATTTCCAATGGGATTTGTCTAAAGAACCATAATACTACAATAATGATTTACAATAAAATGAGCGAGATATGATGAAGTCATGAACTGCTTAGAGATATGATTTGAGGTCAGAACTGGGGTGGCAAGGTTTATTCCGAGGATGGCCACGCCCCTCAATTTAGAGTGTTTTGAGTGTGCAAGCCTTATTTGAAAAAAGATGGTGGTCAGAAAACACATATGCAATTACACATCCACCCAATCCCAACTCTCATATCAGTCAAAAACAATCACGGTTCATGCAAATAATTCTACCATTAAAAGAAACATCCCATACATACACACAGGTACATGCAAGATACGTGCACACAAACACACACCTCACCGTAGTGACCCAGAATTCATGGTACTCCCAGATCACAATTGCACGAGTCTTATCTGCTGTGCCATTCTTTAGAGATACACCAGAGAGAGAGAGAGAGAGAGAGAGAGAGAGAGAGAGAGAGAGAGAGAGAGAGAGAGAGAGAGAGAGAGAGAGA
>JANDJT010000103.1:14652688-14669695 GCA_024331685.1 Stegophilus panzeri
GAGAGAGAGAGAGAGAGAGAGAGAGAGAGAGAGAGAGAGAGAGAGAGAGAGAGAGAGAGAGAGAGAGAGAGCGAGAGCGAGCGAGCTCTTCTTATACACCTAGCTACACATGTTACCGAAAATAAAATTACATTCAGAAATACTAATCTGTTCAATGGTGCAATGCATGGATGCATGCATCTATGTAGTATCTGTGTCCACTGAGTGCACTTGACTTGATCACTCTTACTGAACAAACACAGAGAATGACAAGGCTTGGAAAAGACAAGCCTTTTTCCTGAGCTCACATACCACTATTCAGCTTCATTTGTCTTTGCCATCTAACACGCCATACATCCTTCCTTCTACACAGTGCCATCTTTCTGTACATTTCACCAGGATTTTGTGAAATGCATGAGATCTTGTTCCTTTAAGTTGAGAGATACTCTGTTGATGAGTGGACCTGCAGAGCCCTATGACCTGTATCTGTTACTAGGTAAAACAGGCAAGCAGTGACTAAGCCAGAAAACACTGTCCTCTAGTGGCTTGCTACAGTATTATTATATCAGTGCTGTATCAGTGAAACTATAGCATCCAGGAGCCATACAGTTTATCCATCTTGCACACACAATAACAAAAGAGTTCATCTATCTAGGCACTTAAAAATAACCTGGCTGTCATTAAAAAAGCAACATCGCAATTTAAATATAAAATAGAAGACCATAAATTTTGTATTCATTTATATCCTACAACGTACACAGCACATTTTCTGTTACAACACAATTGTCTTCTGTCATACCTTGCCTTATATTGAACTTGATGCCATGTCATTCAGGATGTAACATTTACAGAAGGGAAAAAAATAATGAAAGGTTGAAGCATAATAAACATGTTCAAAGGACAGAAGAGATAGATATGATAATAAGATAGATGAATGGGATGTATGAACCAGAAAGGGGTAAAGGGAAAATGGAGAATGAGGGTAAACGAAGCAGAAAATTTTATTATTTTCCAACAACAGCTCATCTGAAATGTATTATTCCTCTTATACCACAGTAAATTGCCAAAGATTACAATTATGCCATGCATTTAACTGTTCACATTACATTTAATCATTACAATTAATCTGTAACATCTCCAGGACAAATATAGAAGAAGCCTTTATTTGTCACATAAACATTACATTACTTTTCATCACATATCCCAGCTTGTTAGGAAGTTGGGGTCAAAGCGCAGGGTCAGCCAATATACAGCATCCCTGGAACAGAAAGGGTTTCGGGCCTTGCTCAAGGGCCCAACAGTGGCAGCTTGACCTTCTGATCAGTACCGGAGAGCCTTAACTGTTGAGCAACCTTTACCTTATATAGTATAGCAACTATAAACAGTTATTCCCTCATCAGCCTCTTTTTTTCCCCTTTCCCTTGAAGTTAATAAACCCAAAAAAGTGTGTCATGTTACAGAGAAACTGTTGCAGGGTACTATGCACACACTTATTCGCACACTCATTCACACCTAGGGGCAATTTAGATTAGGCAATCCACCAAGCAGCAGTTTTGGGAGGTGGCTCGTGCATACTGTTTCTGTAACAGGCTCCAGAGACACCACAACTGATCAGGATAAATCAGCTATTGAACATGAATTAATTATTCAGAAAAGGAGCCCTATACTTATTCCATGGAAAGATGGCAATGGGAAACTGAACAAAGGATGATGTGGCAAGGTCCTTTTTAAAGAGAAAACGCCTCACAAACTCAAGCAAACCAAGATTTAAACCAGGGACCATTTTGCTGTTGTTGTTGCTAATAATTATAATTATTAAATCTGCACCATTATTGGGTGATGGTAATTCTAGAATTTTCCTAATTACTAAATGTTGCCATGGTTGACTGTGCCATTAGAACAAACAGGTGGGTTATTGTTGGTGTCAGTGTGGAGCATGATGGTCACTGTGCACACAGAAATACTTATGGTTTGCCATCAATTTGTTGTTACACTTTTGCACCCTCTTTCATTCCAGGACAGGGTAGCAAGCTGCTTATTCTTCTAGACCCCAGTAGAGTTGCATGATGGACAATGATCAATACCCAAATTGTTTGGAACCAGCACATATTGCACAAGCACTCAGAGAACTTTGCTCTAACTGCAGTATAATGCTGATAGTGATGTGTAAAGCTTGCAGGCAATGTGAAGACTAATGACTATTTATTACCTTCCTCTGATGTATTTGTGAATCAAACAGCAGACACAGCTGCTCAGCCCTCTACGATGCAAAGATAAGCTCCTTTGCTGCATTGTTGCAGCAGGAAAAGAAATAGGCCAGAAGGCTCAGCTGCTCAGCCCCTAGAAGAGGAAGAGTGAGTATCTTTACTATGTTTGAGCCAAATTGTGACCTTAGTATTAAGGGCATTATGTGATGCTATGGCAAATGTGGCTTTGGATTTCAAACACAGTGGGACAGTGGTTCCTGGCCATTAGAGAGATGCCTGTAAGTGCAGGAGCAATGGGTACAGAAAACCTACAAGCAGCATTCCAAGTAATGAGAGACTCAGCAATGGAATGAGGTAGATCACTGGATACTGGGTTTGTTAACGCATATGAGAAGGCAAGTTTTCTCTACCATCACTGGAGCTTGGTAGAGACACTTTTCGCCAGCTGCCACCAGTACATGGTGTACTTTGACAGCTCAAACTGATTAAGCCTAAACTCATAGTCTCCATACTCACTACCCATCAGACCAGACCTGCTAAAGCTAACCCAGATTTACAAGCCAATGTAGCACACACCCTGTAATTATGACATGTTTGCAAGTAGTCAGACACTCTTATAAGTGCCCCATTTATGCAGATTTTATGCAAACAAGTGGAAAGTTTGTTCACTATGCTAAAATACTGGGCGTCATAAACAATGTTGTTTTTGCAGTGTCAGCGAGTAGCATCTCTTTTTTTTTTTTGTTCTACCCTAAAGATGTATTTCAAGGGTTATCAATTAGATTTGGCATGAGGCCAAATTCTCTCAGAGAAATTACTGTATGAGCCAGATGTCATCCATTTAAGCCCCCTTAAAGCCCCACAAATTAAAAACCTCACACACTTTAATATAAAACTCTCACACATATACCCATAAACTTTCATAATTTTATCTATCCACCCATCCATCTATTTATTGCTGCATATTGCACTGCGTATAGAGCACACCATGTCATATTTATCCACAGAAATGAATGGAATGCAGTAAAAATACATCTGTTTGTGCATGTGTAGCTAGAAACATTATATAATATGACATTCCTGCTATATCATATAGTGTATTCCCCTAATGTACATAAACAGCACATATGCTATATTTCAGCCTGGTATAGCCACATATGCTATATTTCCATCTAGAGCAACGGCCATACTGGACATGAAAAAATCCACCTGGACTAAAAGCCAATTCACTTGAATGGAACGGTAAGCAGTATGCAATAAAAGGGATTTGCTTATGGTAGCAGTTAATTTTGCATCCACCATCAGCTTCGCTTCAGATTCATTTTAATCCCATGAATCCACCAACCTTGGAAGTGTAGACCAATCAAAAACCAGCAAGGGGCTGGGGTCACATTATTCTGAAAGTCCCAACATGGAGAAACTGCTTATTATTACTATTTTGATATGGCAAGAAGCTTCAAGGTCAAAAGAATATCTCATTACTCGCATACTGCAAACTAGCTAGATGGCTACGGTTAGCTGTTCACTGAACCACTGCTTTCCCTCCAGTAATACGTCACACCAGGGCCGATGATAATCATCTGGTAACTCTATGCTGAAGTAAATTACAAGGCAAAAATAGGTTTTGGTCACTCAGTCTTAATGAACTTGCCACAGATTATTGGAGGAGGTGGATGTGAACTGAGCTGCTACCAGATGAAATCCCTTTTACACATACTGAATTCTCTTCATTCAAGTGAACAGGGTTTTTTTTTTCACCTGGATTATTTTATTCACATCCAGAATGTTGGCTGCATAATAACTAACAGTAGCAGATTTTTTGGCTTTTCACATGTGAATGTTTTCTTTGTCACCTGCGGACACCCACCCACACAAGCCTAAAGTGCTTTATTAAGAGTGCCATATACAGTATATCACATTATGGTAGGACAGTATTCCCTACTCTTTTTACAGATCCTACATATGTTTAATGTGACTGTACAATATGTTGGAGGATGGGTTCTTGCCAGAGATATCTCTCAGTTTGGCAGGGTGCCATTCGATGATCCCAGATATACAGTATGTAGCAGCATTGTCTCTGCATGAGGTTCTGGTGAATGGTTTGCCACTAAAAGTGCCAAAACTAGTCAAAACGTGTTTTTTGACCAGCAGGTTTGGAGACCACATAAGCAGGTTTGGAGAGCACCAAAAAGAAGCTCTGCTATCCAAGACAGGTTAGTCCACTGGGCAAAGGAGGTAATTACACATGTATAGTTGAACACTGGACAAACCTGTACGTTTATCCCTTAAACTCAATCTCGTAAGGGTGCTTTTTCATACACAATGTTTAGTCATTTTGACTAACTAAAACGTGGTCTGTTTTGACACTAGGTGTGGTTTGTTTTGGCAGGTGCAAATGTAACAATCAAACTTGGTTGCAGACACTAAACAACCAGTCAAAGGCCCTCTAAGTGAGGTGGTCTCAATGCAGTTCCAAGTAAACTCTAGCACTGTTTGATCGGAATGAAAAAGCGATTTGAATCAACTGCAGGAAGTGAACCACAAATGCTGCAGGAAGCATTTTTAGTACATATTAAACTGAGCCATGAGATATTATTTGGATCAACTAATATATAGAGAAAACAAACAGCTTGTTCTTGGTGATTTTTGTGATTTGGACTTAGCAGTGGTTCGTTTACATTTTCTATTACCATATTTCTGATCAAGGAATGACAGACAAGTATGTTTTCAGCCATATATACACACACTTTTTTCTGTTGATTTGTTTAATTATATAATAATACTATATATAATATGATCATTGTTGAACTTTATTGTAGTGAAACCAATGCAGATGAAATAGCAAATAAACCAAAAGTATTGAATCGATTCAAATACTTGTGAAAACATCCTAAGAGGAATGTCACATTCAGACATTTGCAAAGCAGCAACATGAAACTCACTAGCTACCAACACCAGAAGTAACGGATTCAGTGCTGCGTCATTGCAGCTTATGTGGCCTGTGTTGTTTGTGAGATTCTCATAACAATAGACTCTAATATCATATAGAGAACAATATAACAATTTGGAGTGATTTGGAGTCATTTTATCCTTGATGGAAAAAGTATCAGAGCCTTGAGTGATTCTTATCCTCAATAGAGAACAGTATCACAAAACTGAATGTTTTTCATCCTTAGTAAAGAGCAGAATCAGCACTTTGAGCAGTTGCCATCCTCAATAAAGAATGGTATGAGCACTATTTATGCATAGTGGGGTGAGCTATCAGGATGTGGAGCAAGACATTGTCATGACTTCAATCTGTTAACTAAGTAAACTGCCACGAAGTTGAATAAATAAATAAATAAACAAACACGTGGCCTCCAAAGAAAGAAGGATGATGTAATTGAAGATAGAAGGGGGGTAAACAGGGTAGTTAGAAGGTCACTGAGCAGTCAATACTTTAACATTTACCCATAATCCCCCTACAGGATCAGAGTAGGACACACTGGTGCATATGAAGTATTCCAGGTCTCCCTTGGCTTTGACGTGGCAGGATGCCATGTTGAATATGAATTTACACACACACACACACACACACACACACATTCTGATTTTGATCATGTGAGCTCACAAGTCCCATAGATTAACAATGATCTATTATACGCAGAACATGGGGAAAACTTTTTTCCACTTTTCACTTTTTTATATTGAATAGGATAGAAAAGAATGCTACATATACTAAAAGACCAAAGATCAATGCCACAATATGTCTGTATTTGTTTGTACATATAAAGCATTTCACATGATAACGTTCAATATAGTTTTTATTATTTTTGTCATTTCTAATACAGGTAATCATACAGATTAAAAACATAGAATTAAAAAAATGTAGCGCAGCAAAAGCAAGAAGGGGAAAAAGTTCCAGGAACACAGGGTTTGTGCTTTTCATACTTGTGCAAGAAATATTTGCGTGTGCTACCAACTGCTTACAAGACATTACACAGCAACATTTCAGAGAGAGAAAGAAAGAGAAAATCATTCACTGTGTCTCTCTACAGGATGTAAAGAAGTTGGCAAAATCTCCTAATCCCAATTGGCACGTGACATAAAAAGCCATATAGAAAGACTGTATTAAAAAAAGGCATGTATTGCAAATAATACAGTTCATTGAACACAAAAGCTCAGAGTTTTCAAACAGGTCACCCAAAATGTTGCCTATAGACAACAAAAGTAACACAAAGGAAGATTACCCAATGCTGCTGCAGAGTATAGACAATTTTCTAAAATGTAAGAATACCACTGAACTTTCTGATATAATGTTGTTATTATGTAGTTACAAAGTCAACTTTAGTTACTCAAACTTAATATGTCCTGAAAGGGATCAAAGAGTAAAAATATCATCCAGGGGGCTGAACATAACTTTTTAATTGGTGCTATTGTAATTAATTGAGCACTGTTTTACAGTGCTGATTATTCAGTGTACACTATCAATCTTAGGCCAACCTTTCATACTTTGAGGTCATTTTTAATTATACAACAGTTAGTTCTGGTCCACTAATTTGATTGGTTGAGTGGCATTCCACAAGTGCTTATATATAGTATTACTGCACTGGGACAATTTATTGTTAGTATCACTCTGCTTGTGTGTGTTCACCAAATAAAAATCCACTTCCCTGTTCGAAAAGTGGAGTTAGTGACATTATCAGTGGCATGGCAAGCAATACATTTCAGGAATATAACTTGTAACTTAAAAAAAATAATGCTCATCAGATGAAGATGAAAAGGAAGAAGGGATGCCAATTTCACTGAAAGCACCTTTAATGGGATCTCGAGATGTATATTTGTTAGTGGAACAAAAATAAAGGGAACATTTGGCCATATTGTGTCTGAAATGTCAGTTAATCAATATTAATTTCTTGTTTAAAGAACTGTTGTTTAAAGGCAATATCACACTCTTGTGCACACACTTGTGCGATATTGCTTAAATAAAACACTGCCATGGAATTTAACATAGATTGCACATAGACTCACAAAATCATATTCATAAAGCCCTTCATTATCTGAAGGGGGACCAGGATCACTCTGAAAACACTGGTTATGTAGCAAGACACTTAGATTGCTTTCAGTCAGTTACTATTTCTATTATTCCACATCTCCTAAAACATCTTTGTAATTACATCATTTTCCATTTACTTAGTATATGTCCTAATCAATGTAACATTTAATGTAAATCATCACCTAAATTAAATCACAAATCTAGACTCTTATCTTATCTCGAGTGTTCATTCAAAGATCAAATCAAGAATTTCCAAAGCCGCACTGCACTTCCACAAATTTCTGTTCTAGCTATCATTTTGTGCTAGTATTTAAGGTATTGTTCTGAAGTGTGCAATTAAAGGTGCAATGCGTAATGTTTAAAAGTGTGTCCATACTGTACAATTGTCACAAATACCCCATTCATATTGCGGTTTCCATAGTGATAAGTTTTTAGTTTCTGTTTTGGTCCTATTCTAACCCCCACCCTATCAGTGGTCTGTAACCTGATTGTGTTTACCTGTTCTGTGTTACTCTTTGATTAGTTTGTCTATGTACTGTATATCCTGTTGTTTCTTTGTAATATTGCAAAATCTCATTATGCATTATTGTCATTACGTCCAAGCTTTGTCATCTGAGCTCTGTTTTGTTGGGACTTTGTTTCCCTCAGTTTTGAATATAGATTATCCTTGTAAGATTTTGCCTGCATGTGTTTTGACACCCACTATGGACACTGGATACAACTGTTGGTTCTGCCCTAATAAAGCATACGCTGAGATTACGCACTTGCTTCTTTAAATGCATAATCAAGAATTACCAAAGTAGTTTCAAGAACATCTCTAACCAAAGTAAAATGTAGAAAACACCTAATTAACCTTGTGTTAGAAAAATTAATGTGCTAAATATTAAATGCGCCTACTCTACCTATTGTACTTACTCTAAATCTGTCTATTTCAGGACTCTTAAACCCAAATAACTTTAGCTCTGAACCACTTAGCATTTTCCATGCTCTGAGTCTCATTTTTTCAGTTTTTAATTAACTGAAATCAGGTAAATTGGAGCAGGGAAACCACTAAACAGTGGCCCTGTCTAGTTAGTGTTCTTACTACATTACCAAACATCCCAATTGCTAGAACACATACAATCACAAGACTCCTTAATTGGTATTACTGTTGCATGTTAATACGATTCAATGTATATATAAATAAATATAATATGTATATACAGAGAGTGACAGTCTATTGTCTATACGATATGGTCACAGTATCTCAGAGACTGTGCGTTTTCCCATAATGCACTGTGAAATGGCTACAAGCAGTGAACTGCTTTATAACTATAACAAATTATTGTGTAATTACATAATCATAAGATTTGCTATGGTATGTGTAACATACGGCTAGATGCTATTTGTGTCCCATGACTATTGTCTGTCTCTTTTCTACCAATTTCCATGATGTTCTTTTCATTTTTTTTTTTACAACTGCTACTTTGTCAACCGTAATTCTACCAGACATTCATTTCTCAGTAGAACTTAGACTAGACCCAGTGCCAAGCTGTGGTCCTCTAAGACTTGATTTTAATAATAAGGCTCTAAGTCTTTGCTAAGTATTTCAGAACTATTATATCTTATTTTAATCTAGCACAATTTCATTCTCAGAGAAAAGTTTTTTCCTGGTGCTTGATAGTCTGGCAGTATGATATTTCCTGACAAAAGGATTTCAATTTAGAAATTGATAAATTGTACACTGGGATGTCATGTTGTGAAACTGAAATATGATGTGCCCATATTAGCACCCTACCTGATATGAGTATAGGTGTAAAAAGATAGCAGAGATCCATGAGAATTCATAACTGGTCCAAATTTTGGGCCATATTCAGATTTTCGTTGCAACTTAAATCGAAAGATATGTTGATATTTATGCATGAAATATTTGCACAAAAAGTGTTTATGTTCAGCTTCTGGGCAGTGAATTCAGATTGAATATTATAACTGAAATTAACTGCATCTCTGAGGTTGCCAGTTTTTCTGACAGGTCTAGAGCATCACCTTTGAAATAATCACTTGCCTTTAATCAGGAAAAAGTCAGGGGATAGGTAATAACTATAATACGATGTAGCACAATATCAACAGAAAAATAAAAATACAATTTAAACAAAAATGACGATATACAAGAAGACAACATTTCAAATAAACATCTAACACTAGCCTTTTATATAGTGAATATATTGAGGCTGATTGTCATGAATATTTCTATTTCTTTTTTTGTGCTCTCACTTTGCTATATCTTAAGTAGCAGTTCACATTTTCATCAAAATAATCAAATTGCTAGTTAAAGTTTTCCCCCCAATTAAGATGATGTCACCTTCAAGCTCCTGGTCTTTGACAAACTCCACCTGTCAACTGCAATCACTGCTGTCTGAGTACTATTTAAGTATGTAGATAATTCGGAGGTCTAACAATGACACAGTTTTGGTATGAACTGCTTACTACATGTGCTTAACCCGAAATATGACATGAAACTAAAGAAGAAGAAAAAAAAGGCCAGCCTGGCTATGACAATCTAGTTATATACCAGTTTATTTAACTGTAAGTGGTCTTTGCATTCATTTCCTTCCATCTATATTTTACTGAGTAATAGAATTCATTTATTTATTATAGAATTAATAAATGTATATAGAATTCCTTTATTCATCTAATGACTGTATTGTCATTTATTTTTCTTCATAAATCCACCCACACATTCCCAACCCTGTGTACTATGTCCGAGTTTATGCTGATGCATCACGATTGGTATATTTTATGGCTATATAATATTATTGCACAGAGATCCAATTCCTTCTAAGGTCCAGAAACATCAGAAAAGGCACCAGCAGGTTTCCCTCCCATAGGACATTAC
Source organism: Stegophilus panzeri (assembly GCA_024331685.1). Taxonomy (NCBI): domain Eukaryota; kingdom Metazoa; phylum Chordata; class Actinopteri; order Siluriformes; family Trichomycteridae; genus Stegophilus; species Stegophilus panzeri. Next base: position 14,662,785 of record JANDJT010000103.1, read on the forward strand.
AGGAATAATTAAACTGTGCATTAGACATGCTTTGGTTCTGGGCAGCTTCCAAGAATAGAATGGACTAGAATATTAGTGGAATATGTTCCATCAGAGTAGCCTGCACTCACCAACGTAATTCATCATAAATTTATTGGCAGCTCTGAAGACAAGAGCGCAGCCATGAAATGAATAGTAGGAGCAAAAATGCTGACATGGCTTAGTATAAATGAAAGCCAGTAGCCATTAATTAACATGATGCATGTGGCATAGTGCCAATTGATGCCTACTAGCTTTCCGTAGAGCTCTGCTACCATTTTTTGATTAGACTATTCTTTTAAGTCATGAATCTTTGACACTAGTTTAGCGCTTCCTCTGAAATGTTTAAGATGTATCATCCCTGGAACATATGTACAGTATTTAAGAAGTGTTTTAGAGAATAGTTAAGTAACAAACCCCTGTTACATTAAAAAAAATGCCAACTCTGTGCAAGATATGTTTGTAAGGCCGACTGTGACTTTAAAATAAAAGACACAAATACTGTACGATTTATGATTTCAAACAAAGGGGGCATTTCACATGCCCATTAGATCCATTACCTGTATTTGAGAGACTGAAAAACAGATAGAAATACCAATAAATTCCTGGCACAAAAAATCCTGTTAAAATGTTGACGTAGAGAACCCCAGGTATTATAATGAAGCAAGTAGTTACATGGCACTTCCATCAAGTGTAGTATAGCTAGCGTATCTTCAATATACAAACAATCTTTCCGGCCAGCCATACCTCACAATGGATACATTTTAGTGAAATGTATAGTGAAAGCAAACATACCCTGTGTAATTTTTGTGAATTCTGGGTAATGAATGGTCTCGGGAAACCTAATGTCAGCCGTGAAAACACCATGCCAGTATTAAAGCAGCACAGTTTCAGATGTCTGCTTTTAAAACTGATAAACTAAGTGACTAAGATTTCCCCGTTGGGGAAAGTTATTCTATGCTATACATTAGCGGCTAAATGATTAATATTTGAAGAAAGAGGCATGGATTGTTTCACAATCAAATCTAATATAATATTAACTTTCTAACCCTAAAAATACTTGCATTCTTACTTTCTTTCTCTTAGGCCTCAGTTTCTGATTGGTCTGTAGTCACACTGCCATTCTGTTCCCCTACAATTGGCTGTTCCTGGGTATCTGTAACTCCACCCACAATGAATGTTGGTCCGCCTCCATCTTTTCCACTGACAGATTCAGAATCAACAGGGTTTTTTGACTGCTTGGTCAGGTTAGGCCCCTCCCACTTCTCTTCATCTAGCCGGCTGGAGATCGACCAATAGAGGTGTGCTTCCAGACGAGCAGCAGCTAACGCAAGCTCTCGAGCTGAACAAGAAGGAGTGTCCACCTATGGGCGAAAGATGGGATGAGGCTTCATGAACACAGACCATCCACATCAGTAAATTCTTTACTTAATTTTGATTTTTGCCGTGATTGTTGCCACACTGTCACGTTACTCACCAAAACAGCAGCTAAGATGTAATTGGCTAATTGTGCAATGTTATTTCTATTTGAAATTTAATGTTGTTCTACTTGTTACCTATATGTTTGTTTGTTTGTTTTGCTGTTTTTGGTTATGTGTTTTTTCAGCATGATGTACCTATGCACTACAAAATGCCCATCCCTGCTGTGCATCTTAAAAGAGACCAGCCATTTAACCTTTCCTGAATGTCTAACTACAGTACATACTGTGTACCACATAGAGGCTAAAAGCCATTTACTCATGGCCAAAATATGCCCTATGTAAGATGTAGGTATACAGTAGTTCTTCTAATGTATTCTTTTTGCACCTCAAAAGTATGATGAAATGCTCCGTAGTCCACATCAAAGAATCCTTCAGCCAGGGACATCATTGGGCTGAATCTGTGACCCCACAGCACCTCCTCGACCAAATAGGAGCTCCGTGCTTGACATGTCATACCTGTCAATCACATATAGAGATAGATGTCAGATAGTTAAATATACTATTCTTTAAAAAAAAAAAAAAAAAAAAAAAAGGGGGGTTAAAACAACCAGTTTAATTCAAGCAGATTGACTTGTAACACGTAAAATTCGTTTGTGTTCCATTACCATGGGAATAAACAAATAACTCTCAACAAACAATAGACAGATGATTGGTGACTTGCATAAATCAGGTAATGAATTTTTTTTTCATGTATAGGTACATTTATGGCCGTAACAAAAATGTTGTACATGTCTGAAGCAGTTCTCTTTGCAGCTCTTTTGAAGCAGTACAAGAAAAAGAAGCTCCTACTGAGAGCATTTCACAAAATTCACTTCACCAAGAGTTATTAATTCTACAATTAATGTGTGTTGTGATCAAATCAATAGATCAAAATTAAACTTTTTAGTCATGCACCAACAGCATGTTTGGTGGCAAAGGAAATGCATACAAGGAAAAGGACCTGATACCCACTGTAAAATGTTGTGATGGATCACTGATAGTTTGGGGCTGTTTTTTGGCTGGTGGATCAAGGGCTCTTGGGAAGACTTGTATCAGTCCCAAACCTGTTTGCCTGTGCCATGAGGTTCAGATTTGGCCATAAATAGAGCACAGAACAAGATGCTTAGTCAAATATAGTTCCCAATTGCTAAAGAAACTCAAAATCTGTGTTTTGCAATGAGCATCAGTTCCTGTATTTAAACCCTACTGAAAACCTGTGATCTGAATTGAAGTGTGAAGTCCATATGTACTGCTTGACTATTACAGTCAAATGGTTTTGATGTGATTGTGCCTGTCTCACCTGTAGCTTCCACCATGCCCTCCAGAATAACAACAATCTCAAAGTCTTCTTTCTCTAGCTGTGCTTGGGACATGTCCCAGAATGGCGAGCGTGAGTCGATCTCATGAGAGATGACCAATGGAGACACCAGGAACAAGCGGTCATCCCCTGTCTCAAAGCCCACACTGATATCTGTCTGATCCAGAGGAATAAATTCACCTAGAAAGAGAATAAAGGACAAGAGATGAAAAGATAACACTTAATTAGGATATTTGGTATTCTTATGTGATATAAAATTAATAAAAAATGATTTTTTTTTAGATCTTCAACAGATCAATAAATAGAATTAAAAAATGGCAATAAACCATAGTATATTTAATGTTAACCAAACAGCATATTACATTTATAGAGCTTAACCTCAAAGATTTAATTTTCAGTCTTCTTAATACTACAGAGAAACTGCAACAAAATTAGACATTCTTGTAGACTGATTCATTCCTGTTTTTCTTGTTTCAATTATAAATTTTAATCCACTACCATCTTCTTCGTCAGCTATGAAAAACTATATAATCATACAAAATGCAACTAACAAAGCCAATATCAGATGTTAAGCAACAAAACTGTTTTAGACGGCGCGAGTTTAGTTTATTACTAGATTAACAGACTGTGCAATAACATGATCTCCATGTCAGATTATACAACGAAGATTCTGTAAAGATAGATATGTGATTAAACAAAATGACTATGTTCTGCTTACATCATCAATCTGTGTGATCTGGGTTCATGCAGAAAATGGGAAGCATAAACAGAAACATTTTTCAAAGTTAGCTTGAAGTAATAAGGTTCTTTCCTTTGTGTAATAGCATGTTTCATTTATGTTTCAGCATTGCCACTAGCATATTGTTTAGGTGTACTGTGAGATAATTCCATAATTCTATGGCATCTTCAATTGGTGCCATTTATACAAGTGGTCAAGCATTGAGATTTTCAAAGATCAAAAATTCCTGTAACTACCAAAACTTTGTTGGTGACTGTCTTTGGTCACAGTGGCAAAAATCCTCCACCTGACGTTGAGCACATCACATTATCTGCTCTATGACTGCAAAGCTCTGCAAAACTCCTGACTGAAGAATTCTTTTACGATGCATGATTATTATCCGTGACAATGAGGCCAAGGATCAGAAAATATAAATTCTAACTTTACAATTTAGACTCTAACTGACTTTTAAAGACTTTTTTTTGTTTTACATACTGGAGTTTTAAATAGTGTATCTATGAATAGGAAAGATGAACTTAGGTCAATTTAACTCATAACAGAACAGCAACAGTTCTTATTAGTAGAATTAGTATTCCATTAATAACATTACCATTTGAGTTTCTGACATTAAATCCCTCTAACATTTTTGCAGTGTTTCAAATGTGAAACACAGCAGTGGTGCTCTTTTTCAAAGTGCAAATTTAACCACTGCAGCTCTTGATTACTTTTGACACAGGATTTTTCACTTGTCCACCACCAGATGGCACCGCTGTATTAATCCCTAACTTTGCTGATGTTGAGTGCTTTGATTTCCATATATCATAGATTTGAATTGAGAAGCCGCAGCTGGAGTCTCACCCTCTTGGGTCTGTTTGGATTTGATGAGCTTTGCTCTCATGTTGGCTCCCACGATGTGTGAGGATCTCAGATCGCCAACTCGGAACATCAGACACAGCTTATCGTCCCGCAGAGATATGACCGCGTTCCGGGAGAACACCAGTGTCTCTGCCCGCTTGTTTGGCTGAGAGATCTTCACAAACATACAGCCAACCTGAGAAAGTTGGAAAGTAGAATTAGATTATAGGGTAACAACTGAATGGAACTGTGTCAAAAACAGATTTCCCCAGTGAGATTCATTCCAAAACAGGAAAATGAATGCTGGCAAAATCAAATATAAAACAGCAAAAATATAAACGTTTTGATATTTATATCAATGTATTCCTTTATAAAAGTGGGTTTCTTTTACGTGTCAGTGCAAAAGCTGTCTTACAATTTCTCACTAATTATGTAGTGCAAGTCCTGGATTAATCATAATGATCTTGGTACTGTATTTCAGATTAGAGCACACCACAGTATCCGAACAATTACCAATCAACCTCTTTAATACACGAAATTACAGAGGTACAAAGCTTTTCAGAATTATTGGCACCCTTCATAAAAATGAGCAAATATTATTAAACAAAATAAAGAATTTACAAGCAATAATTAAAATCTTCCACTCAAACAACAGGAGAAACAATTTCTCTTATATAATCTTAATAGATATTACTTAAATAAATAATAGTATTTCTTTTTCTTTTTTAAAAATATGTATTAAAATAATGTTTTAAATAGATACAAACAAATCATCACTCTGGAATTGTTTTTATAAAAACTGCAGCTTTTATTTAAAAAAAAAAAATTAAAAGAGCCTAAATGTTTCCTTTTGGTTACTGAGGTTAAGGTTAGATTTAGGTAATAATTATGTAAGGTCCTCACAAGAAAAGTAAGACAAACGTGTGTGCGCGCGTGTGTGTGCGCCTGTGAACATACATGTGTGTCCCCAAAATATTTGGGTGAAACACAGCCTGAGGATGAGACATCAAATTAGGACACTCAGAGCAAGACAAATGAACTCACATACACACAGACACACTCAAAACTCAAGTACTCATTACCAACACCATCTTGTTACAGTGCAAATATACAATCAGTTTTAGAGAAGTAATTTGAGTTATGAAGAAAGAAAGTAAATTAACTTCTCAGGACAGAGGGAATGAAACACAGAGACAAGGACAGTGAAAACAGGTGAGATGAAAACAGAGGAAGAGAGGAAGAGTGAGTAACATCCACTCTTTAAAAAGCATGACTCATTTGGCTCTGTCGGAAATTACACACACACGCACTTACTTACTTTGGAGGAGCTGCAGAGGAACAAGTACTGAGTGCAATGAATCCATTTTCACAAAACCCAATTGTATTCGAAAGATTTAGCATTTGCAAAGTACCTCAAATTTGGAGAAAATCATGAGAGAAAGATAGGTAGAGCAACAAAAAAGAATACAGGGCCCATGAGGTCAAAAGCTAATGGTCAAAATTAATAGAACTCCTGAGTACTAATTGTAAATGATTAAAAATATGTTCAGTGTTTTTAATGTACTGTAGTTTGTAAGTAATGTTCACATATAGGTAGGTTTTCAGCAGACAGGATTTGCACTGTTACGGTCACACTGTTACTGATTAATATCACTAACCAACAGTTCTACTCCAGGTAATACGGCTATGTATCTTTTAATAATTTGCTTATTGTACCTATATCAAGGGTATATCAAATTAAGTGAAGTGATCTTGGCTTTTGTACCAAATCCTGTTTTGGCTTATCTATACATGTTAACATTTTATATAAATTATTTAACTAAAGGCAACTCATTGGACAAGAGACTAATACAATTTTCTACTCTCTGGTCTGATTAGTTACATGACAACATGGTTTATTTAAAAAAAAAAAAAATAAAAAAAAAAAAATAAAATAAAAAAGGGTAAACTAAAAAATAACAAAGATTAATCAAGTAGTATATGTTTATTCTCCCTGTGACAAGTTTCTGAAAGGATGCGTGTTAACTGTGAAAAATTTAATTACATTACCTCAAACTGTTGAAACTTTTTTTTTTTTAGCAAATTCCTTAATCTGACAAAACACATACAGGTACATACAGAGACATCCTGTGCACACATTATGATTTCAGGAGCTTAGTGTCTTGTGGCTACACTATATAAAAAACTAATATTAGATAGATAGATAGATAGATAGATAGATAGATAGATAGATAGATGGATAAATGGATAGATAGATAGATAGATACAGTATCTCACAAAAGTGAGTAGACCCCTCACATTTTTGTAAATATTTGATTATATCTTTTACTGTGACAACACTCAACACTAGTGAGTGTACAGCTTGTATAACAATGTAAATTTGCTGTCCCCTCAAAATAACTCAACACACAGCCATTAATGTCTGAACCGCTGGCAACAAAAGTGAGTACACCCCTAAGTGAAAATGTCTAAATTGGGCCCAATTAGCCATTTTCCCTCCCCGGTGTCATGTGACTTGTTAGTGTTACAAGGTCTCAGGTGT
>JANDJT010000103.1:14671037-14687602 GCA_024331685.1 Stegophilus panzeri
TCTGCATGGCTGTCGTCCCAGAAGGAAGCCTCTTCTAAAGATGATGCACAAGAAAGCCCGCAAACAGTTTGCTGAAGGCAAGCACACCTTACCGGTGTGAAAATGATGATCTTGTGGAACGTCTAGAAGCCATATTGTTAAATTAAACCTAATTTGCAGTGATTATTGTGATAATTACAGCTAGCACTATTCATGCAGCAATATAATGGTCTCAATACATTATATTTTCTGTTGCTTTTAGAATTACATTTGACAGCAAAGAAAAAAAATGCTATTTGTTTCTTTAATCCATATTTTCTATCCCCTAATTTTTTGTCAAGCTTAAAGGCAAGTGCGGTCAACGCATGCGCATTACAACAACTTGCACTACCCTTCCTGGCCTACAAGAGTCAGTACAGCACAGTAAAGCAGGTCTTCTTGTGTGAAGAACAACAACAAAGAAGAATCACAACAAATGTGAAGAACAATGCTTGGGTACTTCTACTTCTGATACTTCTGATTTACATGTATCTGTGACGACAGCTGATTGGGATCCATATGCAGTTTTATTAGCAAAACAGCGGGTACAGAGTAGTCAGGCAGTAGAGGTATCGACAGATTCAGGGCAGGCAATAAGCAGTAAACCACAAAACAGCAGGTTAACCATGGAGAAAACAACACAGGAAATAATAGCGTTCTGAGACATGAACAAGGCAAACGAGACTTTGCAACGAGGGAGCAAACAACCAGAGTTTAGATAGTCTCTGTAATGAGGCACAGGTGATCTTGTAATCAGCTCTTGGTTGCGGCCTCTTGGTTAATGTAGTCCTGGTAGTTCTTTGGTAGTGTAGTGCCATGTTAGAACTTGGGCAAGTGAGACTTCCGGTGGTTGCTAGAGGAATTTTCCCTGGCGTTTGTGACAGAGCGCCCCCCTCTGCGAGCGGCATCTGACACGAGGATGCTTCCAGCGACGGGGTCTCCCTCAGGGTCGGGTAGGTCCTGTGGAATTCGGCCATAAGGGTGCGGCCAAGGATGTCATCCTCGTTGACCCAGGACCTTTCCTCCGGGCCGTACCCCTCTCAGTCTACCAGCTATTGGATCTGGCGTCCCTGCCGTCGAGTCTAGCCGATCTTGCACTTGATATGCCTCATCACCATCCACAAGCACGGGTGGGAGACCTGGGTCATCACCTTCCACCTCCTCCCTCAGACCAATGGCAGATTTCAGCAGTGAGACATGAAAAGTGGGAGAGATATGCTAATTAGCGGGCAATTGGGGGTGATATGATAGGATTTATTCGTCTTAGGATTTGAAAGGGACCCACATACCTGGGACCGAGTTTCTTGCAGGGTAAGCAAAGATGAAGGCCCCTGGTTGAGAGCACACCCACTGCCCTGGAGCGCAGTTTGGATTGGGACGACAATGGTGGTCAGCTTGGGCTTTACCCCTGTTGATGGGCCGTTGCAGGTGAACGTGCACTGGGCTCCAAACTGTCTCACTACATCGAAACCAGTCGTCCACAGCAGGTACTTTGGACAATTCCCTGGACCAAGGAAACAGATTAGGTTGGTACCCTAGAGCACACTGAAAGGGTGTTAGCTGTGTGGAAGGTGTGAGGATAGAGTTTGTGCATACTTTGCCCAGGGAAGAAAGCAGCTCCAGTCTGATTGGTTCTGTTGGCAGTAAAAACGAAGGAATTTGGTGAGTTCTTGGTTTAGACACACCAGGTGACACCTGGGTGTCCTGAACTTGTGGAGGAGTGCATTTACTGGATTACTCTTTCTCTTAAGCTTGGTAGAACAAACATTATTAGGAGGGCATTCTGGAGGCAGCGGGTCTTGTGTGTGGGCCTGGGTAATTTCGGACTTGATGTTCCACTGGATAGGAGCTAGGATCAGAGAGGATAAGATGATGGGTTCTGGCGAAGGATTCTGGGGTGTGGGGTCATATTGGCGCGACAGGGTATCGGTTTGGTGTTCTTAGAGCCTGGGTGGTAAGTGATCGAGAAGTTGAATCGAGTGAAGAATAATGCCCATCTGGCTAGTCTGGTGTTTAGTCTCTTGGCTGAGTGCAAGTATTCAAGATTATGGTGTGGTCGGTTAGAACTCAGCTGTTCCAAGTCTGCTGGTATTAAGGGCAGCATTTAGGCCACGATAGTCAATGCAAGGAAGAAGGCCCCCCTTCTTCTCCACAAAGAAGAATCCCACTGCAGCTGGAGAGGTGAACAGCTGGATGAAGCCCTTGGCTAGATTTTCTTCAATGTAGGGGAACATTGCTTTAGCCTCAGGCTCTGACAGCAGAAAGATAATCCCTCTAGGTGGTGTGGTGCCAGGTAATAATTCAATGGCACAGTCACTTGGTCAATGCGGGGGTAATTGTGAGGCCTTGGTTTTAGTGAAGGCATCGATCAGGTCCACATACTTGGGGGGTACAGGTGGTTCTGCGTGTGACACCTCTGATATACTCGTGGTTCTCATGATCATAGGGAGGATAGGTTTAAGCCATTTGGACGAGCTGGTGGCATCCCATCGAGTGATCTATCCCGTCCGTCATGAGATCTATGGGTTGTGGTTCTGCAGCCAGGGTAAGCCGAGGATGACTAGGTGATGGGGTGAGCGGATAACAAAGAGGTGAGTTATTTCAAAGTGTAGTGCTCCAACTTGTAGAATGAGAGCGGAGGTGGTGTATTGTAAGTGGTCGGTCCCCAGGGGGCATCCATCTAGTGCTAGGGAGAGTCGCAAGGGATTACTGGTATCTATTGCTGCCAGACTAGGTTTTCATCAATAAAGCTGCCTGCTGCCCCTGAGCCTACCAAGGCCTTAGTTGTGATGGATTTAGACAGAACTGCTAATTTTGCTGGCACTACAATACATGTTGTGGTTAACAGGGAGAAACTCAATACACTCACCCTTTGGTCGTGCAGTGAAGGAGGTCAGGTCGGGCAGTCGGCTCTCAGGTGCCCTGCTCGGCCACAGTACAGACATAGTTGGTTCCTGATGCGGTACTTGCTCTCTTCCACAGAGAGCTGGGTTCATCAAACTTGCATGGGTTCGGCGTCATCACTGTGCTGATGTGAATAGTTGAGAGGGCTGGGCACTGGTGCAGGTCTTCTGGAATGAATGAGATTGTCAATGCGAATCGCCAGCTCTATGAACTAATCCAGGGTCCTGCCTTTGTAGCAGCAGGCCAACTTGGATTGCACGTTGGCGTTTAATCCTTGGTGGAACAGAAGTTTTAGGGTGTCCTCCACCTACACAGCTTGCACAGTGAGGGTCCGGAAAGACAGAGCAAATTCTGCTGCCATATGACGTCCTTGTTGGAGCGCAAGCAGCTGTTCCCCAGCACTCCTTCCCCCCTCCGAGTGCTCGAATACCTCTCTCGGCTGTTGAATGAAAATCACCAAATGTGATACGGTTTGGTCCCAGGTTGCCCCAGACGGCCATGGCCCAGTCCGGCGCCTTCCCTGTCAGCAGTGAGCACACAAAGGCAATCTTGCTTTCCTCGGTGGGATACAGCATGGGTTATTGTGGTATGAACATGGGAGCATTGCATGAGAAACCCCTTGCATTTGGGTACAGTCAAATTTTTCAGGGAAAGCTTGGTGAGGATTGGCAGTCACAGTACTTTGAAGCAGTACAACAAGTACCTGACTCGCCGACGCTGTGAAGGGTGCGGGTTCTGGTGCGGGCTGAAGGAGACCGCACGGATCTCACGAGCTCTTCCGTTAGCGTATTGAGTCATCTTAGTTGTGGGTGATGAGACGGCAGGTGCCTGATAGAGAGGTGCCTGATAGCAGCTAAATTGGTAGTTGGCGAAACCATTTGTGATGACTCAGGCTGATTGGTATCCATATGTGGTTTTATTAGCAAACAGTGGGTACAGAGTAGTCAGACATGAGCAGAGGTATCGGCAGATCAGGGCGGGCAATACGCAGTAAACCGCAAAGCCCACCATGACATACAGCAGGTTAACCACAGAGAAAACAACATAGAAAATAACAGCGTTCGGAGACATGAACGAGGCAAATGAGACATCACAACGAGTGAGCAAACAAACGGGGTTTAGATAGTCTCTGTAATGAGGCACAGGTGAGCTTGTAATCAGTTCCGTGCTTCCAGGTTGTCACTGACTTGGTTTACTTTTTGACACATATTTTGTTATGTTTTTTGTCATGTCTCTGTCCCTGTCTTGTTATTGCTTGTCTCCCTCACGTCATCATTATTCCCAGCTGGTTATGTTTTACCTTTTATTTTGTTGCATATTTAAACCCCCATGTGTCTTTGTTGTGCATGAAGTATTGTGTGTTCCTGTGTTTTGCCACCAGAGCCATACCAAGGCTTGTTCATTGTCCTCGTTTCTGAGTTTCTTGTCTATGCCCTGTTTATGCCCATTTGTAGACCACCTGAACCAGGCTTTAACTGCATTCGCATCCGTCTCCAAACCTGATAACATGACAGAATACTCCACCTACAACATGGATGCAGCAGAAAAGCAGAGGAGACATCACTCCAAGAAAACCTTGCCATCACTTAACTCATGTTCGGGGGTCCAGAATGCAATCCCGACCTGGAAAATCTTTTTTTTGTCCCGCCATTCACCACCTACCATAAGCAGGCCAATAGGGCGGCCTCCACAGCTCAGCTCCAGCCCCAGGCCGACAAGGTGGCCTCCACATCTCCAGAGCTCCAGCCTCAGATCGATGAGGTGGTCTCCCCTGCGTTGCTCCAGCCGGAGGTCAACGTGGTGACCTCATATCCAGAGCTCCAGCCTGAGACCCATGAGGTGGTCTCCCCTGAAGAGGTCCAGCCACAGGTCAACGTGGCGACCTCATATCCTGAGCTCCAGTGTGAGACCGATGAAGTGGTCTATCCAGCCATGATCCTGATAGAGGTCAATGAGGTGAACTCCCAGGTTCAGTTCCAAGTTGATGGCACAGCCTACCAAGTCATATTCATGTCTGAGGCCAACAAGTTAGCTGCCCAAACCATGTTCCTGCCAGAAGCCGACGAGACGGCCTCCCAAGCCATGTTCCTGCCAGAGGCAGACGGCACGGCCTCCCAAGCCATGTTCCTGTCAGAGGCCAATGGCATGGCCTCCCAAGCCATGTTCCTGCCATAAGCTGACAGCATGGCTTCCGATGCCATGTTCCTGCCTGAGGCCAATGAGATGGCCTATCAAGTCCTGTTCAGTGCCGGAACATTCAGCGTGCATGAACTGCCCAAAGCACGATAGCGCACGCTTCCGGGTTGTCACTAACCCTGTTTACTTTTTGACACGCATTTTGTTATGTTTTATGTCATGTCTCCACCCCTGTATTGTTATTGGTTGTGCTCCTCACGTGTCATCATTATTTATAGCTGTTTATGTTTTACCTTTGATTTCACTGTATATTTAAACCCCTTGTGCCTTTGTTCCACGTGAAGTATTGTGCATTTCTGTGTTTTGCTGCCAGAGCCATACCAAGCATTATGCCCTGTTTATGCTCGTTTGTAGATCACCTGACCCACGCCTGTTTTTGGAATTGATATTGCCTCACAATTTGGACTTGTCAGCCTGCCTTTAATAAAAGCTTTAACTGCACTTTCATCCATCTCCAACCCTGATAACATGACATTGGACTTAATTCAACTCTGACTCTGAATACAGCCCTTAGTGCATACCTAGTTGATTTATAGTGATGGGAGATAAGAAGTGACATTAGTAATACATGCTGATTTTTGATGAGATGTCACATCTGCTAGGCACTGTTAAATGTACTGTTATGTCTTTGTTTCTACAGATATTTCAGAAATAGCATGCTTGTGCAATCAATATGTGAACAAGTTTAAAAAGCATGTGAGTGTGTTCCTACCATAAATGCATTGACCATTGAGCCCAGTATGGCTTGCAAAAGCAGAAGCATAGTACCCACAGGACACTGGTCAGTGATGACACGATGGCCATATCCGATGGTGGTTTCCGTCTCGATGGAGAAAAGGAAAGCGGAGATAAAACCATTAACATTATTTACGCATGGAGTCCACGTCTCGTCCTCCAAATGGTCCAGATCTCCCCTAAAAAGAGAAAGACAGAAAAACAGAGGGAGAGACAGAAGATTGAAGATATTTTGCATAGCATTTACTATTGAAGAAGCATAGATGGGGCTGATTTCTTTCTGGCCCAGACTGTAGATCAGAGCTATTCAAACGGCGGCCCGCCTTTTTTTGTTCCAGATCAAATGTTAAAAATCAGAATGCATTTCCCCCCAAAAAAATTTTTCCAGCGAAAAAAGTGCCACATTCAATTTCCTCCAATAGGACAGCCGCTCTACATGCTCTCACGCTATTACTCTCGCTGTGTGTTCTTACCAACAAAATGTCATTGTCTACATTTTTTTTTTCGCTTAAAAAAGCGAAAAGTTGACACTGATAACTGCCAGTTCAAAAGCGACTGGACTGAAAAATACATTTTTACACATATTGGAACAAAGGTGATTTGTCTACTCTGCACCAAGTCAATTGCAGTGGCAAAAAAGTACAACCTTAGAAGACACTTCCTCACTCAGCGTGCCCGCTTCAACGCTAATTTTCCCAACGGCTCAGGTGCCCGCCGACGCAAGGTTCAAAGCCTAACCATTAGCTATGAACAGAGATGGGCCATCATGGCTCATGTTCTGAGCAAGAGAGAGCCTCCCTCCGGATTGCCTGGATTCTCAGTAAAAATTTTTTTTTTTTTTTTTTTTTTTTTTTTACAGATTCAGAGACTGTGAAAGAATGCATGGTAGCTGTTCTAGAGGATGTGGTGGAAGATGAATAGTGTAGGTAAAGCAAAATATAATGTCATCTATTTGGAAAATACCTATGTCTGACACTGCAGCTATGAGAAGAGTAGAAGCTCTAGCAAATGATCTATTCAACACTCTTTTGGACAAATTGTTTTTAAAAAGGTGGACATAATGACACTAGCTGTGGATGAGTCTACCCATGGCAGAGGATGTGCTGGGTCTAATTACACTGGAGGGACATATGCTCATCACAGATGCACTGACCTTTCTGCTTGCTTGGCTGCACTGCCACCTCAGATGAAACCATTGCACTGCTTGCTTCATCAAAGCGTTTACTGTGCAAAACTTAGCGGTGAGTTAAAAAGCAGGAAGGACAGCATTATGTCGATGATCAGTTTCATCAGATCTACATCAAGTCTACAGCATCACTTCTTTCGTAAACTTTTATCAGATATGTCAGCTGAGCACAGTGACTTGCACTTACATAACAACGTTAGATGGCTTAGTATGGGGAATGCACTGAAAAGGGTTTGCGAACTTAGACAGAAGATCATTGCTTTTCTTCATGACTGCAATCACAAGAAAGCTGTTACTTTTCTATCCCGAATGCAAGATGAGGAGTACATGGAAGAGGTGTGTTTTCTGAATGACATTTTCCAACACTTTAACGGACTTAATCTGCAATTACAAGGAAAGAACAAAACTGTCCACGCCATTGTGGATCAGCTGAATGGATTTTTAAAGAAAACTGAAATTCGCTATCTCCCACAAAAATGCTGCCCTTCCCACACTGCGCAACTTAATCAACAACTTGACATCAATGCAGATTACCTCAATAATTCATTCATTCATTCACAAACTGATAGAGAACCTTGCTGCAAAGTTTGATAACTTCCATATACCCGCAGAGGTGATGCCGTTTGCCAAGGATCCCTTTACTGTTGATGCTAGGGGAGAGTTTGAAGCCAAAGCCAAACAGGTGCTCATGTCACTGGATGAAGCCCCCCCTGCAATTAAAACTGATAGACTTGTAAGCAACATCTAATTTGAAACAGATGTTTAAATCGGTTGGATGTGAGCAGTTTGGGATTTAACTTTACCAGGTCCAGTTTCCAAACACCAGAAGGTTAGCCATTTTTCTGCTTACTATGTTTGGTACAACCTGTGCATGCGAGTCAAGCTTCTCACACATGAATGCAATAAAAACAAAACACCTGCACCCGTGTCTGCGGCTTCCTATGGGCCTAACTTTGTAGCTCGACAACAAATCACAACACAACAAATACACAGCGCTTGTTAGAATTGTTCATTTATGAGGCAATTTCTGTTAAATTGAAATTGATATGAACAAATGCATCTCATTTGTACTATATATCCCATTTAAACCTAAACACATGGTTAATAAACACTTTTGATAGACAGGACTGAGGATATTTAGTGTTGTTGTTCATGTTGACATGTAAGTGATAAAATCTGATATACATCTGTAACACATCATCAACAGTGTTTGAGAAGGTGCATGTGAAATACAGTCATGGGTGTACTGAAAGTGAACAAGTTGGATTATAAACTACTATCCTTTAAAATGCCTTTGGAGGAGAAACTAAAAGTAGCTAGACTATGCACACATTGTCCAAAGTACAAAATAGACAAAAGGGCAGATAACAGAAGTGCAAGTTAAGTAGTAAACAGGGTAAACCTTTTGGTGTCCAGAGGAAACACGGCAAGAAAGCCAGTAGAGCATTGCAGACTTGAAGCACTTACAAAAAATTCGAAATCATGACTGCAGCTGCCTATCTGTCTTTATGTGGGTGTATAATGGTTTGTTCCAGATCATTCTCATTATGCCATCGCAGAGACCTTTGATACAACCTCACTGTTAAATCCTAATAGTTTCATTGTCGAGCTATAGACAGATATTAGATTTTATCCCTCAGATCTGATATCATGGCCATCCATTAATGGGTTTAACACTGGTTAATAAATATTGGAAATGTAAAACAGAAACAGGTATGTTTTTCCATGCCATTTGGAAATGTACAATAATACTTGCCTTTTGGGGAGTTGCGTCTCCTTAGAGACAAGTCTAAGGAGAGCCTGGACTAACTCTTACAGGTTTTATTGCAACAAGCAGACAAATTTTATTTAAGCCCACATAGACTACAATTTACAAAGTGGCTTAAGCTTATAATTGAAAAAGCCACAATGAAAGGGGTATAGCTAACGTAAATAAATATTGAGGGGAAATTAGCCAGGCGTTGAATAAATATCTTATTAGACGTATGTGTATGCATTACACAACTGTTCATTGTGACCATGACAGTGGGGTGGGGCTTTTACTAGGGATATGCCTTCTTACTTATTTTATTATTTGGATATCCAATTATGAACATATATACAGTTACCTGCTACAAGAGTGGGGAAAGTGGATTTAATATGACAAATAGAACTGCAATTAAATGATTCTCCTGGTAATTTACTGGTAATACTGACAAAATAATGATTACTGTATGGTTAATTATTTTGATTTTAAATCACACTCTGATATGTAACTGGTTGTTGGATATTATTTTGAAACCGAAATCTACATTTAAATAACAAAAAAATACTAAAATAATTACTTTATTTAGTAAGAGACTTTGATCCTGGAATGCAGTGGTGAAATCTAGATTTAGTCAGAAAGGTTAAGAGCAAGAGAAAGAGAGAAAGTAGGAGTTTGCTGTTTTTATGTTCTCTAGTACCCACCCACTCAGATGACTGCAGGTTAATCTCAGGTGGGTATGTGTATATGCCTGTATTTGTGTACATTTGGGTGGATAACTGGAACAGTTCCTGAGGAATAATCCTTTAAAATATAAATGCTTTTGTATTTAGTGTATGTTAGCACCATTAGAATGGACAATCTTTCTATTTAAAAAAAATATACTGATATCAAAAGCTCTTTAGGTAATGGCCGTAACTCCGGTTCTCATGAGTGAGGGGTCTCACTGCAGGGTACACCTTTCTGCATAATCCTCAGAAGCCCTTATTTCAATAAGCTAACTCTTGTTGGCTGGCAGCCATGATGTATGCGTCAAGGAGGACAAGCTCTTCCCTCGTATTTTTTACGGGCTGACGTCACCTCATCATTCAAACCAGCAGACCTCTTCTCTCGCTTTGCACAAGGAGGGTGGTCTGATGAGATACCTCACTGCTATAAGAGAACCAGGTAACAGTCATAACCTAAAGTTCTCTTTCAAGCATTCATTTCAGTATCTCACCATATGCTTACTCCTGTATTGCCAGACACGCTCATTCTGAAGATCGGCCGTCACAATCTGGGATGCCCACACCTCTGTCCTGGGGCGATTCAAAAACTGGTCCGCATGCCACATCATTCAGTCACCCTTGCACTTAACATAATGTGACCCGTGATGGGTGCAGTAATATCCAGTCTGTAGAATCTTACAAAAGTGTGCGGAGAGGCCTAATTAAACGCTGCAAAAATGTTCCCAATAGAAACACCCCAAAATTTATTTTTGGCCATAGATCGGGCAGGCTGTGTTTTCCTGGGGAGGCATACCTGCAGAGCTTCACCCTCTCTTTTCTGTTCCTCACAGTGCTGTTGCATGGAGGGTACTGAACAAGCCCTTAGGATCCATCAAAACACCCAGTAGCTGGACATTCTATTTATGAGAAAGGCTAGAGGGGTTGAGCTACTATGCTCACCATTGAGCCACTGTGCTGGAGGCAGGTGAGAAAGTAAGTTTTCCATCATGTCCACATAATCCAACACAGAACCCCTGTGGATGGAGTTTATGGCAGAAACAGGTTTGTTTCAGAAGCGGGTGATTTCCTCTTTGTAGTGGGAAAGATAGACAGAAGTTGTCTTGCTGCACGTTTGGCTTTGGGTAGCCAAACCCTTCATAACAAGAACTGGTGGTCTCTGTGAGAGCATTAGGCCAGGTCACAGGTGTACACTAGTGGGTCGGTTTCGTTGAGCTGATCTCCATAGCTTGCACCAATTGTAAGGTCTGCAACATCCTCACCTATTGCTGAAGGACCTGGCGTGGCCCCCTGCAATGGGTCTTGGTCTGACAAAATAGTTTGGCACGCTTGTCTGTGTCAGAGTCTCTTCAGGGAGAGGTGTGTATAATGCTCGCAAAAGTTGGTAAGGTTAATGCCACCAGGGCATGTCGCAGCCCAAGACACGATGCTCATTCAGTATCAGCTAATAACTGATATGGATGATACTGACATGAGCTTATGTGAAACATTAGAGATGCGATGGCGGTGTGCTCTAAGACAATTTGTTTTCAATGTGCATATGCAAGATCTCACACCTGACAGTTTCTTTGCACGTTCACTTCACTGCTCCATGCTGGCAAATACGTTTGCATGCACGCAATTCACGGCACCATGTACTCACTTTTAATGACCACACTTTCTGATACTGCTCTGCTCACTCAGGGTGCCTGTCCTTGTGCTTGCAATCAGGTTAATTGTATTGTAGGAACATGCTGTAGTACCTACTCTTTGATTCACAGAAGACAGTTTGCAGTTGGATTTAGAGCTTTTTTTATGAGAACGGGTAAATGAGCAAGTATTGGCCAGGTATCTGATACAAGTATAGGTACAGATGCATCCCTGTGAGTGTGTGTGTGTGTGTGTGTGTGTGTGTGGTGTAAATACCTGCAGTATGCAATAAGGTACCATATAGCACCAAAGAAAAGCCAGGTGACTGCGTAAGCCATGACGAAAACAAAGAGCGAGCAACGCCAATTCAGATCCACCAGAGTGGTAAAGATGTCCGTCAGGTAGCGGTATGTTTCCCGCATGTTACCATGCTGTACATTACAGCGGCCATTTTTCTCCACGTATCGTTGCCTCCTACGCTTATTGCGTGCTGCTGGAGAGAGGATAGGGAGGAAGTCAGAGAGGGACAAAGAAAAATGATTGAGGATGGATGGACATACAACAAGAAATAAAGCAAGTGAGAGAGACAGATACAGAAAGGACTGCCAAAGGATAAGAGAGAGACAGAACAGGGAGATGAGTGAGACAGAGAAAGAAAGTCAGACAAACAGAAGGAGAGTAAGAGAAATTGGAATTACAATAAAAAGTATAGACAGAATAACAGATATACAATATGAGCAATGAGCCAAGATTGTGTGGATAAATACACTAATGTGGATGAAGAAAAGCATAATGCAATATTATATAAGACGATGTTTCTTTGCAAATGCACTTACACATGCATGCATGTACACATTATCATCAAGCAGTTCAACAGAAAACATCTAAAACTTTGTGTCCGTTTTTGCCTGTTCAACTGCATGCACTCTTTTATAAACAGATGAGAAAAGATAAAACAATATTCAACATGTACAAATACCTGTTGTCAAAGTTTTTAAAAGACGGTGAAATCTCTTACCCCAGCCAAACTTTCCCCACTCCTGCCCTGCCCCTTGCAGCTTCTTTCGGGGCTGATTGGCTTGTGCTTCCCGGGCAGCCATCTTGTCCTGGAATGACAGGTTGTTATTACCGGACACTTGTGGGGGCAATGATGTCTCTGTGGTTACCACATGCCCGAGTTCCTCCGATACGTTAAATACTCCAGTGGCAGGAGCATCTTCTTTGGTCTCCTCAGCAGGCACTTCCCCTTTCTCTGTGACCGGCAGAGAGAGGGACTCTGGCCGAGAAGAGAATGTGGAGTTTTCTAGTGCCATCTGTGTTTAAGTGTGTGTGTGTGTGTGTGTGTGTGTGTGTGTGTGTCAGTGGGTGGATGGCTATGTGTGTGTCCCAATGTGTTAACGATCTTTCTTGATGTGTTATTCTCAGTTGCAGTAGCTCATCTGTGCCAACTTGCTTCCTGCACAGAAATAGAAGACAGAAACATAAGAGAGCTCTGATTAGTAAGATATAGAGAGTCTATAAAGCACTGAACTCTCATGTTCAAAGTTTGCATACGTCTTTAAATTTAGAAAAGAACAGATATTCATAATACAGCTAAAAGCCCTGATAGGCTTTGTTATCTAGTCATCCATAGAAAAGTAGTATCCAAAACCCTGAATCCACTACCAAGACCTGTTGTTAATCCATCAGTTACCAAAAGATAACACAAAGTTTTTTCTTTGTGTTCTTTTGGAGTATCCAGCCTTTAAGTAAGGAATAAAACACATCAGGGCATGCCATTATAGAAAATAGTCCACAGTGATTTTCTAACAATTACAATTTTTCTATTTGTCAATAAAAGACACATCGTGCTTTTTAACTATTATAGTTACAATTAACGTTGAGAAATATCTATGAGGCAAGTTAGGTCCTGTTATATCCACTTACATCATAGCACCTATAAACAGTTCCCTCACCAATCTCTGTTTTTTTCTCTCTTGAAGTTACAGGAAAAACCATCCAGCTTGTAATGTTACAGAAAAAATGGAAAATGCAAAGTCCTCTGTCCCAAAGGCTCTTATTGACCATTACACACAATACAGAAAGCTTCACCAGATCAATGATAATAAATTTCTCTTTGTTAAATAACAACACTTAATCTGTTAAGGACACCTAATCACCTAAGGACAACTAAGGAACTATTACATAAGGTGCAAACATTCACTGATGCTCAAGAAGGTAACATGATACATTAAGAGCCAGGGGGATGTAAACTTTTGAACAGGATGATCGGTGTAAATCGTTAGTGAATGTCCCTTAGTTGTCCTCAGTGTGAAAAGATGGATCTCAACATCATATAGCCACTATTGTAAAGGGGTCAAATATACAGAATATGCTGGAAAAGCAAAGAATGTGCTGGACCTGGAGGATTTTTCTGAAGAACAGTGGGCAGTTTAACTGCTCAGGACAAACAAGGGACTCATGAAGAACTATCACAAACCATAAAAACAGTCGTGGATCATCCAGGTAACGACACACAGTATTAAGAATCAAGGGTGTGTAAACTTTTGAACGGGGTAATTTTTTAGAAATTCAGCTGTTGTCTTGTGGACTATATATAAACATCTGTTATGTGAAATAGCTTATTCAGGACAGGACTAAATAAATAACAACATGGGAGTTTTATGATCAATCTTATTTTGTTAACAGTATTAAGATTTAGCAGATTCTGCAAGGGGTATGCAAACTTTTGGGCACAACTGTACACCTGCATTTCCTGTTTGGACACATTGTTTTTTCAAATTGTTGAAACTGTATATTTTATTTAAATGGCCACACAACTACCACTTCCTTCAGTGTTCCTTCCAAAGCCTAACATGCACATACACAGCCTAAGCAAGACAGCCTGAATGCTAGTTCAAGACAGGGGGCTTGGTGAATGGACAGGCAACATGACTGACAGACAAGTAGAAATGCCTCCTTGTCCTGGTTACAACCTTGCCGTCAAAAGTGAAAAACCTTGGAAGCTGTCCTGAGCCCAGGCTGAATCGAGGCTCTGAAGGTCTACTGATATGTGAAATTTGATCAACACAGTGTTAAAAAAAATGTAGGCTTTGTCTGGGGCCAACGCATCATTCACAGATTGCTTAGCTGATTGCTTGGATATTGCTGGTGAACACTTTTTTCCTTTATCTTCCATTACCAGATGTTCGCCCAGTTACTATAGCCATCCAGGCATTATACACTATTGTTGCTGCTGCTTTCAGTCAATAACAATTCTTGAATTATATTGTTGTTGATAGGACTGGGAGATGTATCAAGTTTTGGAGATATATCAATATATTTTCAAAAGCGATAGAGGACGAACCAATATCGTTAACATTGAGATATAGATAGTAGGGCTATGACGGTGGCCATGACAACCGCACCACCTGCAGTAGTGTCACATCACACACCACGTTAATGTTTCTGCTTGAGTGGGCTCTATAACAAGCACAAAGTACAACGTTTTGTATACAAGTGTAATAATAATAACAGTTGCAATACTAATTTGTATTTATAGTGGGAGATTTTATGTTAATACACACAAGATGTCAAGAAAATCCCACAGACACATATGATCTTAATTTTGGGTTAACCAGAGTAGGAGCTTCATGACAGATGTATGATAATTACTTTTGAACATGAATTTGAACACCATCTTTGAAATATTCTAGTGGTAGTATCATGGTTTGGGCCTGTTTTGCTGCATCCGGGCCAGGACGACTTGCCATCATTGATGGAACAATTGTGAACGACTCTAAGCACACAAGTCGTTCTACCAAAAAATGGTTAAAGAAGAATAAAGTTAATATTCTGGAATTACCAAGTCAAAGTCCTGACCTTAATCCAATAGAAATGTTGTGTAAAGACCCAAAGCAAGCAGTTCACGTGAGAAACACCAACAGCCAAGAGTTGAAGCTGTTCTGTACTGAGGAATGGGCTCAAGCTGATGTGGAGGACTGATGAACAGTTACCGGAAATGTTTAGTTGCAGTTATTGCTACACAAGGGCGTCACACCAGATACTGACAGCAAAGTTTCACATACTTTTGCCACTCACAGATATGTAATACTGGATCATTTTCTTCAATAAATAAATGACCAAGTGTAATATTTCTGTCTTATTTGTTTTATTGGGCTCTATTTATCTACTTTTAGGACTTGTGTGAAAGTTTATGATGTTTTAGGTCATTTTATGCAGAAATATAGAAAATTCTAAATGGTTCACAAACTTTCAAGCACCGCTGTACATGTGCACACACACTATGCCTCTTCTCATCCACTTCTCCGTAAGCCAAATTAAGACCATGATCTTCATTCAACAAGGAAGAAGAGCCAGAAGCAGCCTCTTGCTACTTCTTTCATATGCTCCTACTCACCAGCTCTTCTCTGAGATGGCACTATGATGTTAATATTGATTATTCCTCAAACAGTACAATAACCCCTATAGTATCAGAACATTCTGTGTGTCTTGCACCAAGTGTCTCTGTGTGGTTATCCTGTAGCATGGTCAAGCATAATCTAGCCCCAAGTCTCTCTTACTCAGACTCTCTGCGTGTGTGTGTGTGTTGGCTATATGAAACCAAATCAAAACTCCAGCATGGCTCTATATTTAGTTCAGATGGTTTAGCTTGAGTAATTGTGTCTCATAATTGATCTCACGTCGTCTCGTCTATGCACAGATAAACAGATCTTTGTATACACAGAGATCATCAGCGTACAGGCTGTGTTCAAACCCCAGGTTGGAGAAAAATAATAAGCAGAGGCTGCAGACGTTGGGATGAGAATGCAGACTCCCCTCTGGCTTTTTCTAATTTTGGGTCATCAACTGATGAACATATGCATGTGTGTGCCCACACAGACACACACACACACACACACACGCACAAATCTCATCACTGAGAGATTCTGAATGTGGAATATTTTTATATGGGCCAAATTAGACCTGCTCCAATTAAAGTATCAGGGTTAGACAATTCTGGTAATTGTGTGAGTGTATGTGTGTGTCTGTACACGTGTGTGTGCATGTTTATGAGCAGAAAGGGTCATGTGCTCTCTAAATGTGGCCCTCTGAGAGGCGAGAATGTCAGATTCACACAAGGATGCAAATACACAATGACATTTCGGCACAAACTGCAATGTTACACATACATAAAAGAAATGGCCTTTGGGCTATATGTGTGCAGTGGAAGCATGTTTGTACCTCTTTATGGGAACCAAAAGTATAATGTGTAATATAATATCTATATATACACACACATACATTATATATATATATATATATATATATATATATATATATACACACACACACACACACACACACACACGCTCAGCAAAAAAAGAAATGTCCTCTCACATTCAATTGCTTTTATTTCCAGCAAATTTCTTAACATGTGTAAATATTT
>JANDJT010000103.1:14707656-14722898 GCA_024331685.1 Stegophilus panzeri
TATAATATATATATATATATATATATATATATATATATATATATATATATATATATATATAATATCACGGTATCTTCCTATCATTCAGTGTTTTATAATAGAAAAAAGAACTGCGTACTATTCACATTTAAAACGACTAATATATCAAAAGTCGGGAACGTTTGTGCAGCTTTGGAATCGTGAAGGTACCATGATTTTATGCTTCGTGTAATCTAGATGATCATATTCTCATTTTTATTCTTAAATCTGCTGCAAACCGCATGAGTCTACTATCATCCGCAGAACCTGCTACCGTTTGATGGGTGGTTTAATGGATTCCAGTCTATCCATCTCCATAAAATGCCCACTGTATAAAGAAACCATTTTGGCATAGTATGTAGTATGCGGTTGCGGATGCGGGTGGGCGTGGTCAGAGATTCCCCCTCCCACCAGTAGGACATAAAACTGTCAGTCAAGGTTTCGATCAAAATTTTGGTGTGCAAAGATATTTTTATTAGTATTTATTAATAAAACAAACACTATGTTTTCCTTTGTTCATATGAAAAATATGTTATATATTAATTATTATTATTTAATCGATTTTACATTTTTAAAACCTCATTCAAGCCATAGCTGTTAATGATAGATTAATCCCAAAAGGCTGCATTCTTGGCATATAGTAAACTGTGTAGGGTGTAGAAACCATAATTTCATACCTTAGTGCACTTGAATGTAATAATTAATCTTGAGAATTTTTGTTTATTGATCAGTGGTAACTTCGTGTAATGTATGCACAGATAAGTGAATGTTTTACATTCTCAAATTTAATAATCAATGCAGTAAACATATTTAAGAGCACAAGCATGCAGTGTCTTGCATAAGTATTCACAACCCATGAACTTTTCCACATTTTACGCCGTTAGAACCTGCAACTGCAATTGACTGAATTGGGATTATATGACATGAATCTACACAAAAGAGCCCATAGCCCATAATATTAAAAAAAAAAAAAAAAAAAAAAAAAGTGATTGCATATGTATTCATCCCTGTGGGTGTAAAAACCCTAAATTGTTCAAATAATTAGTCACAGGCAGGTCAGACTCAACTCATAATTAACTGAATGGAGTCCACCTGTGTGCAATTAAAGTGTCACGTGATGTAAATATAAATACTCATGTTCCTGGAAGTTAGAGAACATACATAAACAAACAGCATCATGAAGACCAAGGAACTATCAAAACAGTCTGGGACTAAGTTCTAAAACAAAACTTTCCATCATGGTTTGGTTATAAAATAATTATCCCAATTTTTGATCATCCAGCAGAACTTTGTCTAGAGAAGACTGTCTATCAAACTCAGTAATTATGTAAAGAGAGGATTACTCAGAAGCAACCAAGAGGCCAAGAGTAACGCTCTACATGCTACTACCACCATCAAGCTTCACTGTGGGAATGGTGTTCTCAGGGTGATGAGCAATGTTGGGTTTACACCCAATTTTACTCAATACATTGGGTATTGCTTTTCACCAAGGCCAAAAAAAGTTCCATTTTGGTGTATTCAGAGCAAAAAAGGTAGTTTAAAAATAATTTATTTTTACCATGTTTGTCTCAAACATGTCCAAAGAAGATCCCATATGGTGTGTACTCTTCCATAAAGCCCAGCTTTGTGGACTGTCTGTGAACAGCTCCTCCCGTCTGAGATGTGGACCTTTCTTCGGAGTTACCCTTGGCCTTATGTTTGCTTCTCTGACTAATGCCTTTGCAGTAGGGCTAGTAGGGCCTATTGGGACTGGCCTAGCTACCTGCACTGTCTTTTGGAAAAATCTTGTTTCAGCTTTTAGCCTGCTGTCTGCTAGGCTATACAAGATATTCTGTTTAGTGTCTAACAATATCTAGGCATTTTAGAATCGCGTTTAATCAATCATGGCTGTTTTAAAGTGTTTCTAATGGCATATAAGGCCAGTTATGATTTTATGTCCCATGCTTGACAACTGTCCTTCACCCAGTGTGTGGCTTTAACCATCTGCATGTCTTGACAGAAAATAGTGGCCACCGGTGACAAGAACAGGGACGGTGTGCTTGACTTCACCGAGTTTGCCAGATACCTGAAAGAGCACGAGAAGAAACTGTGGCTCACGTTCAAGAGCTTGGACAAGAATAATGATGGTAATAGATTTGACATTGCACAGGTTTACTGTAATGCTGAGCTCCTAAATAATGGATGGTCATAATAGAGTGTTAATACAGCACCTTGGTGTCATTGGAATGACACAAATCAAATTATATTATATATGCTCATTGTTGCCTATTTACTTAAAACTGACCAATTAATTGGAAATAAAATACACAGAAACTTGGTACAGTACACATGACATCAGACTGCAACCACACAGTATCTCTGTTTACAAACAATAATATAACAGATAGATGAAGTCATAGTTGGATTAGGCCCATGTGTTTATTGCTCTACAGTGTTTTATTGCATTAGGCTCTGTAACTCTTAATTAGAGTGCATTACTGAAGGGTTTGGAGCTGGTGTAATTCTCTTTATCTGCCGTAAGGTCGTCTGGATGCCTGTGAGATCAAACAGTCTCTGGCTGAACTGGGAATGGACATATCCACAGAGGCAGCACTGAAAATCCTACAGAGGTCAGATATTCAAGCTCTCTAGTATTGTAATAAATACATGAAGATGTTACATGTGTTCTCTGGGAACACATTTAGTGGTCAGTTTTTTCTCTGCAAAATGAGAACAAAATGAAAACCCTGGCTGTATAGTGTTTTAAACGTATAATAAACAGAGCTGCCTTTCTATTTTTGCCAGTAAATTATGTATTTCATAGTAAAGCGCATTGTATATCTATATTATATAGAAGGCACATTTTATGCCATATTGATGTGCTTTCATCACATAACTATAGGGGTGCAAGATGGAAAAAATGGCATGATGTTACTTGAAGCAACATTCCCTCTTAATAAAAGGTTTCCTCAAGGGTTCTTTGGATAGTTTAGAGCATTCTTTGTTATCTAAAAGAATTTTACTTGACCTCCCCTCTGAAATGGAAGCACTCTGTGGTAGGGTTATACCTAGCACATGTATTTGTGTACAAAACAATACACTTTTAATGATTCTAGATTACTTTTTTTTTTCTAAGCATGTTTAACAAAATGCCAAAAACTGTAACGCTGAATTTTAGAAAAAGCTAAGAAAACAAAGAGTTACATGAAAAAGAAGTTACAAAGAACCATTCAGTCCAAAAATTGATTTAACATCCGATTAGTCAGTAAGTAACAATGAATTTATAAAAGTACTTTTGTTACCACAATACTCTGCAAAGTAAAGCAGGTGCAATTTATCACAATATCAGTATTATCATCATATCACCCAACCCATTATAACTACATTATAATTATATGTGTAGATTACAAGTTACTGCAGTGTTGTTATATTGTGCTTCCATAATTGCATAGGTATCATAATTGACTAGTATGTTTAACACTGCAAATCTAAAAATGGCCATGCATAACGCTGATATCTTGCCTATCAAATAGTTACCCAATACACACACGCCAAATACACAATGCTTATTGTTCAGTCCCTCCAGGATTTTGCGATCGCAGAAATTATAGCAGATTTCCCGCAGATTTTGGCTAAGACGTGTCATGTGACGTTGTCACAACGCGCATTCAGCCAAAGCCCTCTTCGATTCACGTGCGCTGAACATGAGTACAACTAAAAGGTCTCATTTACCAACAAGCATCACTGTGAAAGACAAAACAATTTCATGCAATTGCAATTTCACTAATTCAAGTAGTTTTCTGCAAAAAAAAGCACAAAAAACTCTGCACTTTGCATTGCACATTTAAAAAAATGCTGCAAAATCAAGCATTTTTGGCAGCAACAATCACAAAGAAACTCTGTGAAATCCTGTACAGACTGATTATTTAAATAAAGGTGAAACAATACAGTACAAGGCATCTGTATATGACATCCATTAGATGGGTAGATGCAAGTAATCAGTTAATGGTCTATCTGTCTAACTTTCTAGCTCTTCATTAATCAAGAATCTGATACACTAAAGATCTCCAGTGTACTATTACATTAGCTTTTGATTATTTAGGTGTCTTAGAACAGTGAAAATACTAAAACCGCACAAAGCAGTCTTCACGAATCATGTGTGTTTTGAATCATGTTCTGGATCCAGGCTCTTTCTTTGTTTGTTATGTAGTAAATATTTGAGAATATGATCCTTATACGATCTGGATATGTTCTGCAGCATTGACATTGACGGCACCATGACTGTGGACTGGAACGAGTGGAAGGAGCACTTCATGTTCAAGCCTACCACTGACCTGGAAGAAATAATTAGATACTGGAAACACTCCTCGGTCAGATATTGTTCCAGTGCAAATTCACTTTCTGTGCTGTTGTAGTGTTAAAATACACTGAAACTATTTTAATGGGACCAAAGGAAAGTTGTTCGGTTGTAAGTGAAAGTTAAAAGTAACTGAATTGCTTTCAAGTGATTTATCTTCATTTAAAATGTTTTTTTTTTTCTTTCTGTAGAGATTGTTATCGTTAAGTTAATAGTATGAGCTGAAGCTGGTGTATCAGCAGCAGAAATAGCCCACTCAGCAATACTGCTAGATTTTACATAGACCATTTCTCTAGGCAATATCAATTTCTTGCTTGGTTTTATGGTGCTGTGTGCCACATCTTTAATAAGAAGTCTTTTTTTTTTTTTTTTTTTTAAGTTATCACCTTTTTTCAGAATTATTTAGTCACTTGGCACCATAAATTCATTTATAGTATACATTTTCAAATGGAGCATGAAAAGAAGTGCTAATCAAATGACCTTTCCTGATATGTTCATATTATATAGTTTTACAGTATGGACCATTTTTGTCATACCATACAGTAGATCCTGCAAATAGTAAAAGAATAGCATGAATAGCAGTATCATGGGATCCTCCTTTCTTTTAATTTTCCATGATTCTATAACTATGACTCTGTTGTGTTGTCCCATATGCCACATTTTACTCCCACAGGATTTCGAGCATTGAGTATATGACAGCTAAAGGTTTTAAAAACTTGATTCACAATACTACCATGCACTGAATCTTACTAGTCTTTTAAGTTCAGGCATCCAATCCTTAAATAGTCTCCACTAGCGCCTCCCCTTTTCCCTAAAAGGTAACCCAAATGCCAGTTATCATATTATTAGCATTATACTCTATGCCTCTTCAAGTTAGCAGCTGGACATTGGTGATAATCACGTCAATTCCTATGAGTTCACCAACGAGGAGAAGATCTCCGGTGTTTGGTGGAGACAGCTAGTTGCCGGGGCAACAGCAGGGGCAGTTTCTCGAACAGGCACTGCACCTTTGGATAGAATAAAGGTTTTTATGCAGGTATGCACAGTTCAGTTTGCTCATATGTAGTTTACATTATGCAGTTTTAATATGTCAAATCAAACTAAATGACAATGGATTTGCAGTATTTCCTGAACATGTACTTTCTGTACAGAAAATTAGAAAGATTGAACATTTTAATATTGCTTTTTTTTATTTATTTTATTTTACCACTCATAATGTACAGAGTAGTCAAAAAATTAACACTATAGGAGTTCATTCTGGAAGAGTACAGTTGATACCAATATATAGCTATAAGTCATGTCTTGGTGTGTCTTGTTTTAGGTTCATGCAACCATGTCAAACCAGATTAGTCTGGTGGGAGGGTTCAAACGGATGCTTAATGAAGGAGGAGTGGCATCTCTATGGAGGGGAAATGGTCTCAATGTGTTAAAAATCGCCCCTGAGACCGCTATCAAATTCATGGCCTATGAACAGGTTGGCTGTCTTTGACCCTGTATTTCCCAAGCACTACACTACCCAGTTAAACTCATCAGCTAATTACATAGTTCTTCATGAGATTAATTATCTGGGAATGGAAAAAAAACTTTGTGAATTTTATAATGCCTATTGGTACTTTGTATTACATTGTCGTGCAATTCAACTTTCTTTGTTTTAGTAGCCTTAATTTTTTCTTCTTTCAGTGACCAGTGGCTCACACCATTAATTCAGTGTTTTTGAAATTATGCTAACTACCATTTGCAAATAACAATGTTTGCATCAGATCTGTGTTCAGAACAATTTTGGTTCTATGACTGAGTGGATGGCTGCCAGGGCAGGTTCTTCGAAACTAGTGGTGTTTTCCCATTTGCTTGTTTCCATGCTGAATACCAATAGCAATAAGTCGTCATCTCAGGATCATTAGGTTTACCTTCGTGACCTTATGTGGGTAGACTATAAATGGTCTCCACAATTTGTGGTTATCTTCTGCCCATTCTCATCAACTCTTCTTTCTGTGAAAGCCAGGAATCATAGTCGTTGTGAGGTTCATACCACATCCTGATGGCGCATCTCCCCAGACAAAAAAATCACAAAAACACTCTGCTCTCATGGATATCAAACAATTGCAAACAAAACATAGGTTTATCAAAAAAAAAATCTTTGTTAAATATAGGTGTGCAACAATTATTGGCACCCTTTTAGTCAATACTTTGTGCAATCTCCCTTTGCCAAGATAACAGCTCTATAATGCCTGATGAGGTTGGAGAATAGATGGCAAGGGATCTGAGACCGTTCCTCCATACAGAATCTCTCCAGATATTTCAAATTTCGATGTCCATTCTGGTGGTCTCTCCTCTTCAGTTCCCACAGGTTTTCTATGGGTTTCAAGTCAGGACACTGTTATGACTTTGACTTGAGACCTCATTTGACACAAGGCTGCCTTAGGTACATTATCTTCTGCCAGATCAAGCTGCACAAACTGATTTGCACCAAGGCCAGTTCCCACTGTGGGGTCATAGTTTTGCATGAACATCAGAGATATGGTACACCTCTTGGGGAAATTTTGACTACTTTCTGCACTCCCAGTGGCAAGCCATCGGTGTTTCCACCATTATGCAGACAGTGCTGCTATGTACCATCTTAGGGAGTTTTTCCTTGCCACCGTCGTCACCGGCTTGCTCAATATGGATTAATCCACACACTTCAAGTCTGTATCCTGTGTTTATATGTTTCTGTAAAGCTGCTTTGTGACAATGTCCATTGTAAAGCGCTATACAAATAAAATTGAGTTGACTTGAATTGAATTGAATGTACACTTTTGGGTAGACCCAGGAAGAGATATAACTAGTCTACTCTGCTTTCTGTTGTGCCACATTGACCAGTTTATCTGGGATGGCATGTCTGGTCTGGTGAGTAGGGAGGTCCCATCAGTAACATTAACAACAGACAGAATAATTGTCTGTTCTGGCAGAATGAGGCTATCAACACACTCGTTATATAGTGTGTGAAATGCTCTGCAGCGTCATACACAGGAGTGGTAGCATTTGAAATTCATGCAGCTGTAGACGCACCTTGACCTAAAGCTTTTGTGAGTTCCTTACCTGTGAGCCACTTTAGAGAGTAAATTGCCATGTAAAATGGCAATCCCCTTGGCACAGAATGCTGTAAGAGAGCATGTTCAATATCTGATTGAATTGGCCCAATAGGCAGGCAACTCTTAAAACAAGTGTTCATTTGTCTACTTCCTGAGCTTGCTTGCCCAACCTCACCATCACTTGTGATTTTCTGTTCCCTTGGTGGTGGATGTAAAACATGTAGTACTAGTATATGTGACCCAATTAGGGGTTTCTGAAAGGAACATAGATTTCATTTTGAGGAGGTTAATATGCTGACATTGAGACTCGTTTTTTTTTTACACCTTTCTTTTATCTTCAAGTTTTTCCATTCAATTTTCATCCACAACATACCCAGTTTCAATACTGGAGTTGCCAGTAATAGCATCCCAGTTAGACAAAGAAAGTCTGCATATGGGTGATGTATGGCCCTTCAATTTCATGACTACATCAATAACCGAGACACCTCTGTCCTCTGTCAAGAAGGCTTGCATATGAGATGAGTCTAGCTTCATGCCACTGAGCAGATTGAGAAGGATTTAAGTGACACTTGGTGACTGATTCTTAGTACTAGTGCATCCACATGCAAGGACATTTGTCTGGCTGAACACATGCTGTTGAGACAGTTTTGTCTAGCTCACATACACTTGAACACAGTGGGTGACATAGCTAAATGTTTGCCTGTGTGAAGTGGAGAAATTTCCTGTATGCCACAGCAACTGAAATGTGGAAATGCCCTTTTCATATCAATAGTCGCAAATAATCATGTTTGTTCACCACTCACATTACATCTGATATGCATAGTAGTGGGATGGCTAGATATTTGCTAACAACTTGGGGGGTTTTTTTGAGTCAGTTCAGTGAATGCAAGAGGCTCTGTAGTTAATCTGCTGTTCTCTTCACTGCTGTGCACAGCAGTAAGTGAGGCAGTATTCCCATAACCTGGGAGGCTTGCTTCCTGCGTCACTAACAGCATTATACTGCAGTTTGGGCAGGGCTCTGTAAGTGCTTGTTGCACTTCATATTCTACATGTTCAGATCCCAAACAAATTAGGCATTGATCAAATCCAATTCCCTCTGGGTCTGGCAGAACAAACAACTCACCATCTTGCCCTGACATACAAAAGAGGTTCACAAGAAGTGCCCAAGCTGCTACATGCTGACTGAAACAATAGCCCATTGTGTTCAGCAATACAGTCGATAATGGTGAAAATCCTAATATTAGCATAACCTTCTCCCATGGTAAGATTAACAAAAATTCACACTTTTAGAGTGCTATACTCAGCATCTTTAATCCACTTCCATGACTAAATGTGAACGGAAAAGAGGATGAATGAGATGTAGTGGGGACCTTTTATAGGCTACTCAACTGGAGTCATGGGTACAAGGTGAAGCCTTTTCTATTGGTATTCAGCACGGAAATGATCAAACGGCAATACCAGTTCAGAAGGAACCACTCTGTCCAGAACAAAAGGAAGTAGAACTGTGCTATGCACCATATTTTAAATAAGCAAGCCCATTAAATAAGCCATAAAAGGTTGTCGTGCTCCTAGGTGGCAGAATGAAGAAATGTAAAACACAAAGTCTTATTCCTTTCAAGCAAACTAAAATCCTGTCCAGCATGAATTTCAAACTAAGAATTGTGAAAGTGGAGTAAGTTATGATTAACACTCTATCAATTAAGTAAAATGTTGTATAATTATAACAGTAGCCGTATTTTTATATGAAAAGCTTTGCCATATGTAGATATGGTTTATGTTAAATTGCTGGTTGAAGGTTTTGTATTTTCCATGATTACATGACTGTGAAAGACTATGAGCCAGGATCGTGGCATATCTTTATTCACTGTGCAATTGAACTTTTACGGCAACCACTTGTATATTCTGTGTACCCATCCATGCTCATTGACAATAAATTTTCCTTTCAGTATAAGAAGTATCTGTCATCCGATGGTGATAAAATAGAGACGGCACAGAGATTTATGGCTGGTTCTTTAGCTGGTGCCACAGCACAGACTTCCATTTACCCTATGGAGGTGAGCATTTCAAATGTTTCTTGATCTTCTGTACTTTTTCCACTTTGAGGCATACATCTCAGGATGTAATGATGTTGATGACCTCGTCAGTTAATTTATTTTTAGTTTCTTGAGCAATAACGTTGAACTATACCATAGTTTAGTTAGTAGTTTCCTAAAAGATCGCATTGGACTCGGGCCTCCCTGAACTATATTCACTATTGTTCGCATAATTTCTGCACAGTAATCACAAATTAATATGTAGAAATATAGAAATATATACTATTTTCTTTTTCACCAGGTAGTGAAGACTAGACTGACCCTGAGGAGTACCGGACAGTATTCTGGGATGATCGACTGTGCCAGGTCAATTCTGAAAAGAGAGGGCATTAAGGCTTTCTATAAAGGTTATGTCCCCAACATGCTGGGCATTATCCCTTACGCTGGCATCGACCTCGCTGTTTATGAGGTACAAGCCATTACAGCCATACACTGATTGCCATTTTAGAGTGTATCAACTTTGAATACAGTAGGATTGTTATTTTATCCTTGGAACACTCTGATAATCGATTTCAGGTTGTTATGTCCTGTACGTGTGCTGTTTGTTTATCATTTCAATTATATGCACTGAAGCAGAGTGTCACAGAACCCTGTAAGGTCTAATCTTGCCTGTAACATATTCAATTTCATGTTGACAAAATCACTAAATTAAAGGTTTGTAGTAATAACAATTAAAATACAAGTCTCTTTTAATTGACTTTTTTTTTTTTGCAAATGCTTCACTCCAGATGTGATTCAGATTGTTAAAAAAAATGATTCTTTGCAATGTTTTTTTTTCATAACTTTTTAAAAATAAGTTTCAAGAATGCCATATTGTAATTGACAGGACTTGGGAGCATGCCGATGATCCAAATCCATGAGGTTTATTAACAATTCCAAAATGCAATCCAATGTCAAAAAACAGTCAAAGGTCCAAGACAAACCTTCATTCAATGCAACAAGGTTAAAACTGTAATCCAAATAATAATCTAAATACACAGGCAAAGGTCAAGGGCACAGTAAAGCAGTCAAAAAAAATAACAAGTCTCAGAACTAGGTAGCTGTCAAGACTTCACAAAGAGCTAGATGTGGAAGCTTGCAGGAATTTGTGAGTGTGGAAGAAGAGTCCTTAGGGGAGAGGGACCTCTGCTGGCACGGATGTGTAATGTCGTGGGTGTGTGTTACACACATCCTATTACGTTCACTACTTAGTGTCAGGTCAAGTATGAGGGCATGGATGCAAGTGCAGATAAACTTTAATAAAAAGAAACAAACACCAGAAATACCAAACACATGAGCTATGAATACGAGGCATAGAGAAAAACATAAACAAGACAATGAAACGAAAGCAAAGCATGACAAAAGCAAGACAAGCATGAGCAGTGTAAAACGTAACTTAAATATTAGTGCTGATGAACCAGAAGATGTGAAACAGGTGCGAGTGTTCACGTGACGTGCTCTCGTGGTGCGCAATGACTACTGGGAAGTGTAGGCAAGCTCCAGATACTGTACACACGACAATTAGTATGTATGTCCCATTGACCAAGGCCACCTCTTTTAATCCTATAGCAGTACAATGGTACAAATTTATTTCATGATGTCCAACATACCATATTTTAAATTCCTGATATGATATACTAAACAATATTCTGGGAAACAGACATACACAACCTCATTCCCATGCTTGAGGTTTGGAAAACATGACAGACTGGAGAACAAAATACAGAGATTGTATAGTAAAATACAGGGAAAACACACACCTTGTAATAAAAATACAGACATCAAAAGCGACCAGAGGTTATAGGTTTGAACTCTGCAGTGCATTTAATAGGTGTACAAACCTCAGGCTTCCACTTGATATGATACGTTTTCGATTCTTAAGGCAATTCGATATTTGACAGTACCACTGAAGCTGCTACAATATGATATAATACAATTTCAATTTATAAGCCATCGAATCATTATTGGATGACAGTACTGAATCTGCTATGATACGATACTTAGTCTTTACTAGCCTCCATTCAATATGTGACAAACCTTGCTTATAATCTAGGGTAAATCTACCTTTAATTTGCAAATGATGTCAATGTAGAGAAGTACGTCAGTTACAGGCAAATGACCGTGATAGCCTATTTACACATTCGTTTAATATATGAAATACATTTTACACAAATCCTCAGATTATTACATTCATGGTATTTAATCTAGCTGTCAAGAGTTAATAGGCTAGTCAGTTTTGCAGATGCATCATCATGCGTCCATCAGTCTTGTCACACACGGAGCCATCTTTGTTGCAGATAGACACGAGCTAGCAGAGCAGTGCACTGTGAGATTACGAAGAGGTTTTACTCTTTAACCTGGTACTCACTAACTGTGATCTATTTTGTTTTTATTTTAATAATGCTTCTATAATACTGAAATGGCAGCATTTAAATATATCTTCAGAGTCACACTTGGGCAGCATCCCAAACTGCATACTATTGTTCTAGATAGTATGTTATAACACTATTGATTACTACATTACTACTTATTATGTGGCTTAGAAAATTCCAAAATCGTGCATCCTGTAGCTTTAAGTTTTTTTTAATTTACATATATTTATAATGTTCTTGCATTCTGTCACTTCTAGAGCCTAAAGAATGCCTGGCTTGCACATTATGCCAGAGACACAGCCAACCCCGGTGTTCTGATCCTGCTTGGCTGTGGTACTGTCTCCAGCACATGTGGGCAGCTGGCCAGCTACCCTCTGGCCCTGGTACGCACTCGTATGCAGGCACAAGGTATGTACTGTGTGCATTTAAAAGCCCCAAAGAGCTCAGAGAGCCACTCTTGAATGCTTGATGGACGACAGATGTGTCACCATGCTGTTTGTGCGTAAGGGAGAGCTGAAGAGAATACAGAGATGGCTGGCATTTTAGGAGGCATTTAGAGAGCTGGTACTTGCCAGTAAGCAAAGGGGCACATTGGTTACAAAAGTCCTTGATGGCTTAAAGGTTAGAAATAATTAAGCCTCATGTAGGAGTGTGTTCACATTCGTGTATAGAAACCACGAGAACCAAGCACATTTTTTTGCAAAGTGCTTTTAGTAAATCCAATTCAATCCAATACAACATTATAAAATAATGTGGTAATAATTGCATAATCTGTGTTGTGGTTTCAGCGTCACTTGAAAACTCGGAGCAGCCCTCTATGCGGTCACTGATTAAGAGCATTGTGGCGAAAGAAGGCTTTTTCGGTCTCTATCGGGGGATCCTACCCAACTTCATGAAGGTCATTCCAGCTGTCAGCATCAGCTATGTAGTGTACGAGTACACAAAATCATCGCTGGGTATCTCAAAGTGAATGTCACTGGGCCGTGTTCCCAAATTGCAGCATAGGAGTGCTGTTCCTGGATCCATTTATCTTCTTAGACACAGGAAAAATGTATTAGTCATGTGGATCGGCCAGAATCTGATCCCAGAGCTTCATGAGTCCAGGCTGATGTTGTCGTTTTACAGCACTTTCCTTCATGAATGTCTTGTGTGCACTAAACACCACTGAATTAGACTTTTCAAAGCCACAGAAGTTCATCAGTAGTGTCTTACATACAAGGATGAAGCAGTGGGATGGACTCATTTACTGTAGATTTAACTCCATGATTTAGTTATATAGGTATTTGTCGTTTGTTTATTTAAATTTGTAGCAATAGGAAAGGCCGGTCACTGCACTGAATAATATGGCGAATAAGATTGGCCTTATGACATGCTATGACCTCTTTATTGTGTGTCTATGCACGTGAGTGCCTGATGTCTGTGAACAGTGGTTTTATTTCTATTACATTATTTTTTATATTTTATTACACATTTATACAATGTAGACCCCAAAATACCACCAGATAACACCAATGTACCACTGAGAAAGGTACTAAAATGGGTAGTTTATCCAAATTATAAATAATGAAAAATCTGTTCCAAAATCTGTGCCCTTATTGACTTGTACTCCCAAACTCCAAATGGGAGGAATTTCCGTCACCATCATAAGGGCCTTGTTGGCCTTTTTACGGTCTGAGGGATTGAGTTAACCAGAATTTGCCCAGATGGCATCGCAGTCTGTGGTCATTTACTTTTCAAAACAGCATAAATTGTGGATAAAGCTGTTTATAAATGTAAACAGAACCAATAAAATACAGGATATTTAAAAAAAACTATTGAAATCACCAAAGAACTTGCTTTCATTCTTTCACAAACTTGTTTTTTTAATTAGATTTTTCTAGTTAGCTAATCAGTTAGTACATTAGTGTATTAGCAAGACAATGAAATCCAAGGATATTGCTTTGACATATCATATGAAAAAAAAACACTATTTGTTATACTTTTTTTCTGCAAGTGGTAAGCTGATGCAAATGTATGAGTCACAAAGGGAAGTCAGTAGATGGTTGGAGCACATTGCTACTGTGAGTGGTTAGTAAAATCATCTGTGACACAAACCACATGACTATGACCAAATACATAAAGGTATTTATTGTGTGCTAATCTAGAACATTTCTTTCTCTGAAGTATGTTTGCATATGCAAGTTAAACTAACCATTGGTGCATAAGGAGAATGACATTATAAATGCATCTCATAGGAACAATACTGCACGATTGTGTCCAGCGCTATCCGACATATGTTTGTCATTTTAATATACAGTTTATTAACAAGTTTTGAGAGCAAGACAGAAGGCATGTTTTTCTACTATACTACATTTGTTCGTGTTTCTCAGTGATGAAATGTCTAGATAATGGGCCTTCTTTATTGATCTTTTAGTAAATCAGTAAATGTAAATGTTTTCGCAGACCAAACCGAAACAAAGTTTCACAAACTCAGGAGCTTTCATAGGATATGAGCAAACAAACTGGATTGAATCACTACTACAATTCTTGAGTAAATGCTCCTGTGAATTACGAATAAATTCTTTCATACCCAGTTTGATAAATGAAGCCCCTTATCTGGCAGTTTCTGGATATAAACTCCAAATTGATCTAGACTTGTATTCAAATATGCGACTTGAGACCGCTTTAGTTGTTACCCATTATAGCACAAGTCTAATCTCAAGACTGATCTTAAAATTTGCATTTTTAGCAAGGTGTTAACTACACTGCCCTCCACTAATATTGGCACCCTTGGTAAATGTGAGGAAAGATGGCTGTGAAAATTTGTCTTTATTGTTTAATCTTTTGATCTTTTGTTAAAAAAATTGCTTTGCTCTCATGAATCTTTGTTAAATATGTGTGCCACAGTTATTGGCACGCTTTTAGTCAATACTTTGTGCTACCTCTCTTCGCCAAAATAACAGCTTTGAGTCTTCTACTATTATGCCCAATAAGGTTGGAGAATACATGGCAAGGGATCTGAGACCCTTCCTCCATACAGAATCTCTCCAGATCCTTCAAATTTCGACTCTCCTTTTCAGTTCACCCCACAGGTTTTCTATAGGTTTTAAGTCAGGGGACTGGGATGGCCATGGCAGGATCTTGATTTTGTGGTCAGTAAACCATTTTTGTGTTGATTTTGATGCATGTTTTTCATTGTCCTGCTAGAAGATCCAACTATGGCCCATTTTAAGCTTTCTGGCAGAGGCAGTCAGGTTTTCATTTCATATCTGTTGATATTTGATGTAGCCCATGATGCCATGTATCCTAACAAAATGTCCCCATGCATGAGGTACTTTTCCATATGGCTACCTCTCTGTGTGCCAAAACCACCTCTGGTGTTTATTGCCAAAAA
>JANDJT010000103.1:14726466-14739764 GCA_024331685.1 Stegophilus panzeri
CCCATTTGAAGTTCCAGTAGTGTCTGACAAACTGACGATGCTTGAGTTTGTTTTTGGATGAGAGTAGAGGCTTTTTTCTTGAAACCCTTCCAATCAACTTTGATGTAGGTTACTTCAGAAGTTAGTTTTGGAGACTTTCTGACCCCAAGACACAACTAAATTCTGCAATTCTCCAGCTGTGATCCTTGGAGATTTTTTGCCCACTCGAACCATCCTCTTCACAGTGTGCTGAGACAATATAGACACACGTCCAATTCCAGGTTGATTCATAACATTTCCATTTAACTGGAACTTCTTAATTATTACCCTGATGTTGGAAATGGGCATTTTCAAGGCTTGTTATTTTCTTACAGCCACTTCCCATTCTGTGAAGCTCAACAATCTTTTGCCGCACATCACAGAAATTTTCCTTGTCTTACCTATTGTTATGAATGACTAAGGGAATGTTACCTCATATTTATACCCCTGTGAAACAGGAAGTCATGGCTGAACTTTTTCCCGTTCCTAGTCACCCAGGTGTACAATTTTTTTTTTTTTTTTTTTTAAATATTCGTGGGACTGTACTTCAAATATATTCTTCTCATATGAATTCTAGGGGTGATAATTGTTGCATACCTATATTTAACAAAGGTTGTTTTTTTTTATAAACCTGTGTTGTTTGCAATTGTTTGATATCCATGAGAGAGTATTTCAGTGTTTTTTTTTTTTTTTTAAACAAAAAATCAAAAGTTAAATAATAAAGACAATTTTTCACAGCCTTCTTTGCTCATATTATCAAGGGTGCCAATATTAGTGGAGGGCACTGTTCATTTATAATGCTGAGTTGCTTTATGTGTGGGATTCTTTTATTCCTTTCATATTATGACATATCTGTAACTCACAGATTTAGTCATTTCTTTATTTTTCACTGTGTAAAATCAAGGATTTCTCAATTTTCTTGACAAAAGCTTGATTATGAACTATATTTATATCATTGAATGTATGTACATCATATGCATTTTTCTTGTGTGCATGTTGGCTCATGTGTTGTACTTTTTAAGATCACTAAAAATGTTTTCTTATATTTAAAAAAAACAGTAGCTAGCTATGTAGTCAGCATGTTGTTCGATCTTCAATACAAGATGTCTAGTTTGCATTGTAACAAGCAATTGTGATTAAATGGCATGATAGATGATAGAAATGGCAGATGATATTGAAGAATGTCCCAATTGAGAGGCTGAGGTTTCTTAAAAGAGCCACTGCAAAAACTAAAAACTCAGTTATTCTAATAAAGATTTTTATTTTTCAGTTTTAAATAGGCCAACAAACCATAAAAATACATACAGGTCAGTAAAATGATCAGCCACATACTCACATGTGCACATCAGCATCAACGTTTAAGATTGTAAACCGCCTTCAAAAACAGAATTGATAGACTGATTAAATTGCTGTTCACAAGAAGGTTGGTGGTGCTGTGGGATTTTTTTTATTATTATTTTTTTCCTATTTGCTTTATCCTGAGAGTCAATTAAAACAAGCTCACATTGAATTAATTCAACTGGTCAATGCTGATGTAGTTAAAAGCCCTCTCCAGTCTATAAATGCGCAAAGACGTGAAATTAAATTAATGCAGACAGGGCTATCATTTTACTGAACAGGAAATTCAAAAATCAAAACACATGACCATTCATAAGTCCAGGAGAAAAATCACCCCAATAACCCCAAATGAAGGAATTTACATTGCGGCCATGAAAAAAATACATTCTCTATGAATAAAAACCTAGTTGTAGATTAAATGTAATTTGTGAGGGTGCGGTACAATATTGGCATCAAAAAAAAAATATTTCAACTAAACAGGAAAAAAAAAAAAAAAAAAAAAAAAAAAAAAAAAAAAAAAAAAAAAAAAAAAAAAAGACCCTCCTACCATTTTAACGTCATGATTTGCATCCTGGTTGAGCAGATGCACACTATCACAGGACATAAGGAAATGTGTGATTACAATTTGGGGTTAAAACGCCACCATCTTAAAATAATGCACGGTATCTGACATAGTGGTAGTAGGGGTTTAGGCCTCTGCAGGGCACACATCAAGTGTTTGTCCCTCAAGCCAAAAGGTTAATCATTCCCTTTACATCAATCTTTCTACAAGCATTCAAACCAGGTGTAGATCAATCCACAGCAATACACATTTCAGTGTTTTTCCTGCTCAAGCACATCAGCGCATAAAATCAGAGGTTTTAGATCAGGAAAACATTCATGTAACACAAACGTCAGGATAAAAGACAATTCAGCTCCTACATCTTGCCTCTGGAGCATGTAAGTATGCAAAATGCATTTTATTGCTGAACTGGTTGGACTTGCAGATGATCCTTAATTAGAGAACTTTCAGGAAAACAAAATGGTGGATGAAGGGAGCAGCATTGTGTAATAAAAATGCCACAATGCCAACATGCACAGTACAGCAAAAAAATTTTTTAAATCCTTTTCACCCCTTCATGGTTGTTCTATTATTTAGCTGTTTGACAAAGCAGAAATGTTTGGATTTCTATAACGCAAGAAAATGAGAGAGAAAAAAAACAAGGTTAAGATAAATGAAAAGAGGGAGCAAATGTAAAACTCAATTCAACAGAGACCAGGATAAATTTTCATTTTGCTTTCATTTTCCAACTAGAAAAAAAAAGACCAAGAAAAGAACCTAAAACTTCTTTTATAGCATTTGCAAAAGAAAAGTAAATACAAGGTGCATGCGACAGCTTTTCAACGTTTCGGGGTAAAGGTGATGAAAAGGATAACGGTGGTGATGGCGGCGTCACGATTCCTCGTTTCCTGAGTCATCTTCGTCGTAGCAACAGTCCTCATCGTTATTGTCCTCCAAGTCCTCGTCGTCATAGTAATCATCATAAAACAAGTCAGAGCCCTCGTCTGTAGCAGGGGCACGCGTGCGCACACAGTACTCAGCCAGCGTAGTGGGAACTTTAACTCCGTCTCGCTCTGCTTCTGCTTTAGTAGCCAGAACCTGTTTCCTGTAACACACACACACACACACACACACACAAGATTCAAAAACCTCAAAGAAAACTTTAGTATCTC
Source organism: Stegophilus panzeri (assembly GCA_024331685.1). Taxonomy (NCBI): domain Eukaryota; kingdom Metazoa; phylum Chordata; class Actinopteri; order Siluriformes; family Trichomycteridae; genus Stegophilus; species Stegophilus panzeri. The sequence continues at coordinate 14,729,536 of JANDJT010000103.1, forward strand.
TTTCTAATATATTCATCTTCCACCTCCATTTTCAGTGCCTTTTTAAATAAGCATGTTAATATGGGGTGTGCGAGTGTTTTGGAAAACATTCTGGCTATGACATGTGCTATGCCACTGTAGTCGATCTCACTGCACATTATTTAAAGCTACACTGCATAGCTGTACAAAAAAAAAACAACAAACATTTATGATGATTATTGACTCGGGGATCATCATGCCCAAGCTGAAAGTAGTCCAGCTACACGGTTACTGCCAGGAGTCGCAGCCAATAAGGAAAGAGAATCAAAGTAGGGTGAAAAATAGATTATTTCCTCGCTGAATAATTTGTTCTGTAATTTTGTTGACCTGTGAATCCTAGCATGTGGATTTATTCTAATTGAGGCAGTATTTGTATTGTTAGGCAGTGGTGGCTAACAGGGTGCTTGTGTATTCTCACATTTCAAACTTGGTTAAACTGGCCCAGGAGCCTACTGTTCTACTGATGCTTTTGTTTGGGTGATGAAAACAACAGCGGATATCTTCTGCATCACAAATACTTGGGGAACATCCCAAATGACATTCTACACTACTAAATAGCATGGTAATACACCTTTACTGTCGGTAGTGCGTTATTATTTAGCATATATAATGAGGTTTGGGCCCTAACCCTGAATTCTCATTGGATTTATATTACTTAGTCAATTGATCTCTGATCCACAAGCTGAAGAAGGACGCAGCACAACATTCCAAAAATTCCAAAATCCTACATCCTGCAGCTTGTTTTCTGTATTCCAGCAGAATTATATGAATGCTTTGTGATGCACTGTACAATATGCAGCTTTAAAGGCTTCAAGCGTTCAGGTTTCGCAGTCAGAAATGAATGTTTATCGGAGCAGTCTCTGTAACCCAGACGTTCCTGCCTAGAACGCCACTGTAGCCAAATATTTTAAATGAAGTCTACAAATATATTTGTTGAAATATATAGTGCAGGGTTTTCCCAGCTCCATCCTGGTAGGCTGTAGTGATTTGTGATAGTGAAACACAGTTGGTGATTTCCCTAGCTCAGTGGTCCTTAAAGTGCACCTATTATGGTTTTTCCAAATATCACCTTTCACGCAGTGTGTTATAGAGCTGTTTGTGAATGTAAAAACGTCTGTGAAGTTTCAAAAATCAAAGCGCACAACAAATGGCGTTATTGACTCCCAAAAGAAGGAACCGATTCTGAACAGCTGAAACGAATTGTCAGTATTTTTTAATTACAAGCACATTAAAGTGTTTTTTGACCTTGGAGGCATGTAAATCTATTGTACGAGACCTTTAAAATAAAATTAGGCACGTTTGAAAACCATAATAGGTGCGCTTTAACCTTTTTGCGAGTGTGGCCCACTTTAAAAAAAACAAACAAAAAAAACTGACAGTCTTCTGCGATCCCCAAGGAATCACAACCCCCAGGTTAAGAACCACTGCCCTAGTTAATTACCTATTTGGGGGTGAAGGGGGGAATGTACCAAAATGAGAAACTGCCAGTGAGGTGTTCAGTATGCTGACTAACCACAAGAGGGCAGCCTTATTCAAATGCATTGTAGCAGATTTCTGACTGAAACTTGAAATCTCTGCAAGATGCCATACACACACCTAAAAAGCTAGTAATATGACTTTGCCTTAGCATATGAGAGATATATATTATTATTATTATTATTATTATTATTATTATTATTATTATGTATTAATATGAAGTTTTAAATCCAAAAAGAAAAGTTTAGTGATGCAAAAATACAACAGTGATGTTGGGGGGGGGTCTAGTCATCCTTCACCACATTCCCAACAAGCAGGCGAGTGTGTATGTGCTGTATGCTAAGAGATCGCTACAGTCCTGCATGTTTGACCCCTACACTGTCAGAGGCATTTTGCTGGCAAGGTTCATGCCCACTTGTCCCCTTAGAGGGGAGGGCCGCAGCAAATCAGCACAAAGTTCATCTGACTGATCACCTTTATCCTATGCCAAACCTTTATAGACTGCTGGGAGTGGTCTCTTCCAGGATAAAGGACGAGCTCTCACTGAATGGTTTCATCCAGATGATAAATGTAAATCATATTCTATGGCCTTCTTAGTCACCAGATCTCAACCTAACTGAACACCCATGAGAGATTTTCACCACCATTATCAAAACACCATATCAGGGAATATCTTTTTGGAAGAATGTTCATCCCACCAGTTCAGTTCAAGAGATTTAGAGCGCGTACAGAATCTACGCCATTCTGGCACGTGATGGTTTTCCAATCAGAGGTGTGTCAATGGCAAAAAACAAACAAAAAAACTATTTAAGAGAATGGTGGAAATGCTGAGATGAGCATCTTACCGAATGATCTCTGCGTACTCTCTGTCCTTTCCTTTGCTGTCTCTCCACTTGCGGTACATCACAGAGGCGTCCACATTAGCAGGAGAGAAAGTGTTGGGCTCGTTCAACAAGGATATGACGCTCAGCAGGATGGTTCTGAAACACACACACACACACACACACACACACACACACACACACACACACACACCATGGTTACCAGAAGGCTTTACAGAATTTTAAAATAGATCTACCCATAACAAGTGCTCAGGATGCCACAATCCTAAACCTAATCCTACTTTTGTTGGACAATATATTGGCCTGGAAATAATTGCGATAAATGACAGTCATTTTAATACCATTTTATGCCAGTGATATCTGAAACACTAGAACTATTCTTTCTAGATTTTTCTTCTTCAGTAAACACTGTTAGTGCATTATTATCTCGTGTCAAATTTTAAACAGACAGTGCTTGCTACTCGAAATTCGAACCCACAGTTTTTGCATTCTTAAATGCGATGAACATTCGAAGTTGGAACTTTCATTTTTACAGTCCTAGAGCAGACGAGAGGACAGAAGCAGAGCGAATGGCTAAAATGTTGGTGACATTCATTCTTATGTAAACAAACACGTATGTAAACACAATGGGCGATATAAAGGTCAGCAAAAAATGTTCCTAAAATGTTCATATAGCCATATATCGTGCGATAAATCGATAACAATTATCGTGACAGGCCCACACAATCCTACTGCCTGCGTAGCAGAAAACTGAGTGAGTAAAGATGTCCGTGTGATTTGACAGAAGGTAAGGGTTTCTACAAAACAAGAGAAACTAAATTCTTACCCAAAATCTCAAAGAAAAATAAATAGGGAGACAATCACGACTTGGCAGTGATTGAAACATGAGCTTCATCGAGGACGGACTGCTGATTTGTCACACATATTAGAAAAACCGTTCTGTGTACAATGACAGCTGCTCTTCAAAAACATGCACACACATGCTTGGGTGCACGCACTCACAGACGCACCACTAACTTCCAGGAAGATATAAGGCTTTCCTTTAAAGCTACAGACATGCGAAACTCGATATTAGAGGTAGTGGCAGACCACAAACATATAACAACAAACAAATCTAGGACAGGAAAGGACTGTTAGTCACTTCCTATCACATGACTAAAATACACAAGTACACCATTCTACACCTACATACTAACACTGACTGCAAAAAAGAAAATCCAGGCATAGAGAAAAAGTGGCATTAAAAAAATAAAAGCTACTCTATGACACCCACACACACACACAAAGTAAGGCATGATGAGGTGTGTGTATGTGTGCTGTGTGTTCACCTGACATTCTGTGTCGGGTTCCACCTCTCCGAGGGCAGCTCTCCGCTCTGTGGGTCATCTACTGGAGGGTGGAGGATCGAGATACACACGTCCCCATTCTGAAAGACACACACACACACACACGCCATTCATTTAAAGGCTGACCATTATGTACTTCAAGGTAGCGCCAAAAGCATACGCAACAGGGCTGCACAATATTTTGTAAATACGATATGCTGCTACTTCTGCTGTTGTCCCCCTCCTAGACTGTCCGTAAACTCGACATACTCGATGGATAGCAAACATTGCATCGCAGAGCGTAACTAAACAAAACAATCTACACTTCACTAAGCAGCACTAGTGTTCTTCTGCAAGGTTTATATTAATTGTAATTAGTTATTGTAATTAGTACCGAGTCATGTAAACTCTTCAATCCGATTGGCCGATTCAGATTAAGACAAATATTCTGATTCACCAAATTCAGATTCCCAGCCCTGGAATAGGCCTGTTTTAATTAGAAAGTTGTTGCATGTAAACAACTTATTCAGAAAATCCACTGAAAGGAGATATATGTGCATGCTTAGTTCACAAGGAATTGTGGTTGCTAACAGATGCATAGTTGTAGGCCAGGTATTTAGGAATGGCAACTCAGGCATACTTGCAACAACCATGTACACAGGAATATTCTGATGCCTATGTACGCATATGTATATCCGATTCGGAACATGGCTGCAACCCGAATATAGACCTTAAACGGAATTTGATGTGTGTGTAAACGTAGTCACTGTCAGTGCATTGTAACAGTCAGAGGTAAAGCAGTAACTTTCAGTTTTCCAACACAGGAAAAAGACTTCAGGATGGATGGATCTGCAGTTCCTCTGTAACATTCAAATCTGCAGTTTCTGTGTTATTAATTTGAAAAGATAAAGTTAACAATGATTAAAACATAAGTGATAACAGGAACTTACTTGTTCCAGAACAATAAAATGTAACTATAAATTAATAAAAACAATTAAAAAGAAAATGATGCTGCCTTGTTATTTAATAAATAATGTAATTGCTGATGAATTGTATATGCCTTCAAAATGTACAGTCTCCCGCTACCACCAACACAGCTCAACAATTTTGATGACATAATTCTGCACTTCAGCTTAATCAGATTTTCTGTCCAATCAAACGCACTCTGGAATCTGAAGTGTCCCGCCCACAATGTTATAAAAATCACCTTGCCTATGTTGCTGCTGTTGACTGAGAGAAATCATAGCAGGAGTGGGTAGTAAATGTGTTGGACAGTTTAAAACACATGCATTCAGTCAGTTTCCCAACTGCAAGTTGGTTAAGAAGGAAATGGCTTGAATTCATTCATTTTCAATTTTGTCAAGTATGGCTTAACCCAGGCTGTGAGGCAACCTAAAGGCTATAGGCTATTTAAAAAGGGGGAGGAGCCACTACATATGCCCCACCATGGCTTCCTGTTTCAGTGGAAATTACATCAGCACATCAAATATCACTACACGTTTCAAGGCACGTCAAGATACGCTCTACAACAGTAAATTATTGATCTGTCTAATTAAAATAAATAAATAAATAAATAAATAAATAAATCTCAAATACTTAATGAAACAACTCATCGTGGTGCTGTGTTCACTGGAAGCCTTACTGGTTATACTGGCTTTTGTGAACATTCCTGCCTTGATTTATTGTTATGGCTTGAAACCTTGTGTACTGTCCTCTTTCGAGTTGCTCCAAGGCTGGTTTACTTGAGAATTGCCAGGAGAGTGTTGCTGAAGGTTTTGAAAGACTTTGAATGTGTATGTGTGTGTGTGTGTGCCTTGGGCTCTCTTTGTTCAGAACTTTGTTTTGGTTAAACCCATTCTCAGGAGTGAAGGATGGTTTCAGCAGAAATGTACAAACATGTTTTTTTTTTTTTTTTTTTCGTCTGGAAGGCTCATGCACATATTTCAGAGCCTTAGAAATGTTACCATGTTAGCTCACTGCTGTTTGTCTGGTTCATACACTCAGTGCTATGTACCAGTGAACTTCCCTTACCTCATCATTTACAACAGGAAGAGAACTGTCATGTAAACCCAAATAAACAAATGTAGGTTAACACTCAACTGAGCAATCATTTTGTACTATTAAACATGGTGTGTCTGCATATTGTCCAACCTGGTTATTAATAGGCTGAGAAAAGGGTGAGAACATTTAACTAGTAAGATTTTCCAACACCGATCACATGACAAAAAAAACAAAAGGCATACTCTTACCTCATAAATGTTAGGGTGCCACATTTTTGTGAGGAATCTGAAGGCTGGAGGGGAGTAGGGGTAGTCGATGGGGAACTTGATACGTGCCTAGGGTTAAAATAAATAAATAAATAAAATTAGAAATTAGTTCACCAAGCATACTGTAAAGTAAATAAACACACAAAGCAAATAAACAGGCTCAAATTCCATGCATAGGTCCTCAGCCTCAGACCTAACTAAGTCTGATTTTATGCTTAACACTACCAAACAACTTGACTGAACTATGAAGTTGGGGACAATTTTGAATCCATTAAAGCCCCATAGTAATCGCACTTGGCCTACCAAAAGAAAGGTCTCCTCAGTCTCCCTCACTAAGCAGGACAATAAGGAGACGCTGGGACGGAGGGCTGCTGATAATTGGATTGGAGATGCATTACGACTCAAGGATACAGCACAGATATGCCAATGGGGAACATACCAAGCAAAAACAAAAATGAGTCAAACGTCAGGCACTGCACATTTTATCCACTAAAACAACTGGGATACTGATTACACAAGACGTGTGCCCTCTGAACACTGAACAAAAATGCAGCCAAGATCAAGTATCTGCCACTGAAACACAACACGCATGTCATTTCCATGCCAGAGACACACGAGTAGTCCGGGATCAGACAACACCTTGTAAAATATTGAAAATGTTTGCATGGTACCAAAAGGTGAGCGTTACGTAAAACGGCCAGCTGGAATTAAAATCTGAATGAGACGGTACGCTGCAGAATTTACTGATCAGCTCGATTAGCACTCTAATGAGAAACATTAGCCTTGTGATCAGTCACTGGTAGACATTAGGTAGTCACCAATTATTTATACTTTGCACTGCATATCATGTGTCCACAAGGCTGACATTAACCTACTTAAAAAGGCAGTGATTTCAGTTCTGTGAGGCTTAAAAATTACGTGCACGGTATTTATCAAAGGATCGTAAAGGATCTGAAATTTAACTTATTTTCAGACATTTCTTGAAACATGCCAACGCAATTACATTACTGTCCTTTAACCAAGTGCTCAGGGTGTGCAGAAACAGCCAGGAGAATGTCACAAGCGTGCAAAGCTGTCAAAGCTCAAAGAAAAAGCTTTCAAAAACAGCTTTGATATTTTCAGTATTCTTATAAAAAAATTCAGATCGTAAAGATAAATTAAACCTTTCTATCAGCCGTACTTCTATGTATGCTCAGAAGTGGGTGAAACATATCTTAATTTTCCATTTCCAAATTTTTAAATGATAATATACTGTGGCGCTCAACATTCCCAAGCTAATAATGAAGTTATGGCCAACAATGTACTGTACATCACAGAATAATTTAACATTACCACAATATCAGTGCATTTCACAGAATATCATCTGCATAAAAGGACCATATTTACTGACCAATATTTGGGCATTCTTTCCACGATTGCATGATTCTGTTAAAAAATAAATGAATAATAATTCAAACTGACCTTTCATGATTAATTATTGTGTCCTGTAAAACGGACTATTTTTCAAATGCAAGAAATGGTATATAAAATTTTTTTTTTTTTTTAAATTCCAGGCAGCTCCACTGCTGCACATTTTCCCTACTTCTGAACAAATGCGAGCATCTTTCCTAACCACACTGTTTATAATAATATAGTTATAAAAATACAAATGATTGCCTGTTATTTTGTGGCTTTAGACACCAGTAAATATATAAGAACCGACACCGAGTGACTATTTATGATCTTTTACTGGCCTTCAGTGCAAACATGGAGCACAGACTACACATTTATGCCCCCCCCCTCAACAGAAATACAGTTACAAAATATATTTATTTCTGTAGCACTTCATCGTGTTGATTACTGCCTGACCAAGCACAGCAGACGAGTGACGGATGATCTTTCGAGAATCAGGAGCACATACGTGGAAAACAGAAACAGGTGTCCTTGTAGCACCTCGTGGCTTAATATGTCAACAGAAATTAAAGACACAAGCCAGATTTAAATCATGTATTTCATGTGCGATGCAACGAGAAAACACTGCAGCTCGTATACAAAATGGTGACGACCGAGTTTTTGGCCACCCCTGCTGCATTACGTAACGTTGACCACAAGTAGTTTATAACTGGGACAACTTATTTTCCAGACTAGAGTTAGCTAGCTGTTACTAAGATAAGTGAGTTATGCTACACAGCGATTTTATGGCTGCAAGTCTCCAATCTCAGCACTATGAAGTCGCCAGTAAGCTTTCCTGCTACTGGTTGCCATAGTAACATTTATCAGTGGGTGTCACAACTACTATTCCACCTTTGACGACAAACCAATTTTCTTGCCACTAATATTGAAAATTCTAAACAGAGTGCGTTTGTAGAAAAAAAATAATAAAATATTCACCAGTATGTGTGTGTGTGTGTGTGTGTATATATATATATATATATATATATATATATATATATATATATATATGCGCATCACATCCTACGAGATGATGGCGAAGCAGCGTGTGCTCTATGCCGCTGAGGCCATCTATCTGCGGGGAAAGCGCAAGTACCAATTAGCTTAGCTTAGCCTCCATGCTTCCTGAGTGAAGTGTCCATCTTGGCACTGCTCATTCCCGGGCGCCAGAGCCGCACGAGTCGGCCTCAGATCCACACGCATTCTGCTAGCGAGCACGGGAGATTACGGATCACGTGCGCTCTACTGTTTTCACTCCTATTGTTAGTCGCTGCACCATGTCACTCCAAATTTGCATAAAGTTAAACTTTTCTCAACTTTGTCGCATCACTGGACACGCCCACATCTAGTCGCCAAAGGTTGCTGTCGCTCATGTTGCTGAAAGTCACCAGCTCTCATTGCCACTTTGTCGCTGCACGTGTAAAGGTAGTTTTAGTGTTAAGCTAGCTAGATAGTTTTTTTAAAACTATTACTGAGATGCTTTTGCTCATTCCATTGCAGAGTATATAGCCAATCATACGCAACAATTAGGAACTGCCCACACAATTGTGTTGTTGCTGGGGAGGGGGGGGGGTTGGGGAGAAGCCATGACTGATTGCACCTGCATTTATCAAACTGAATATTAACTGGTAAATTTGTGAAATCATTCACAGGAGCATTTCCACAAAAAGTGTGGTAAAAATCCAGTTTGTTTGTATCCTATCAGAGCTCTAGAGTGTGTGCAAATTTACATATAGGGAGATTTATGTGAACCAAATAACTGGCCCAAGTTACTTTAGTGTAAATCCCTTACATATTTCAATTGCTACACAACTTCAATTGTTTGCCATCAGTTGTTTGATGGCTCAGCAACGAGGCTCATGCACTATATAAACTTCCACCTGGAGAGCACATTGGATCCCAAATCCCACGTTCTCATGAAAATAGACATGAAAGCAGTCTACCATGTGACGGTCAGTTGTTTTTTTGGAAACAAGAAAAAGAGAAAGATGAGGAGGAAATATTGGTTGGGGAGATGCAAGCAATTTTTACAGTCTGTTTTGCAAAGAGAACTAAAGCGAACAGCCATTTCTGTATGTAGTCAAACTTTCTTACAGAAGCAATATTATTGTGCTCACATATTGCTCTCACTGTCCAACACAAATGGATGGATGAACGATCTGGACTGATTGCTCTGCTGCACAGGAGAGCAGATGAATTCGATTTCCTCTGGGAGTCTCATTGGCTGATTCTCATTGCTGTACTTTTAACCAGTTGTAGAGAGTCTCACAACAAGTGACTCATCATGACAAAATTAAACATGCTTGAAAGCACACCATGTGGCCAAAAGTATATGGACACCTGATCATCACATCCACATGTGCTTTTTGAACAAACCATTCCAGATTTAGTACCCCTTTGAGGTCGTAATAACCTTCTACTCTTCTGGGAAGGCTTTCTACTAGATTTTGGAGCATGGCTGTGGGGATTTGTGCTAAATTCTGCCAAAAGAGCATTAGTGAGGTCAGGCACTGATCTCGGTTGAGGAGGACTAGAGTGCAGTCAGCTTTCCAGTTCATCCCAAAAGGTGTTCAGTGTGGTTGAGGTCAGGGCTCTGTGCAGACCACATCAAGCTTGGCAAATCATGTCTTCATGGATCTTGTTTCATGCACAGAGGTATTGTCATGCACATACCTATTGTCAGGTATTGTCAGGAACATGTTTGAGCCCTTTATCGCCAGTGAAGTGAAATTGTAAAGCTACATCATATAAAGAAAGAAATTTTTTTTGCAACAGTTTTTTGCAACCCACATACAAGTGTCAGGTGTGCACAAACCCTAAATATTTTACCAATTTTGGGGGGTGGGGGGGGGGGGGGGGGGGGTCCAAAA
>JANDJT010000103.1:14787851-14805086 GCA_024331685.1 Stegophilus panzeri
TAATTAATTAAAAACAAATTGGGGTGGGGGTGGGGGTTGGGAGTTATGGGTTAGTTAAGTGTTCGAATAAGAGATGGGTCTTTAACTGTTTTTTGAAGATAGTGACAGATTCTGCTGTCTGGATTGAGGTTGAAAGTTCATTCCACCAGTCAGTTTGTAGGTTCTGGAAAGGGACCTCATACCTTGCTGAGTAGGTGCCAGGCATCGGTCGTTGTGGGAACCGTGCAGTTGTAGAAATATGGTCTGCAAAGTTCAAGAGGTCATTGAAAGTCACCCCAGTGTTCGAAAATATCTCGGGCAGGTAGAATCATATACGATAGCTGCAGGAGCGAGGGGTATTGGTTAAACTTTGTTTGGGAGTGGGCTTGTGTGTCATACATAAACCTCTGTTCTAGTCCATGGTGCTAGTCAAAAGTGGTAATGTGAAATGCCAGTGCGAAAAACAAAAAAGAATCATTTTGTATCTAATGATAATCATCATATTTATAATAATAAACTAAACTTGAAACTAAAATGCAAGGGTTTTTTTTGTTTTTTTTTTAAAATATAGCTTTCCATGTTATTAAAGCTGGTTACAGTGCACTGGGAAATATAACCTTCATCTGATTAATTTGATCAGATCCAGATACACAGGTAATCATTACTTAATTGATTAAATTAACTACATCTTGATTCATTATGTTAACCTCTGTTTGTTGCGGATGCAATTACTGGTCAATACATGACCACTAAAATGCTCTCCTCTACATTTATTTGTTTTTATTTATTACAAATGCTTATGCAATGTAATTAGTTTTTCTGTGAAGCTGGGTTTTTTTTCCATCTGCTTGTTAAGTGTTAAACGCGTACTAAAAATATGGTGGCTGTAGAGAGGGCACTGTGACCCTATTACATTACGCTGGAAACAGAACATCACTGCTTGCTTCGCGTTCACCTTCCTCTTATCGATTTGCAAACACACGGCGTGTGGCTGCCGGCGACTGGGCAGAATGATGATGTGCTGTGGAATGGAACCAAGTGATATCATCAGCGGGAGACGAGATATCCCCCTTCTCGACACCGCTAACGTCGCTATATTTATGAAAAACAGGAGAGATGACAGTTGGTTTTACATTAGTAGATAAAAAAAATATACAGACAGTCTTAAAGTAAACATAAACCACAACTGAAAAATGAGCTTCCTAAAGACATTAAAGCTGTTGCACATCAGCCATTGTGGTGTTTCCCTAAAACCTCTGTAACAATCTGTAATCATTTTGTAGATACTAAGTGCTTTGTTGAGAGGACATTTCTTTGCTTAACTGCGTGGGAAAGAAAGCTGTCACACCATTTTACATCTATGCACATGGTTCTTTCAAGAGAACGCGGCATGCACAATATGCACGGGAGATGAGGAAATGGTGTTGGCACAAGGATCATCTATTAATAAGCTGGCTATGGCTATTTTCATTTCTATTTTTGCCTCATTTTCTTTAAATTTATTTGTTATCATCTCCACGCCGCTTGTTAGGTCTCTTCAGCTGCACAACCCAGAGGTTAATTTCAGCAGCTAATTTGAATTTAGTTTAGCTTAGTCTTTTGACAAAAGTACATAATAGTGAGTCATATTTAGTCATTTAATTATTGTTAGTTTTATTGTAGATGAAACTCCAGATCATTTTACAAATGCAAACTCTTTCTCCTTTTTTGATGTTTGTTGCCTAAATAATAGTTCTGCTGTGCCTGAAATTACCAAGCTACGAGAAAGAAATATCACTCTAATGAGCAGACTTAATACACTGCGTACACTTCATAAAAGTAAATCAGTTTCAGTGACTGAATGCAGGTGTCACAAATTTCTCCTCTTTTGTTAATAGTTTTCCAGATGCTTTTCTCCTCCCCTCTTACTCCATTGGTTATCTATGCTATATGGCCAAAAGTACATGGACACCTGAAGATCACACACATCTGTGGTTCTTCCCCAAACTGTTGCAAGAAAGTTTGAAGCACCCAAATGTACAGAATGTGTTTGAGTGCTATAGAATTAAGATTTCCCTTCACTGGAATTTGGGCATAGTCCAAACCTCTTCCAGCATGACAACGCCCCTGTGCACAAAGCAAGGTCCATGAAGACACGGTTTGTCAAGATTTGAGTGGAAGAATTTAGTGGCCTGCACAGAGCCCTGACCTCAACCCCACTGAACATTGTTTGGATCACTAATGCCCTTGTGACTCAGTGGGTAAATCCCCACAGCCACGCTCCAAAATCTAGTGGAAAACCTTTCCGGAAGAGTATAGGTTATTACACCAACAAAGGGGGCACTAAATCTGGAATAGGATGTTCAACAAGAACAAAGGGTTGTGATTGTTCAGTCGTCCACATACGTTTGGCCATATAATATATGTTGCCGGTGTTTTGTTTATAAAGTTATTAAGTTAATATGACTGTGTATATATTTCATGTATCTGTTCCTGGTCTTGTTTCTTGTTTTTCACCCTACCAGTTACCAGCTACTTGCGTGTAATTTCCCAGCATTCTAGGTCTTATAATACTTGTGTATATATATAGTACATATAATTCTAGTTATAATTAACTTTGTATCCAACTTTGTATTCATTGTTTTAAGTCACAGCCGGTTATGGACCGCTAGTATTAGCTTATCATCAGTCTAATGAGACATTGTTATCCAACACGTAAAGAATAGGACCGCCTCTTTCTCCAACTTTGAAGCGTTAGCATATATATGCAGATCATTCAATTAAATTCAATTCAGTTTTATTTGTATAGCGCGTTTAACAATGGACCTTGTCCCAAAGCAGCTTTACAGAAATATATAAATCAGGATATAGATTTTAAATGTATGAATTTATCCCTAACGAGCAAGCCAGAGGCGATAGTGGCAAAGAAAAACTCTCAGACTATATGAGGAAGAAACCTTGAGAGGAACCAGACTTGAAACGGATAGTGCAATTATAAATAAGTAACTGTCTTTTATAAATGTGCTAATACTGCATGGTCAAATAGTGCAATTGTGTGACCAGGAAAATTCATTACTGTTTTTACATGCAGTCTGTTTTGTTGAACTTCTCCACTGTTCACTGATGGAGACTTGAGTGCAAAACTGTGTGTGAATTGTAGTCCTAGCCATCATAGAATAACTGTTCATATGAATTGAGGTCCAAAGCAATCTTATGGTTTTTAAGTGATACCATCCTCAGCAATCTCAATGATCTTTAGGCTGCACCATGTGGGGCCATCCTCAGCAGCAGCATGTGGCTTCCAATTGATGAGAACTCCAACCAGAAGTAGGGCATCAGGATGCATCTGGCAGGTCCGGAGAGCAGAAGGGGTCAGGATCACTAATATCTCAGGAGTATCATGTGTAGCTCAATAGAAAGAGAGAGAGAGAGAGGGAGAGAGAAAAAAAGAGAAGGAGAGATTATTAGGTATGCTTATTGTCCCGTAATGGTTAAGGACAATGTATTTTGTGTGAGTGCAAGCAGGGACTTGACAGCATAACTAAAAGGGAGAGCCAGAAGGTAACACAGACATGAGGGTTCCCTGGGACATAAGGCGGCCTGCCACTCCACCATCAACAAACCTGGGTGAATGCGCGAAAGTGGGGGGGTGACAGCATCCAAACATCCCAGTTCACCACAAAACTCTATGCCTGTGAGCACTCTAGATCTGCTCCTTTACCTAAGGGGAAAAAAAAACAACCTCTTTTTCACTAAAATCTTGACTAAACAAATATGTTTTCAGCCTGGACTTAAACACTGAGTCCTGAACACTAATTGGAAGGCTGTTCCATAACTGTGGGACTTTGTATGAGAAAGCTCTTCTCCCTGATGTAGCCTTCAGTATTCAAGGTACCAACAAATATCCTACACTTTTTGATCAAAGTAGGTGTGGTGGATCATAAAAGACCAAAAGTTAGCTTGGGTATTGTGAAGCGGGACTATTCAGTGCTTTATAGGTCAATAGTAGTATTTTATATTCAAGGCGCAATTTTATGTGGATAAGATCGGGGTGATGTGGTCGTATCTTCTGGTTCTAGTAAGGACTCTTGCAGCTGCATTCTGGACTAACTGGAGTTTGTTTATGCTCCTACTGGAACATCCAGACAGTAAGGTATTACAATAAATCCAACCTAGGTGACAAAAACAAATTTTTCTGCATCATGTAGTGACATTATATTTCTTATCTTAGCAATATTTCTGAGGTGAAAGAAGGCTAGTAATATTATCTATATGAGCGTCAAATGAAAGACTGGAATCAATAATCACACCAAGGTCTTTTACTGCTGCACATGATGAAACAGAGTCCATCCAGAGTTACTATGTGATCAGAAAGATTACTTTCTGTCTTGTCAGAATTACGTAAGAGGAAGTTAATAAGCACCCAGTGTCTAATTCTAATGTCCTTTACACATTCCTCTTTATTAAGCTGATGCCTGTCATCTGGCTTTGCTGAAACATTCGACTGTGTATCATCAGCATAACAGTGGAAGCTAATTCCATGATTACGAATAATTTGACCCAGAGGTAGCATATATAGTAAAAAGCAGTGGGCCTAAAACAGATCCTTGCGGAACACCAAACTTTACCTCAGTATGCATAGAGAAGTCACCATTTACATCTACAAACTGATAAATCAGAGCTGACAGGCATCCATTCGCTTGATCTTTTATTGCGTGTGTCTGAGCGCATTTTAATTAATTCCTTCTTATCCAGTATGCCAAGATGAGGGGGAATGGTTTCACTTTAGTCTAATAAACTTTTTTTAAATTTGTTGAGGAAAATGGCATTAATTTTTGTGATATATTTTGAGTAGAAACCTGCTGGCAAACATTTCTCATCAACAAGGCAGTGCATCTTTTTTAGCTGCTTCTCATACGAAATCTTGGGCCAAGGCTGGACGAGACAGCTAACACCTTCACTCTGTATAAATGGACTATCAGACAGCTGCCATACCTTTAGTGACAATGCCAATTACTCCCTGCTGAAAAAGCAACAACAATTGTAACCATCACAGAAATTCTAATGGTTTCCACTACAAATACCATTACAAACCATCAGCTCTTAACCATTAAAACCATTACCAAATGTTTTCCATTACATTATAGGATGTCTTAAGGACATAGCTCTTTAATGGTATCCACTAGACATAACAGGCCACCAACAGAAGACAACAAATTACCAGTAGAGACCCACAGGGACTATTACAGTTTCCATCAAAACCAATTCCCATTATAACCATTAAAACCATTATAAATTCTGTGAGGGTTTCTATTGTTTTTTCCATCAGGGCTGTATGTTTGCTTTGTCGTCCATTCATGGAGCCCATGATCTCTCTCCAAGAGGAGGAACACTTAGACCATTTGTTAAACTCAGGCTGGCTGTTGAGATTTAAGGGAAATGCAGTAATTCCTGTTGTGTGATGCACCAACCTCTGAGTCAAGAGGTTATGGCTACAATTCTAGCTGATGTCCATTGCCACACTGCTCTTTAAGCAAGATCCACTAAGGAAGCAGAGGAGGGTTAATGTAAGTTGACCTCAGTAGAAGTGGTGATGAATAAAAAGAATATGAATGTAGGGAAATGGTGTCGGTCATTGAATCTGGAGGAGGATAAGTCTTTCACTGTGAGCAGGGTCTGTTCAAAACCTATACAGACACCAGATTGAGCAATTATAGAAAAGGCAGAATACAGAGATGAGTAGGTACAGTTGAATTATGAAGCATGGATAAGCTTACATAAAATATTCATACTATATACAGTATTTATTCTCTTTTGCTATGTAAAA
The DNA here is from genome assembly GCA_024331685.1 of Stegophilus panzeri. NCBI lineage: Eukaryota > Metazoa > Chordata > Actinopteri > Siluriformes > Trichomycteridae > Stegophilus > Stegophilus panzeri. The sequence continues at coordinate 14,793,637 of JANDJT010000103.1, forward strand.
AAACACCTTTAATTATTTTTTTTCCCAAAATCAAATGATTAAAAAGAAACAGAGTTCATAACATGAGTAGTATAAATTTATCAAGGAAAAATATAACGTTCCATCTGTTTTTATCTTTAGTTTTTTGACCATTAAATTTTTTTTTTTTAAAACATATTGAAACAGATTGCTGTTTAGGTGGGCTTTATTTGTACCAGTTATGTACTTAAATTAAGATACATGGCATTTTCATCTCCCACTGAGCATCATTTTGAACCACCTTCATAACAGCTCTGCAAAATTAATCTGCATATCTTTGATTCATGCAAAAATACATACTAATTCTTTGCTATTTGAAGAACTTTTTGGCATTGTTAACATTTCATTTTTGAAAAAAAAGTGAGGTCCACAGAAAAATCTGCAGTTCATTTGCATGAAGATGATATGACCACTAATCCTTTTACAATTTTTGTAAAGAATAAATTAATTATTCCATTTTTTTTAGCTTATGCGGATTTCACAGTTATGTTTTACACATATTGTAATATGTTGAAATCTTCTATTTTTATGGTAAGAAGAGGATTTCAATTCCTATTTCTGTAGATGATAGTGAGGGCAACTTAGAGCCTAGACGCGAGTGAAAAAATAATGCAGGACGTTTTATCACAGGAACAGAAACCGGACACAGGTATGTGCTTTGAAGAATGTTTAGATGTTATTAGACATGTTACTGAGCAGTCATATCTCTAAACTATACTAACATTCTATGGAATTAAATTTGTGCCAAAAGTATTGAATGTAACCTTTTAAGAAACGGACAATAATATACAATGAGAAAGAAGGAAAACAGTCTGAAACTGAAAACAGTGAACCCTGTGGCAAAAATTTAACATGGTCTTCAAATAAACAGCGTTCTTTATTAACAATTTTCTAAGCTTCCTTTTCGGTAATCATGGTTTATGAATGCGCTCCCAGAGTTTTCGTTTATGCTTTCAAACTTTTTGTTTACGTTTTGCAAGTTTCTGGCACAAACCTCTCATGGAGGCGGGGCTTAACAGAGATTTACTTTTATTGGCTAGTGAGATTTGGATTGACAGCACACTGACCTGGAAAAAGAGACTTCAGGGGCGCAAATTTTGGATTTTCTCTGTATAGTTATAGTGTTTGTACTTTGTAGTGGAAATCACTTACTCACTTTTTTTCAAGATGAGCTCGCAGGAGAGGCACAGAGTGTCATCATTGTCATCCTCCTCCTCCTCCTCCTCCTCAGCTGGACACTTGAGCTGTCGATCCAAATCTCACTAGCCAATGAGAGTAAATCACTGTTAAGCCCCACCCACATGAGAGTTTTTTTTTCTTGAACGTAACCTTGCTGAGCGTAAATGGAAACTCTGGCATTGCATTCATAAACCATGATTAGTGAAAAGCAAGCTTTTAATAAAACAGTTAATAAAGAATGCTGTTTATTTGAAGACTGTTTTCAGTTTTTGAAAGTGAAATTTATTAGTTTCTTGAAAAATTACGTTTAATACTTTTGTCACAAGTTTTAATTCCATAACATTCCTACCTCTAATTAAAATACGTCTGTCATGGTTCAATCAGAGGGATGGATTGATTTTGAAAGTCAGAATAAACCAGCTTGAAAGCTGGAAAATTCTGTTTAACAAAAGAAACATGCACAAACCCTGGCTGCAAGAAGATTAGCAGAGTTCAAAGCTCCAGATGGGATGTGTACCTCTGCTTCAGCAGTCTCAAAAATAAATATTCAATAGGCCATTGTTGTACAGTGCTGCCATATGGCAACATGCCCCCCCAAATACTTCATAAAATAACAGGATAAACATTTTAAACTGATAAAATGCAATATATTTTTTTAATGAGACTGTCATAATATGTGCAGTAGAGGGTTAAGTTATAACAATAAATCCCAATAACAAAATGAGTGGACATAATAACTTTATAGTTGAGTGGATAAAAACATGCTAAATAAATGATAATTAAATGATCTGTAAAATTCATTAGATTTCTTGGAGGCTTTCAAGCTGCTGATATTTAAAAAAAAAAAAGAAAGAAAGAAGTAATTTAATGTAAGAGTTTTGATACGAGTATAAGTTGAAAAAGTTTGTCTTTACTTACTGGAAGAAGTAGTGGCACTTCTTAAGGAAACACTGCAAAACTCCTACTGTTTAACAAGATTAACACCTACAGCTTTGAATAACATAAAAAAAAAAGTTGTCCTGGTTTTTTATAAATGATGCAAAATGATGTAAAAAGTTATACAGGGGCCTAGAATATTTCAGTAAAACATTTATGTTTGCACTCATGCATAAATATAGTTAGTTTAATTAAAAGAGTTGTAATAAATTTGAATGTTGCCTAAAAATAATCTTAATATCAAAGCTGGAGATTTGCAGTTCAGTAGAAAAAAAGGTTTTGTGTGTGTGTATTTAAAAAAATAATAATAATAAATCAGACTTGACATTATGTTACTATTTAGGCCTATGTTAAAATTCTAATATAGAAAACGTGAAATAAATTTTATTATAATTATTCGGATTGATTTTTTGTTATTTTTTTGTGAAACTTTTTTTATTAGGTACGTAAAACACATTTGTTTGCCTTTATTATTTAGATTTTCTATGTTACATTTACAAAAAATGAATGTATTTGGTATTGCACAAATAAAACCATTAAATGTACTTAGTCATTTTGCTTGTAATAATGTTTATTGAGTAAATCAAATGAATTTTTTTAATGAAAAAAACATGAATAAGTTTGTATTCTTATGTAATAAATATGAACTACTTTAGTTCTGATAACTGATAAAGGGACTGTGACTCGGGTGTATGGACATTGTTTTCCGTTAGAAAGGTCTTCTGATGTTCTGACAGAGATGGCATAAGTGCCCAGGACCCTACTGTGCCATTGTTGCTTCTTTAAAATCATTAATAATCCTCCACAGAGCTGCTTTTTGTCCATGGAGAGCTGGAGCACAAGGTCCTGGCTGGACAGAGCTGTCCGCAGGCTGTCTCTCTCTCTCTCAGGGGCATCAGACACACACACACACACACCACAGGGGAGAGGTTTCAAAAAAGAGGGCCGTCTCTGCCACTTTTGATTCCGACGTCAGTCCCTGGGCCATAACTTGATTAATGAGAATGGAAGCTGAATGGGCTTTTGACATGCACCTCCTCCTTCAGCTGCCGCTTTATCAGGTTCCCCCGAAGTGTTTATACTTTGAAGTGTTGCTCTCTCAAGGCAGGAGGAAAGAAGGAAGTGAGACATGCATTAGGATTAAGAATTTCTGACATGTGTGATCCTGCTCCAAATATCAAGTACAGAAGAGGGATGTGTAAAAAGTCATTTGAATATCGGAAAAACTTTTGGGAGCTTCCTTTTTTTTTCCCCCTCTTCTTTCACTCTATTACTTATGTACTCTCACACTCACACACACACACACACACACACACACACACACACACACACACAGACACACACACACACACACACACAGACTTTCCTTTCACAATGATCTATCTCTAAAATGTTTCACTTTTTTCTTTTTTCCACCTTGAAATCTCTCTCTCTCATTCTCTCTCTCACTCACACACACACACACACACACACACACACACACACACAGACACACACCTTTCACACATTTGTTTTAGCATCTCTCACAGGTTTTAAAACCTTTTTTTCCCTCCTCACAATTTAATACCCTAGTTAGACACTGCTATGTCATTTTTTTTTGTCTCCATCATTCACTCAGCATTTATGAACATTTCTTATAAAAACTAGTATAAGCAGTTGAATATAAAATACTGTATCGGTTGCACTTTCCTCATCAATCTTAAGTCTTCGCTCTCGCTCTCTGGTGATTGATGGGAAAACTGTCAGTGCTACGCATAAACCACAAGTTTTAGGCTCCATTTTGTAGATGTTGCTGCAGTGATACATAAATACTGCAATGGTTTGACCTTATGATTATAAGGGTTTATCTGAGAGCCGATCTGAGATATTGGGCATAAACATAATAAATGGCAAAGAATTAACCTAGTGAATTCTACATTAATAGTTCACTACAAAGTTTAGCTCTTTAAGTAATAATTCATTCGTTCCTTCATTCATCTTCAGTAAACACTTTATCCTGGTCAGGATTACCGTCGATCCGGAGTCAATCCCAGGAACATGTGAGCCAGGAATACACACTGAATGGAATGCCAGTCCAACACCGGACACCACACAAACACATGGTGCAATTTGAAGTCACCAATCCACCAACTGGCATGTTTTTGGGAGGAAATTGAAGAACTCTGAGAAAAACCATGTGGAACATGTGAAACTCCGCACAGACATTAACCCAAGTTTAATTAAAAATACAGTGTGTTCCAAAAGTCTCCATATATAGGTGACTATGTTTGTCAGCACCATGTCGGTTGCGACTTCGTCAGTGGATGTCCGTGGACATCGACTTCTTGGTCTGTCCACAACACTTCCAGTCTTTTTGAATTAGTTAATAAGTTTGGCAGCAATGTCATGTGTGATGTGCTTGGCATGTTTCCTGTTAAAGTGCATCACAACCTTAATTACGACAGCTTCCAGGTATCAGGTATCAGGTATCAGTATTATCACGATATTGTTAAAATGTGCTGAAAATGTACAAAAAGTACTGATACACACACTGAGATCATTTAAACAGGTTTTATATTTGACTATAAAGTGATGGATGGTTGTCACTAGACTTGCTGCGATCATTTAGTTCAGTTAGAGAACATGGCATATTTTGGATTTTGTAAAAATGCTGAGGGAAACTTAATAGAAGATGGTAAGAAGAAAGTTGCTGTGAATGGGGGCTTTTCCCTCTTTCCCCCCTTGATTTTAAATCGCATATGAATGCCCATGCGGCCACATGCATTTCACTTTTGCTTTCGAATTAGTGGCAATTCGGGGGCGGCAATTGCTTGAATGGAGGGTGCATTATTATTCTTAATGAAAAACTCAACAACAACAAAACAGTACAATGACAAACTCGCTTATATTAAACCAAATCTTCTGCCATTGACTTGTTAGTCAGCTCGCCTCACTCTTCCTGTCAGTCAGCTCACCTCACTTTCGTCACGTGATGAATGAAATCTGACTCCTGCTGAACTGTGCTGCGACTCCTTCGGCTCATGTTGAATTGAGCAGACACGTTCAGTTTTTAATTGTAGCGTCCGTTTCCACGCTCAAAAAACAAGGTTGCATGCTGCACCTGTGTCACACTCATGCTGGGTGTGTGTGGACAGCATTTACCGTGAGTGTTACAAATCACAATAATCATGCATGGTTTGAATAATAATTAAATGTGACACGGTAATATTAACTGTCTGGGAATTTCATCGTGGTTTATTGTGAGACCGGTAATCGTTTCATCCCTATTCCTGATCCAGTCATGAGAATAATTTCAATACGTTCTTCTTTTGGCAAAGGCATTCTTTAAGGCTATCTGAAGAAATATATATAATGTAAACTAAGTATGAACATTTTTGGAAAACATTTTGCTAAAAAGTGTTAACTTCCTCTTTGTATGGAGACTTTTGGGACACTCTAGCCCTTTTGGACAGGTCTAAGTAAGTCAGGCAGTAACATGCAAAAAAATGTATTGCCAAAGCAGAATTATGTTTGCTTTATGAATTTCCTTTTATAAGTAATGGATATAGTATTCAGAAGGTGACCAAGAAAAAAAAGAAAAGAACAAACCAATCATAACTTCACACTAAATAAACTAACCTATCCAAACAACAAGAAACATATGTACACTTTCTTCTTTTCCTCCCTATCTAACTAATAAATAGAAGAAAAAATATTAAACAGTATTAGCATTGTTTTCTTTCTTACCACTATTCACAAGTTGTTTTATTTATTTATTTATTTATTTATTTATTTACATTTTCTTTACGAGTGGGTGTGTACTATAAATGTTTTATATACAGTGGTAGTCAAATGAACTAAATCCAAAAAGGGCAAGGCACAAACAAGATTATGGACAGGCAGAAAGTCCTATTTTACCACTAGCAAAGTCTACATTGTAGGACTTATTCAATTATGAATAAGTTCATGTTTGTAAATAATGTACCAATAATACTCGAGTTTCTTCAGTGAAACAACCCACTTGGGGGAATCAGTGATGTCACATGTCATGAACAACAACTAATGTGTGAAATAATCCATCATCGCAGTACCAATAAAATGAACAAACTGCACAGTACAGAGATTATCTGCTCTGGTGGTCAGCTGGCAGGTCATCAGCTGTTCGTGTTCAGGAGGAGAAGGAGAAAAGGCCAGATGCAAAGCTTTTGCAGCTATTATTGGCTCTTCTGTGCCAAGAGTTGCGAGTTCGAATCCCAGTGATGCCGCAGCCATCCGTGAGTCAAAGAGAGCAAAAATTGGCTGTGTTGTGTGGGAGGGAGGGGTGGCATACTCTCTCCACTGTCAATCATAGCAACACCAGCCAAATGGTGAGCGTCTGTGAGCTCATGTATGAGGAAGAAGGTAGATAGCACTTTCCTAGGAGTGTGTTGTACTGCCCTGTAATGCAGCATGAGCAGCAGTTCAAAAGGATGACTTAACATGTCTCAGAGGAAGCACATGTTAGTCTTCACCCTCCTTAGTTGGTAGCTGTCATATGATAGGGTAGAGCTGGCTGGTGGGTGGGAATTAGCCTAAAGCAAATTATGGAGAAATTGCATCAAGAAAACAAATCTGATGTTCTTGTCTCAGACAGTATGATTTGGACTGCACATCTAACTCATATCTAACTTGAAATGATACACAGATCTGAAAATATCTGATTTGCACCATGTGAAGCCTGTAATGCAACATTGCCCATGTGATGTTTTTTTTTTTTTGTGTGTGTGTAAATACTGTTTCATATAGGGTCTATAGGTTTACATGCTGAATCCATTTAAACTAACACAGAATCTTAAAATACTGAGGTAATAACTTTTCATTCTTGTTTCTATGTAGACCATAATTTATATGGCGGTCAGAAAAATACAAACCTTAATTAGCTGGCAATTAAAGACTAAAGTAAGCAGAATTTGCTAAGAACCTTCCAGAAATGACCTTCCAGAATGAAGCGCAGTTCATTTAAAAGCCTAGAAATGAAGGATTTTTTTTCCCCCTGACTTAGTGCGTATAGATTTATTCTCCACCACAACATGTTCACATCTGCAAATAAGCTGTGCTAAACCCTACTAGCAAAGTTCAAGCTCAAGACAAACCTCATAGAAAGACAGTGAATTGATTTACGTCCAAAATTGAGTAAAACCTCAGGATTAGAGCTAGCATTATGACTAGCAATACGCTTGCCATACACTCGTTATATGTGGATAGTGGTGTTATTTGAAGGTCTTTGTCATCACAGAACTGGCCTTCCAGCTGCAGAGATTCCTACCTAGATCTTTAAAGAGCAGATGAGATCAAAAAGGACCATGTGTGATCTCCCTCTGTTCTCTACAGGATTGCAGCTGCTTTTAAAACAAAGCCGAGTCATCCAGTCTTCCCCTGGGTCTCGCTATGTTCACCTTGTGCTGAAGGATATTCTCATCAATATATCTGTCTTGTATTAAAACCAATTTACGGCGTCTAATCCTATTGCCGGCATATAGCATGAGAAACAGACATGAAATGCTTTGCACATGTTGGCCATCATTCACAGCTCATTCAACTGATGGATCAGTAGGTATTTGGCGTGTATTGGCTCTTCCACACATTGGTCTTATTGTAATATCTGCACTGAAGCACTAGTGGTTTGTCATCAGAGCAATTGTTTTTCTATTCTGTCTTCTTTCCCTTCTCAATCCCCTGCCATCCATCTTTTCCTCTCTCTCTCTTTTCCATTGCACCCCAGGGCTGTCTCGAGTGTAAGTGCTGTACACAAGGCTGTGCTGAATCAAATTACTCTCTAGTTTCCAATTCATTTCTCTGTTCACGGTAACCAAACCTTTGGAAGTGGAATTTGTAATACGGGCCGTATTCAGAGTTGAGTTAAGTGAGCACGGTGAGGATTTAATCATGAAATTGTGCACATTGGTATTCAGACCTCAGATTTAAATACAGACTTTGACTCTATTCCGACAGATGCATGAGAGTTACGTATTTAACTTAACTTAAAAGAATCAATTATTATTATTACGCTTTAATCAGAAACACTGCTTGTCTGAAGGACCAAATTCTTCATAGATGAAGTTATGAATTAACTTAAAGTAAGCTGTAGGTGTAGCAGATGAGTGCTTTGTCAGCTTATCCTTGAAGTCATGGTCATGTTTTCTTTACAAGAGTGCATTAAATGTGTGTCAAATGTGCATAAAAATTTGACAACTCTTTATGGCAAATAAAATAGTTTATATCCAAATCACTCATTATGATTTCATGACCTCCAGTTAGTGTGCACACAATTTAAAGCTCCAAGATGTGCTGGATCAGTAGTGGCAATGGTCGTTCAGTGGTTAAAGGCTCTGGGTTACCGATCAGAAGGTCAGGAGTTCAAGCCCCAGCACTGCCAAGCTGCCACTGTTGGGCCCTTAATCCTCAACTGCTCAGTTCTCTAAATGAGATAAATGTAAGTCGCTCTGGATGAGGGCGTCTGCCAAATGCCATAAATGTAAATGGATCAAGTGCTATTTCATAAGATACAGAATAAAGAGGGTGGAAACCAGGGTAAGGTTTCCATATTTGCAGTGATTAATGCGATACTTATGACTAGGACTATTCATGCAGCATTATATTGCAAATATACTAGACCACATTTGTATCAGGCTTAAAGGCTTGTGTGTAAATATGGCACTGTGGAATCCTGTCTCCGATGTTTCCATTCAAGTAAAATCTGGCAAACTGGCAAAAAGAGGGGTAAACTACATGCAGTTGAATTGCATAATCTGATTGGGCTGCCCAGAAAATCAGCTTAAGCATGTACATAACTCATGTAAATAATGTAACTTTTGGACTTGAGTTGCCACGGTCCTAAATGAAACTTAGCACTAGCTATACTTTCTGCCATATAGAATGACATGCATCTTATGTCTAATCAGTAAAAAGAACTGTATAGGTAATCTTGAGTTGTACACATCATATTTGAATATCCTTGATTTAGGATTTTGTAAAGCCTAGATTTCATTTAAATGTAGATGTCCAAAAACAAAGTCAAGCATGTATTAAATAGCCATTAGTTGCAGTTATTTATCAAGAGGTTTGTGGGAGGCAGAGAGGCAAAGTTTGGAAGTCAAGGTTTAATCCTTTAACCTGTTCTGATGGGCTGAAGTGATGTGTTTTTACATATTAATAACATTCCCTTCTCCCACTCACCCTGTCCATCTTATTATGCCTCCATTTCCAGTTTAACCTTTAAGGTAAGATTGACATTTTCTATCGGTAGCCATGGTTACGCTGTGGTCATCATGATCCCTGTACACGATGCTCAGTTGGCGTTTCCTCTGAATATCTACAAATAACCCAAGGAATGATCTCTTCTCATTAATTCTTGTTACTGAAATGCAAAGCTGTTTGCCACTGTTGGCTGCCGATGCTCTAACTTAGCCCATTAATGTGGCTCTGTATTACTGTTTTAATAAGGACAATTTGTGTAGGCTTGCAGCTTGTGTTATTTTGTTTTCACACTTTGTTCATTACGAAATGGAATAGCAAAGATTGTAGGGAAACAAAATACATATTTACATTATTTATATTTGTCAATGTCATTATAGATTTCTAATTCCTCTATATTTTCACACTCAGCAATATTTCTATGGGGCAAAACACACACACACACACACACTTCTTACTACATACTACATTTTTTTTTTATTTAGACCTTCAAATACTCACTACAAAACTCAAAGATCATGACATGAATATATTTCTTTGGCTGGCTAGCAATTCAGTTGATTTTTGTGCATTTTTATTTAATTTATGAAATATATTCGAACCGTCCAATCAAATATATCCTAATCACTGCCTGTTAGTCAACACTCGTTCTTCATACATTTGAGATGAAAAAAGTTCAAAAACGTCATGAGAAATCTGCTCAGATTCAAACAAATTGTGTTTTATGCAATTTTTCTTCCCACAGACCTAACCTTAACATTCTTAACATAAAATGAATAATGAAATGAATTTGCAATTGAGAATATGTTGCAAAAATCATGATTTTTTTTCTTTTCTATCTTCAGTTAAAATAATTTTAGTTTTAATTTTATACCTGAGTACATTCAATCGTGGACATGTTTTCAATTTTTAAGTATAATTTTGACTAGTTACTTCCGCTTTTCTGTTCTTTTTCCATCCCTGCTTACATCCATATTTCATTCCAGAGTTCTGGAATGAAATCTCTGACAGAGAAAGGAAATGTTATATTCTCATCCCCTGTACTGGTATAATCTAGGCATTTGTACTGATGGATATGTTTACTGCAGCTTTTCTCTGCAAGTGAATGTGATAAGACTCCAGTCAGGCTCACTTACATTTGTTGTCAGTCCCCAAATTTCATGTCCATTTAGAACTTACTTCCTACTAGTTCTCTAAAAGCACCATGACTGAATTTGACAAAACTTGTAATCTCTGGGAAAGAAATCTCTGTTGAAAGCTATGAATAGTATTCCAATTTCTCCATGAATACATTTGGATGGTTTGGTGATTTTACACTGTGACTGACACGGAATGTGCATGTTATTAACATTGTCATTCTTAGTTTACTAAAGTGCCTTGTATTTACTGGCAGAGAATCACAGGAGCAGCATAGAGTTCAGTGCATTTCTCCAAATTGTGCTGCAAGATGTAAGAAACTGGCATCAACCCATGGCCCCTATTTCATGGCCAAATTCTCTGAGTGCTGGAATATCATTAGCGCTTGTCTGGTTCTCCATAATAGCAGTTGCACTGTGATTTTGCTTACAGCTCAACATTCGCAGAAAATCATTCATATATGCAATGAAGGTATTTAGTATCAGACACCAAGGATTGGAGTGCGCTCTAAGGTCATTTTTAACACTTGGCCCGGGTACTCCTTTCTTGAGTCTGGGCTTCTGTGCAGAAGGGGCTCATATATCAGTCCATACAGGAGTTTTTTTGTTATTGTTGCGGCCAAAAATGCTTGATTTTCCTGCAGCTTTTTCAAAATTTGCGATGCAATTTGCGGAGTTTTTTGTACTTTTTTTTTGTGGAAAGCTACTTGAATTGCCAAAATTGCAGGTGCACGAAAATGTTTTGCACAGACTTTCGCAGTGATATTTGTTGGTAAATGAGACCTTTTTTAGCTGTACTCATGTTTGGCGCACGTGAATCGAAGTGGCCTTTGGCTTAAAATGCATTGTGATGATGTCACATGATGCATTTCGGCCTAGATCTGTGGTAATTTTTAGATTGCTAGCTCCTCCAAATATTGTGACGTTTGCTTGATTTTGCCTTAATTTCTGCGATTGCAAAATCCTGGA